>OZ030018.1:69588493-70143493 GCA_964023405.1 Apodemus agrarius
ACCTGTCTCTGTCCCTGGTTGTAGGAGCAGTTTTCCTGTCCCCACCCCACTGTGTACTCTAGACATCGGTCATCCTGAGTAAACACAGAGGCAGGGGCTCCAGCACAGTGGGAGGCAGGGGGAGAACACGGGAGAAGCTAGAGAGACTAAAGCCTTCACATTTGATGGGGAGGAGAGCGTAAGCACGACCCTGGCCCCCTGAGAGGTCTGGAGGACCAAGGTATGAGGGGACGACTCAGACGCTTTCTTGTATCAGTTCCTTGCCTCCCTGTCCTCAACAGGCAGGTCCCCCCAGACATCAGACCCTTCTCTCTGTGGGACTTGAACTCAGGACCTCTGGAAGGGTGGTCAGTGCTCTTAACCACTGAGCCATCTCTCCAGCCCTGGAAGAGGGCCTCAGAATGATAGTCTCCTCAAGCCGCCCTGTTCCTTTCTCTGTACCTGTGTCCACAGGTGATGTGAAGTCCCCTAGTTCATGTCCTCCAACATGAGAAAAGTGCCTAGCAAGCCCGGCGTGGTGGCTCACGCCTGTAATCCCAGCACTTGGGAGGCAGAGGCAGGCGGATTTCTGAGTTCAAGGCCAGCCTGATCTACAGAGTGAGTTCCAGGGCAGCCAGGACCACACAGAGAAACCCTGTCTCGAAAAACCAAACCAAAAAAAAAAAAAAAAAAAAAAAAAAAAAAAAAATCACCACAAGAAAAGTGCCTAGCATGTTTCCTCGCTTAGGAAAAGTGACAAGCGTCCCGGGGGAGCCAAGGCTCCTGAGAGAACAAGCGGAGAACGAGGCTCGCAGACCTAGTTCGTCCAACTTGAAGGTGAATGTGGACTGTTTCTCTTTCCGAAGCTCAGGCATGAGGATGGGATGGGGGGGTGGAAGGGGGTGGAAGCTGGGACCAAGGATGGCTCTGGGAACTTCTTACAACAGCCCGGATGGGCCAGCGGGTGGGTGGGCCTGCCCTGGAGTTCTTGGGTTGACTGGCCACACTGAGGAGAGCAGGGAGAAGTGAGGAGCCCATGATGGACCCTGCTTAGGAGCTCAAGATGGACCCTGAGGCCCTGCTGGTGTCTAAGGGCAGAGCCAAGTAGCCCAGAGACACCCCTCTTCACCCTGTTTGCCCCATAGGAGAACCCTGAGCCAACCCTTGGAAGTAACAGAGACATCACTGGCGACCCCTCCCCCACCCCCTGCACTCCCATCCCCCACCTCCTCATGCCCAACCCCACGCCCTGCTGCAACCATGAGGACAGCCCGTGACTCCTGAGAGCCCCTGGGGGTCCCAATGCTTCCCATGAGACTTCTGCAAGCCCGAGGTGGGGGGTGGGGGAGGACTTTTGAGAGACCCCCTCTTCCTCACAGGCCCACCCCTCACTCCCACCCCCTCAGCTCCTCTGTAGAATGGCCGACAGCTCAGAGTCTTCATCCGGGTGAAACAGGTGAGACCCTCCTCCTTTTTATAGGATCAGAGCAAGAGGCAGCTGGCTGAGGTGGCCTGTCGTGGTGGTGCTGGAGTAAGTAACCCAAGGCAGATGGCCACAGCTCCCACGGGAGGGTGTTGGAGCTGGTGTGGCTGTTTCCCTGGCAACCATTTTCTGGGTGGCTTTAGCATCCTTGATGAGATGATCCCTACCCGTGCTTGCCATGTGGTGGGGTGCTCTGGGTCTTTCCGGACTATCAGCTGGGTACTTCCTGGCAAGAGGGACTTCCTTCTCCAACCTTTACTCCTTGGACTTTGGGACCCCACCCGGAAGTGTTGTTAATTACCCAGGAGGGTCTCTTATAAAGTCTGTGCCTGTCTCCAGAGGGCGGAGCTCGGGTCCAAACGCTGAGAGAGTTGTGTGTAACGCTTCTGATTCTGTTGTGTAGACATTGTACTGATCCGTGCGCCGTCGCGTGGCTGAGGCTGCAGACCGGAGGCTTTCCGGAGTCTCTAAAGAGCTTCGGGCTGCAGAGACACTGTGCGTCCCAGACAAGGGTCAGGGTGGCAGCAGCTCAGCGCAAGCTCGCTGTTGCTGTCATTTTTTTTTTTTTTTCCTGAGGAGGAGGAAATCTGAGAAATCAAGTTCGTGTTCAAAAGCACTTAGATTCTGGAGTCCTGGGAGCTGTCTTTGAGGAAGTTGTGGGCTGAAGTTAATAAAAAAGTAATAAGAGCTCTCTTTCATGTGTGTGGCGAGGCTGGCTGCTCTGAGGAGTGCTTTCCCCTCTCAGCCTGCATTTCGGAACACTGGGAAGGCAGAGAAAGAATGGGAAGCCAGCATCGAGGCCGGGGGTAGAGGTGCTCCACACACCCCACCGCCTCTGGCTCGTCCCTCTCTGGGTCCCCTGTGGCTCTGTAGCCAGCACCTATTATCCCTACAAAAGGCCTTGTTTAAGACACAGGCAGGGAGAACACTCACCGTGACTTACGATTCTCATTTGTTTTAGGATTATTATTGTGGGGGCCTTTATTCTTGTTTGAATAACATACATAAATACACGTCTGTCAAGAACAGTGGGCAGGCAGAGGCCCAAGGGACCTTGAATTCTGACTGGGAGGTAGGAGTGGGAATTGGGTTGGCAAAGGGCGTGCGGGAGTGTGTGGGTCGTGGGACCGAGCGTGTCACGCATACGAGACAGCTTCAGCGTGCCGTACCACCACAGTCAGAGCCATTCCGGAATCTAGGGGTGCTGGGCTGGGCCAGGTCAGGTACCTGGTCATCCGGGAAAGGGAGTGGGAGGGCCTTTGATGGACGCCCAGGGCATCCGCACTGAAGGATTGCAGCCACAGTTAGTAGCTGGCCCCGAGTTTGCTTCAGGAACCTCTCCTTAAGCTCACCCTTAGGAATAGCACAGACTGCTGACTCTTGGTAGGAGCTGCCTACTCTTACAGCCTTCCAGATCTACTATCCTGGTCTTGCAGAGACCGCCACCCAAGAGCATGGCACATCACCATAGACACTCAGCCCACAGAGTCTTCTCCCCCAGCTTCTCACAGCTCTAGCCAACCCAGGGAGCTTTGGGGACATGGACATGGTCCCTGTCCTGGAGGTCGTGTCCCACGAGACACAAGGCATTCATTCTGTGTGTCTCTGTGAGGTTCAGACAGGTTCACACAGATGTCAGGGGGACACTCAGAGGGCCTGGGTAGGATGGGGGTGGAGTCTGACATCATTGGATGAAACTAGATCAAGGTTGGTGCCTTGAAAAGTCAGCCAGGACCTTCAGGGGCCGAGAACAGCACTGTCCTCCAAGAAGCCACCTCCTAAAGGGACCACTTGCCAAAAGGAAGATAGCCCAAGAGGGCCAGAGTCCCCAGCTCTGTTATGGAAACACCTTTGCCAATCTCAGAAGAAGTATGTCATAGTCCGTTCCTCCTCTGGCTGTGTGACTAAGTCAAGTTCTCCCTCTGCCTGCCAAGTTGTCTTCCTTTCCTGCTATGTTTGTGTCTCTGGACGTACCCATGGTTGGCTCAGGGCTCTGCCTGCTACCAGCTCTCTCTGTGGCTTCTTTTTTGGACAGAATCACAAACAAGGGTCTGAAGGCTGGTGAGCACATGCGACCAGTCATATGTAAGGTCCCGATGAGCAGCAGGCTCTAGAAGGAAGGGTGTGGATCTCTAGCCGTGATGCTGGCTGACCCTGGGCAGATCACTTCCCTTCTCTGGTCATCCAGGTCCTCATCCGTTGAAGGAAGCAATGGCTGCCATTGCTCTTCATGGTGTCCTGAGTGTGGCCTTTGACTCCGGTGCAGAGCTTCTGGGTGAGTGTGGGGGATGAGGGCCGCCATCTTGGAGCCTTTCCTTACTCCACTGGGATCCCGCAAATCTGGGGCAACGAGGTTTCCTCCTACATAGCAGGGAGCCAAGAAATCATTTTAATTCTCCTCCATCTCCATCATAAAAAATGAAATTGCCGCCTAACCCCAGGGAGTGCTGTGAGGCTTCGTGGTAGAATGCTGGCAGAGTAGACAGGCCTTGAAGTCACTCTCTGGGATGCTTGCCTGGGCTTTGGGGTGGCTGGGAACTGAGTGCTGGCCAGGCATTTTCCCTCTACCTGCTCAGTCCTGGCTTCCCACCAAGGCTCTCAGGCTGCAAAGCTCTCCCTATCGCCCCCATCCTGCAGAAGCTCCTGCTGAATGTGTAGAGCCAAGATCCTGACTGGTCCTTTCTGTGCTGTCCACCCTGGTTTGATACCCTCTGTGGGTCAAAGACCTACCCAAGATCCTCTCTTTCTCTCATGCCTATCCATTATAGAATGTCGAGCAGCAGAGGCTCAGTTCAGACGCAAACAGCTCCAGGTTTTAACAGCATGCATTTATTGTGGGGGGCTTGGTTCTGGAGGAAAGCAGGGTACATTAGCAAACTCTGGTGCAGCAGAGCCTCAGCAGGAGGGGGTGTAGGTACATCCCTGCACAGTTCAGATGCAGTCCGTCACACCCCCAAAGAAGGCATCCCTTCATCTCCGGGCAGTTTGTGCAGTCTTGGGGTTGTTCTGCAAAAGTAGTGAGCACAAGAACATTTGTGCTAGCAAGTGGTTTTCCCAGCCTCCCCTGTGAATGCCCGTGTGCCATTCAGCTAGTTTGGCCCTGTGGGTCCAAGTTCTGCCTGCCTCAGGGGTTTGACTACACTTATCCCTACGCTGTCACGGGGCGGGTGCTGGGCTGCAGGGAAGCTTGGAAACACTGCTCTGGGGGTGGGAAAGCACCCTCTGAGACGTGGGGAAAGCTGGAGCTGGTTCAGGGGTCCTCGGACCTGCGATGAGGCTGGGGCCGTGGGGTTCTCTGACTCTTGGACATCCAGTCGCTGCTGGGAGTCATGGAATTGCTGAGACTGGAGTTGGGAGGCTGAGGGCTGAGGACAGCTTCTATTGTGGCTGGGAGCGCAGAGAGGCCTTCTACGGGAGAATGAAGCCGTGACAGGATAGTTGACCGCCTTCTTCTTGGCTCCCCATGGAGGATCTTGATGAAAGAGACAGTCCATGGTTCTAAAATGTTTATTGACTCTTCAAGGTAGACAATGGATGCATACTGTATCTTACCCATTTCTCATTAAATTAAATTTATTTTAATACATAAATATATTATATAATTTATATATAAATATATATTATATATACATATATATTATATATATAAAATAAATAAGCCCTCGGGGCCTCTAGGTATGTCATTAGCATGGAGAACCCTGTTCTGGGCCTATGTGACCACAGGTCACATTTCCTTATGTGGGGAGTGTGGCACATGTTCCAGGCCCGGCATCTGGCAGGGCAGCCTTAAGTGGTACCTAAGTCTCAAGTATGTGCCCACTGAGCCTCAGGGTCTCAACCTGCTCGACCTTATCAACTTCCTGGCATGGTTTTACTTTCCCACACAGTCCCACCTGTGAACACCATCTGTGTCACGCTCAGCCCGCACAGCCTCACTCGTGAACGCTGTGTCACACTCAGCCCGCACAGCCTCACTCGTGAACGCTGTGTCACACTCAGCCCGCACAGCCTCACTCGTGAACGCTGTGTCACGCTCAGCCCGCACAGCCTCACTAGTGAACACTGTGTCACGCTCAGCCCGCACAGCCTCACTCGTGAACGCTGTGTCACGCTCAGCCCGCACAGCCTCACTCGTGAACGCTGTGTCACGCTCAGCCCGCACAGCCTCACTCGTGAATGCTGTGTCACACTCAGCTAACACAGCCTCACTCGTGAATGCTGTGTCACACTCAGCCCACACAGCCTCACTAGTGAACGCTGTGTCACACTCAGCCCGCACAGCCTCACTAGTGAACGCTGTGTCACGCTCAGCCCGCACAGCCTCACTCGTGAATGCTGTGTCACACTCAGCTAACACAGCCTCACTAGTGAACGCTGTGTCATGCTCAGCTAGCACAGCCTCACTCGTGAACGCTGTGTCACACTCAGCCCGCACAGCCTCACTAGTGAACGCTGTGTCACACTCAGCTAACACAGCCTCACTAGTGAACACTGTGTCACACTCAGCCCGCACAGCCTCACTTGTGAACGCTGTCACGCTCAGCCCGCACAGCCTCACTTGTGAACACTGTCACACTCAGCCCGCACAGCCTGCCTCACTTGTGAACGCTGTGTCACGGTCGGCCAGCACAGCCTCACTTGTGAACGCTGTGTCACGCTCAGCTAACACAGCCTCACTAGTGAACGCTGTGTCACACTCAGCCCGCACAGCCTCACTTGTGAACGCTGTGTCACGCTCAGCCAGCACAGCCTCACTCGTGAACGCTGTGTCACGCTCAGCCAGCACAGCCTCACTCGTGAACGCTGTGTCACACTCAGCTAACACAGCCTCACTTGTGAACGCTGTGTCATGCTCAGCTAGCACAGCCCACCTGCACGTTACATTCGAGGTGGTGATAATGCAGGGGACAGCTAGGCTGGCTTTGGCCGGGGTGGTTTGGACTTGTCACCTGCAGACAATTGGGTTTGATACCTGGGGGAATGATGTCACCTATAAGTAAGTTTGACTATAAGTACTAGAGAAACCCTAAGGATCTCTCTGTATAGCCCTGGCTGTCCTGGAACTCACTCTGTAGACCAGGCTGACCTTAAACTCAGAATCTGCCTGCCTCTGCCTCCCAGAGTGCTGGGATTACAGGTGTGCGCCACCACCGCCCGGCCAAATGTTTTAAAATGAAACACAAGACTATTTATTCCTAAAGAAATATCAGGAGACAGACCAAGTCTTTGTCTCCATGGGCAGGGACATATAGTTGCCTCTTACCTTCTTTCTTTTCTAAATAGGACTTCATCCCCAAGATTATTTTATGACCCAAATGGCTACTCCAGTTACAACCATCTTCATTCCAATTATCAGTAAGAGTAAAAAGGAAAGAGAAAGATATATCAGTTCTCTTTAAGAAAATGTTCCCAGGGCCTGTCAAGATGGCTCAGCAGATAAAGGTGTTTGTCAGTAAACCTGAAAACCTGAGTTTGATCCCTAGAAACCATACCAGAGAAGGAAGAGAATTGACTTCTTTGAGTTGTCCCCTAACCTGCACATATAGGCTGTAATAGGTACCTGAATGCATGTGCACGTGTGCATACACACACACATGCACTCACACACACACATGAACACACACATAAATATTTTAAAAGAAAAGGCCTGAAGTTGTACTGTAGGCATATATTTTTCTCAGTCTACTTTAATAAGGGTTCAACCTCCTCTCTAGCCCACCACCCACCAGAGGTAGGTTATTAGGATACGGGGAAGTACACCTGTTTAGAAATAGTTCTTTGGGGTGATTCCAATCTTCATTCTTAGCCTAGTTCATTAGCAAACACCAAACACAAATCAGCAGCTGCAGTCCAGTCCACTTGGCAGACACCACAGAGGAATCAGCAAGGGCAGTTCAATCCAGAAGAACCTGGAGGCTAGCCAACCAGCCCAAACCTGAGGAAGCTGCAGGAACCTCATGAGAAATTCTTTGGGAGTTTCTCTCTGTGAAGTCAGCACAAGCGAAGCACAGCAACGCAGTGTAAGGCGAACCAATACACGTGTCGTCAGCGAAGACTAGAGCGGCGGAGCAAGGCAAACCCCTTCCTGAGCTCCCGCTCTCTGAGGGCTGGCTCATTTATATTCTTTTTGAACATCACACATTCCTTCATGTGCCTGCTTTAGCAAAACATCCTTTCACCTGTGTGTCCCAGCAAAACGTCATTTGACATAACTGACTTCCCACAGGAACCACTTCATTATACGTATCTATTCATTAGAACTTACTCACAAAGCCACATCTGCTGAAGGATATTCTGGGCAATCAAAGACTTATTTAGAATGACCATGAGGTCAGCTAACTATTCTATAGAAGACAGGGAGGGCAGATACTGGGTAGCAGCAAACAGTGGCCGCCAGTGGTGCGGATCTGTGGAGAAGGCTATGCTCGGAGTGCAGGGGCTAAGAGGTGGGCTGTGGTGTGTGTCTAACCACTAGCCACCCTCTTGGGAATCACCTCATCTGATCGAGACCCCCAGGGCACAGGGACATGGGTCTATGATGCTGATGCCTTGGACTGGATGGCCTCTGTTCCTTGCTCAACCTCCAGCCAGAAGTTGTTCAGAGTCTAGGTTTGCTTTACCCGGAAGGGGCCTGCTTGGTCCAGGTGCTGATTCACACGGTTCTCAAGGCAAATCTCAGTTCCTGATGCTGCCTGAGTTTCTCTTTTGTAGAATCCTGGGACTGCTCTTCGCACTGGGCTATTAGCCACAAAGGAAACATCTCTCATTCAGACTTTGCTTGAGCTATACCCCTGTGGGCAGGGCTGAAACCACCCAGCACAGGAATCTCCCTTCTCCACGAAGGCAGACCTCATGGTAGTTGTTTGCAACTCATTTTGCATTCAGTGCTAGACTGAAACTCTGGAGACAGAGGAGTCATCTCTGTCTTCCCTCGGTGAGGACCCAGCCCAGAGCAGGTACCCTTTGGGGGAATGTTCTGAAGAAACACCAATAAACAAAGGTTATCCCAACTCCAGACTTCCCACTGAACGAGAAGTTCAAATCCAAGATGTCTGCTCTTGGCACCCAGGTGGGGTTCCAGGGTATGTGGATGGATTTAGGAGACTGAGACTCAGCTGTGTAATTCTGGGTAGATTTATTTCGAAGCACCAGAAATGTCCCAGCTTACCGTCTTCTGAGGGTGGTTCGGCTTCTGGGGCCTCCTGAAGGCCAGATGGAGGCAGAAAGAAGTTGGCTTCGAGTGAAAAGAAAAGCCAAGTTCCACCCCAGAGTGTAAAGTTATTTGCATTGACTTGTTCAAAAACACCCGGCTGGATGCACTGTGAGTTTTAGAAAGTCTTATGTCTAAATCATTTACGTTACTACAATAAATAAAAGTCTCCAGTTGTCTCTACAGCTCTTGTTTCCCAACAGTGCCTGATAAGGGGTTTTTCAGGAGCTTTGTAAGGGGCTGTTCTTCAAAATGTGTCAAGGGAAGCCTGAGGGCCCTGTTAAGTCCCGTTCTGATGTAGCTAAATTGCAAGCTTACCGTCCCCTCTCCTTGCCTCCTCCTGGGCACAGTCTAGAGGTAAAGTGGGTTTGGATGTCCCTGGGTTCGTACCTTTGCTCCCTGAAAACAGATCTTAATTATGGTCAGGTTCCTCAAACAGCTGGAGGGCCCTCGCTACTGTGGGAGGTTCCCCTCCTGCCAAGGGGCCCTGGGGTGCCATGTAACCCCTCTCCTGCCCCCTAGGAGACCCCGACTTTTTCTATCACATTTGTGCCTACAGGAAATTCCAGGCTTTTCTGGAGACCATCTTAACTACTCACCATCTTGCCCTTTGACCTGTCTGGCCTGACTCAGTCCTAGACAAGAGTAAAGTAAATAAATATAATTCTGTTTGATCACACACAAAAACATTTATCTTTCAGCAAGAAGCTTCCTGAGGAAGCACAGTGGAATGCCTTAGAATGAGAGACTGCTATGTCAGTGCGGCTGTGCTGTGTGGACGCCCATGGTTAGCCACATGGTGGACCGTGCTGGGCTAGGCCTCTGCTCAGCTCCAGCTACCACATGGGCACCCCAGCCTTTGCTGCAGACCTTCTAGGTCTATATCACTCTCTGGACCATCAAAGGTCCAAGCTTTCTGTGGCTCCCCAAGCTCAGGAGGATGTGACTGTGGCTACTGAGGCCAGCAAGTTGCCCCCACCCAGGAGGCACACTCTTTCTTAGGTCTGTTGGCCACTGCGGGATGGGATCGTGCAAGGATACCCGCATCTGGTGCTGTCTGTGGTGTGCTCCCTGCTTTCTCAGGTGCTGGAGGTGAGTAGGGGAATGCCAATCCTCTTCAGGTTTGAAACAGAGACATCACTTCCCTAAGCCTCATGTCATATCCCTTTTATTTCTTTGTTCTTGTCTGGCCTTTGAACTCTAGAGGACAGCAGAGGTCCCAGACATTCTCTTAGGAAGCTCAGGAAACCCCAAGGCCTTCTGGGAAAAGCATTTACTAGCTAGCTAGTAAGAGTCCTGAGTTTCTCTCCTAAGAGTCACACAGTAGACACCTACCCTGAGGGTCCCCGGGGCACCTTAAGATGAACACTGACTGATCACTAACCCCATTTCTCTTGTCGCTCCATTCCCCAGAGCCTTTCTTCTATTGGGTGTCCGAATTACCCACAGCTCCCCTATGTCTGGCTGGTCGGCTGCTGTCACAAAAACTCTTCTGACTGCAGTTGTTAAACAATACATATTCATTGGTCTGAAAGTTCCAGATCAAAGTGTTAGCAGATGGCTGTCTGGCAAGGGCTGGCTCGGCTCTCATAACCTGTCACCTCCCAAGGCCCCACTTGTTCATAGCAGGAGAATAATGAGAATTGGGTCTAACATGTGAACTTTAGATTGGCACAGATATTCAGGCCAGAGCTGCTGACCTGAATATCACAGTCTGGGCATATTAGCCAGCTCTCCACCATTAGCACAAAATCAGACAGTGAACTTAAAAAAAAGGAGAGAAAGTGCTTTGGTTCATGGCTTTGAGGGATCCAATCAATAAATGGGTGGCCTCATTATTTAGGGTCTCTGATGGAGGCACTGGATCGGAATAGTCAGGAGCACTGGGCAGAGCAAACTCCTGACACTATGGGCCAGGAAACAAACAGCAAGGACGGGAAATGGAAGATGCAGAGGTCCCATAATCTCCCTTGAAGGCACGCACCCAGTGACCTAATGATATCCTGTTAGCCCCCACTTCCTAAAGGTTTCCCCACCCCTCAATAGTGTCACCTTAAGGACAGTCCTTTAACACTTGGGCCTTTGGGGACACTTATACAAGCCCCCTGACCAGGCAATTCTCCGATGTTCCAGAATTGTTCTTTGTGAGGAAGCAGTTTCATTTGATTCAGTTAAACTGATCCCTTGTCTATCATGTATCCCCCATCCCCCATCCCATCCCACCATCCCCCATCCCACCATCCACCCACCCACCCCACCCACCCATCCTACCATCCCCACATCCCACCATCCATCCACCCACCCACCCCACCCACCCATCCTACCATCCCCGCATCCCACCATCCATCCACCCATCCCATCCCATCCCACCATCCTCCATCCCCCATCCCACCATCCCCCATCCCACCATCCCCCCATCCCACCCACCCACCCATCCCACCATCCCCCCATCCCACCCACCCACCCCACCATCCCCCCATCCTACCATCCCCCATCCCACCATCCCCCATCCCACCATCCCCCATCCCACCATCCCCCAGCCCTCCACCCACCCATCCCACCATCCCCCCATCCTACCATCCCCCATCCCACCATCCCCCATCCCACCATCCCCCATCCCACCATCCCCGCATCCCACCATCCACCCATCCCATCCCCATCCCACCATCCCCCATCCCACCATCCACCCATCCCATCCCACCATCCCCCAGCCCTCCACCCACCCATCCCACCATCCCAGATCCCTTTGACGCTGTGTATTATGATGTGAAGAGGACTCACGCTGTGTCTACGTGGCAGGAGCCTTTATGATTAGCCCCCATACCTGCAACAGGAGGCAGGTTAGGCGGGGCTGAAGTAGGGAGCTCTCATAAGACTTTCAATCACACTTCACCCCACACAGCAAACATCTGAACCATTCACAACAAGAAACCCAGGCCACACAATAATGGCTGGTATACAAAGCAGAGATCTGGGATGTGGTGAAATCGGGCAAAATGAACTCAGCGGGCACAATATATTTTTAGAAAGTGGGGCTCGTTCACTCGAGGAGCTCGAAGGACGACTAATCTGTGTTCGGTTGGGAGAATAAAAGCTGTAGCACTCCCCATGGCCAGAGCACATGTGCCACCAGGGGTGTCTGCAGCATCTTCGTCGTGGCTGGGACAGTGTTAGGAGAGATGAGGCTAACACAGAGCTGACCCCAGTCCGTCTGATGCCAGCTTCTGCCTGGGGAGCGTTCCTTATTTCTACCAGCTTCCTTTAACCAAGGCCGTTAGAGTCCTCACACACTACTGGACCTAGCCTTCGGACAGAACAGATTTAGCACTTACAGGGTAAGATAAGCCATTACATGGTGTGTTAGCATTCTGGGAACCAACCATTGGGAATTTCTAGCGGCTGCATCTCAAGACACTTGTTGAGATCTCTGAATGAAGAAAAGAAATAAAAGAGGAGGTACGTGGCTGCTCCCAGGTGGAGGAGAAAGCTTATTGTCCATACGAGGGAAGAGCATAGCAAAAGGCAGAGGCAGAGGCATCTGAGTCCAGAGTGAACATGACCCTGAGCCTGCCGCGTGAGGAGAGAGAGGAGGGCAGGCCAGGAGACCAAGAAGGAAGAAGGGTAAAAACAGGTTAAGAAAAAACCAAGGGGGGCAGGGATCGAGTAACCAAAATGGCTGGATTACATAGGGCAGGGCAACCCAGCCATTCAGGGTAGGGGTCGGGGTATGCCAGCCAGGAGGACCCCGTAATAGGTAGAGACCGGTGCATGCTGGGAAAACCTGGCAGCTAGGTCTGCTTTGATATGTTAAATAGGCATCTCAGCTGCTTCTCCTGGGTTTGAGACCTAACAACCTTCTTCCTGTTTATCTTCCCACAAACACGAGTGGCCCCAGAACTGGACCCGGCTGGAAGTCTGGTGGTTGAGGTTGCCTTAGTCTTGCAGGAGTGAGTAGTGTGACCTTGTCAAGGTCACACTTCTCACAACTCTCAGTCCCTACAGGAACCTGGCATCCAGACGCATGCCCAAGGGCTCACAGCAGCTCTGCCTGTGAGCTTGAGAGCCCGAAGGTGGCCACTAGGAGGAGAGTAGAGCGCAGTGTCCCTGTGCACATCGGAGCAGACACTCGCCTCAGGGTGTGCCCAGGCCTGGTCCTCTCATACCCTAAACCAGGGCTGGTGTAAATGGACAGACAGCATGGCGGGAGTAGCGTGCCATACTGAGTTTAGGTTACCCAAAGACAGGGGCTTCCTGTCTCCTTTTCCTCCATCTCCCTCCCTCATCTCTTGCTCTGGGGGAACTCTCTCTGAGCAGCCCTGAAGGGGTCTGCACACTGCAGATCATAGCTAACCTCCCACAGTCGTACAAGCGAGCCATCTTAGCTGCGACACCAATCTTTAGCCCCAGTGATGCCTCAGATGACGTCAGACCCTGCTCGCAGCTCAGCTACAGGGTCGCCAGAGGCCCTGACCGGAACAACCAACACAAGCTGGCCCAGGGTTCCCAGTTTCAGAAGCTGGATGAGATAAGAGAGTTTTCATCTGTTCGTTTTTTATTTTTGTACACGTCGCTAAATTTGGAGACAGGAGGGGAATTTGTTAAGCAGCAATAGATGATAATACGTCTCGGGCTATAAATTATGCAGTAGCGAAAGCAGAGGAATAAGTCTGTGTGTGCTGATAAGGAACAGGTACTAAAATGTGTTGTTAAGAGAAAATAAATACGAACTGCAGGAAAACACGGATATCTTTTTAATAATCTAAAACCCCATTACTGGTAGAGAGAGGTGGCTCAGTGGTTAAGAACACTTACTGCTTTTCCAGAAGACCTGGGTTCCAGACCTAGGGCCTATGTGGCAGCTCACCGCCACCTGTAACTCAGTTTCAGGGGATCCGACACCTTCAGGCACCAAACATGCACGCGGTACACAGATATACATGCAGGCCAAACTCTCCTGCACATAAAATAAGCCTTAAAAGATTAAATATTTAATAAGCCTTAAACACACTGCTTACACTCACTGATAAGTGGATATTAGCCCGGAAGTTCGGAATACCCAAGACACAGTTCGCATATCAAATGATGCTCAAGAAGAAGGAAGGAGAGGGTCCTGGTCCTGGAAAGGCTCGATGCAGCAGTGTAGGGGAATACCAGGACTGGGAAGTGGGAGGGGGTTGATTGGGGAACAGGGGGAGGGAAGAGGGCTTATGGGACTTTTGGGGAAGGGGGAAACAGGAAAGGGGAAATCATTTGAAATGTAATTAAAGAATATATCTAATAAAAAATTTTACCAATTAAAAAAAACAACACTGCTTACTGTACTCATGTATTTACATACACGAATCTACCCGTGGTAAATAGCTCATTTTGTGGTGCCTGTTGCGATATTTGATTAATCTGCTCTATACCTCCTGGCGGTTGTGCACACACTTCTCCCTACCATCCTAGTGTTCTGCATTCCCCAAAGAAAACCACACATACACAGCCTTCTATTTTAAATACCCTAAACAGCTCCGTGACGTGGCCTCTCCCTAACTCCACGTGGCTAGCACACACGCCCCTCCGGCATCCCTGCGTTAGTTAATACTTACTAAATCTAACTTTCATCTCTGCTGCCCCGAGCCCTGCTTGGTGAGGTTCCCTGTCTCATGTGCTTCGTCGAGGTCAACTCAATAGTTTATGGAGAGCCATCTTTGTCTGTGTGGCTTCGAGGAGGTTGACATCCTCTCTGGGGCTGGACCCTGCTGGGCAGTCCTCCTGGGGCCGCTCCCCCCACCTGCACATGTCCGCTGTCTCTCCCTCCTGCACGTTTCTGGTGTCGTCCATCTCCTCATGGCAGGAGTCCCCTCTTCATCCTTCTTCAGTTCCTAGGAATCCAAAAAGTCCTGCCTCTGTCTCTTTGCCCAGCCATTGGCTGCTGGTAACTTTATCGACCAGTGAAAAACCAACTGGGGACAGGCTTCCTTTAGTCCTGCGTGCGGGACACTGCAAACAGGGTTTTTTGGGCAACACAATTAGCAGGAGAACACAAGCCGCCGCTACATGTGCCAGCTGTTAACATCAGTTCTTCTCTCAGCAAGAGAAAAAGAGTGTGAAAGGGAATTGTAATTTCTGTTCACTGCATTACTATAGAGATGATATATACATAATGAAAAATTTTATCGTGAAAATGTCATGTAACCTATATACAACAGAAACATTCTTTTGTGTGTGTGTGTGTGTGTGTGTGTGTGTGTGTGTGTATGTGTGTGTGTGTGTAGTTTTTTTCGAGACAGGGATTCTCTGTGTAGCCCTGGCTATCCTGGAACTCACTCTGTAGACCAGGCTGGTCTCGAACTCAGAAATATGCCTGCCTCTGCCTCCCAAGTGCTGGGATTACAGGCATGCGCCACCACTGCCCGGCCAGAAACATTCTTAAAGCAACGAGGTTAGGGTACATGATCGCTGGAATCTCTTTGAACTTTGATGTCTTATTGTTCTATTAAGATAGCCATGTGACTACAAAGGAAAGGAATGAAATCACATTCATCACGTCTATGGACAAACGGAGGTTTGGTGAATCAGGCTTTGACAGTGATGCAGGGGAAATGGGTCCCCTCACACCTGCTGCCGAAGAGTGAGTGAAGCATCCCGGAGGAGAGCTGTCTGGGCTGAGGATAGGGCAGTGAACTAAAGCGAAACCTAACATCTCCACTCCCATCTGGCGACAGACTACCTCCACTCAAAGGCATTTGCTTTTAAATATAAGAATGTGCTCGAAAAAAAAAATAAAGCTATGTTTCTTAATGGAAAGCCTATGTTGTAAGATTTACTATGCTGTTCTCAAGACAGACATGACTCAGACTTTCCAGAACAAAAACTTTGAAATATCTTATGTGCCCATAGATAACTAAGTTCACGTATTTTCATTTCTGTAAAATACCCAAAGGCTGCTAAAATATTCAAGCTAGGCTTAGCAAGTCACAAACAAGGTGGAGAAACAGCTTAAGATTTCTTAAGAAAAAAAGCTTATTGCTAGCCGGGCAGTGGTGGCGCACGCCTTTAATCCCAGCACTTGGGAGGCGGAGGCAGGCGGATTTCTGAGTTCGAGGCCAGCCTGGTCTACCGAGTGAGTTCCAGGACAGCCAGAGCTACACAGAGAAACCCTGTCTCGAAAAAACCAAAAAAAAAAAAAAAAAAAAAAAAGCTTATTGCTTAATGTCACATATTACATGACATCATCAATAGACACCGTCCCATTTTCCCAGTGTTTTTAGGAATGGAAACATCTGTAGCTTCGGAGAAGGGGGAAAGCGGGATATTGAAGGATTAATTACGAAGGGCCTAGCCTTTAGCCGTGCTGTTGGGATCTGGCGAGATACTGACTGATAAAGCAGCAGTGAGCTGAATGTAAGAAATGAATACACTATTCATGAGTCATTAAACATTGATTTAGGAATAGCTGCATCCCCATCCTAAGAGACGCATGACAGAAGGAGTGGACACAGGGGAATGTTAAGAGCTGCCCCTCTCAACTCTGGGTAGCTGAGCATCAGATTTAGAATGGCCCTAGAAAATAACAGCTGGTCCCTCCACAGCAGGGTGGTGTGTGTGTGTGTGTGTGGGTGTCTGGTGCAATTAGCACTGGCTCTGTTCCTGGCCCCGGTGACTTGGCTGACCGGGAAGTTCCATTGGACATTCATGACTGAGGAACTCTGATGGAGGATGACAGCACTGAAAGACTCTTGTGATGGAGGGACACAAGGCACCCTAATGATGTGGTACCCGGGAGTGGATGCTAGAGCAGAGGAGGGATGCTGGTGATGTTCACATGCAGTCTGTGAGCAGCCTGAGTGCATCCCTGTCCACCTCCTGGCTTGGTGGGTGGGTGTGGTCATGGGAAGGAAGCTGGGTAAGAAGAGTGGGGCTCTAGACCTCTCCTGCAGTCTGAATAGTTTTTTGTGCTTTCGAGTTCTGTGTTTTAAGCCAGCAGGGGTGGATGCTCCTTAGCGTATGCTCAGGGAACTTCTTGCTTCCTGGATGAGGTAAAAAATGGAGCTTCAGGCTGGAGAGGGCGTTCAGACACTCAGCAGCCAGCAGGAAGGAACTCACCGAGGCTCAGCCTGTCTGGGGATGGAAGGTGACTGTAAAACGTGCCCTATAGGACCCATCTCCCTCAGGAGTCTGGTATGTATTTCTGGGAGCTATCCCAGAATCGGCTGCTTGTTCTAGAATGAGAGAGAGGGCTGGAGAGGAAAGGCCCTAGGGTAGAGTGCAAGACCTTGGAGTTGGGGCAGTTCAGTTCTTACCCCACAGTTGAGGAGGAGGAAGGCTGGAGAACTGGGAGGCCAGACCTGACCCTATCAGGGTAGAATTGGGTCAGTCTAGGTCTAGGTCTAGCAACCTTATGTTGCTATGGTTTCATAGTTGTGCTTACCAGACAAGTGTTTCTTGGGGGTGGGGGGGGGAGGACTAGCCTATGGGCTGGAGAGACCTCTCCCTTTCTGTGGTTCTGGGCATCAAACCCAGGACCTTAGACATGCTAAGCAAACCCCCTCCCATTGTGAGCTGCACCTCAGCCATTTTAATATTTTATTTTTATTTTTGAGACAGGGTCTTACCAAGTTCCCTTGTCTGGCCTTGACCTCGCACTGTAACACTAATATCCTCGGAGTGGTGAGTCCCCTGTCTTAGTTCTCTCAGTCGCTGGAACTATAGGCCCATGTCCCTGTGGCCAGCTCGCTTCTGTTTGGCTGAGGAAAGTTTCTCATTTTCCATTCTGTATGAGAGATGGGGTCCAGTCTGCCAGCTGCTGGCATCGTGCCCTTCCTGAGTTCTGTGCCCACTCTGCTGCCTGGCTTACCTAGTGATGGCTGATCTTCTGAGTTCTTTGACAGAGCCAAGGCTAGTCTCTTCTCACAAGTGTAAAACTGACACAAAGGACCTTTGTTGCCAGGACATGTCCCTATGAAGTCCAAAATAGGCCCCTAAAATGGTAGTGCTGGTGACAATGTTTTAAATAGAGACTCCAACCAGGTAAACAGATGGATTGGAATTGGGCAAACCCACTGACCAGCATTCTATGGGAATCTTAAATGGTAGGTTTCTGTTTACCAGGGACCATGAAAAGGTCAGGGAATTTAGTTCCTGGTTAATTCAATCATTTGGAATAGCTCGAAGACCCCCACTCTGCTGACGGTCATATAACATCAGCTTGTTCTTCTGCCATTTTCCTTCTCTCTGCGCCCCAAGAGATACATCAGCAGTTTAATCCCCAATAAACCTTCTACCCATAGAGTGGTCCAGTCTGGTGGTTTCATTGCACCCTCATTTATATCCGGTGCCAGAAACTGGGAGGAAAACCCTGGGTCCCCATGGGCCCTGCCCTTCCTAACTAAACCAAGCTGCCTTTTGACCCTGGGTAGAGATCATTGCCGGTGCTGATTCCTGCCACCTAACATATCAACTCTAAATTCTAGAGACTGCCTCTCCAGCCAGGTCTCCCCTCCACAGGATCTACCTACCCACTTGTCTCTCCTTGCCTGCTCAGGTAAGTGTCCTCTTAGAACTTCCTGCCCCCCTCTCTCTCTTTGTTCAATGAAGCCTGCTCAACAAAAGTTATACTGGTGTGCCAGGCAGCCTCCCTGTGCCCTCCTGGGTACCCATAACATTGAAAGGGAAGTCTCTCCACTGTGACTTGGGGTGTCAGCCTGACAAGCCTTTTGCCCTTTGGTGACATCCTTGGGTTAGACTCTGTCCCACATCACACCCCTTCTCTTCCCTTGGCTGCACTCCTTTGCTAAATCTTTGCTGTCACCTTTTCAAGGGCTTCTCCACCCCCACTTCAAATGAAGCATGGGCTTTTCCCATTCAAAATTAGACTTACAGACTCCTCTCACCTGTCTTCTCAGAGACAGACCTGTTTTTCTGCAAACTCAACACTGAGGCTTACTGCCTGGCTTTTCACTGTGTTATGGCTTGGCCTTGATATAAGCTTGACATTTAGTCTTAATGGCCAGGAAATGAGACATTTGATTTCCAAATCTTCACAGACTGTGATAACTTCTGCCATAGCACAAGCAAATAAACTGAAAATATCTTATCTCTCAGCTCTGCTTGCTCTACTCTTCTAAAAACCCCCTTATGGCTAATATTTCTTTACTGTCTTGCCCCCAACTCAGATCTCTGGGTTCAGTTTTACTGAGATCCAAATGTCTTTTGGGAATGGGTAATGTTGAGGAAATGGTCACGTGTTGTTTTACTCTACTAAAAAGCTGGCTCTGGGTATGGGATTTGGCCTGCCTACTCTAGACCCAAACATGTTTGCCTAAAGCAGTAGTTCTCAATCTTCCTAGTGCTGTGGCCCTTTAATTCAGTTCCTCATGTTGTGGTGACTCCCAGCCATAAAATTATCTTTGTTGCTACTTCATAACTGTAGTTTTGTTACTGTTATGAATCACAATGCAGATATTTTTGGAGATAGAAGTTTGTCAAAGGGATTCAAGAGGTGTGTCCCCACAGGAGGTTGATTCCCAGCCAATGTACCAAATGTAAGACTCTGAAGAGTCTTAGCTACTGGAGACCCTCTGAAAGAACCATGCAGAGCAGGGGATTGATGCAAACGCAAGAGGAGTTTATTGTTCCAGCGTGCTGGGGCTTTGGAAAATTCCACCAGTCCCCAGAGCATGTAGTAACCCCTCCCCCTTCTGGAAGCAAGAGGCTGATGACATTTCTCAGAAAAACTGCCAGGCAGAGTGACCATTGGCCACTTGCAGATATGAGAAACCCTTACTACCTCATTCCCTAAGGACCAGTCAGTTTAAGGGTCACACTGTTCCTCCAATCATATTGTGCCTAGTTGCTGTTGCTCTATTCCATCCCTGGAAACTGTATAAAAACTCACCAAACAAGCTGCCCAGGGTTGTCGCCTCTCCTTTGGGTACAGGACAGCCCCAGTGCGCTGGAACAATAAACTCCTCTTACTTTTGTATCAATCCCCAGCTCCTCATGGTTCACTCAGAGGGTCCCCGGTAGTTAAGGTGCTTCAGAGTCTTGCATTTGGTGCATTGGCTGGGAATCGCTCCCCTGTGGGGACACACCAGAGAGTGGTGAATCAGAGGTAAGGCTGGAGCAGATACCAAGAGTTTTGTCTCTCTCACTGTCAGAGTCAGAGTCTGTAGTCCTGTTTGAATTTTCAGTTTTCTTGAAAATGTCTGAAGGACTCAAAGAGTCCCTGTGTCTGGCACGGTCAATTGTGGTGGGCAGACATGCCTTAATCTGTAACTGTGGGGAGTCTGGCGGGTGCTTCAGGCACCTCCACACAGAGGGAGTTGAGAGGACTCTGCTCCTTCTGGAAACAGCAAGACAGTATTGGTGGGAGCCAAGTCTTGCTATAACCTGGTTTTTGCATTCATGGTAGGGGCAAACTGTGTTGATTGTCTTGTTCTTGGACTTGGACTGATGACATTTTTGGACATTGCACAGACTGAATCTACCCCATTAAACATCCTAGTTAACCACTGGAGGAGAAAACTGGTCAGCAGTAGTAAAGAAGGTAAAGTCACTCTCTGCTTCTCCAAATGGTTCACCTTCAGAGTAGAGTGGCCACCCATAGGAACATTTGACTTGGAGGTGATCAAAGCAGTAGAAGAAAAAGTATTTAGGCCAGGATCACTAGCAGCCAGACCAAGTGCCCTATATAGTTACCAGGAAGAATCTGGTGGAGAACACCTCCCACCCTTTCATGAATAAAAGCCTTTCTTTCCCCACGACCCACCTTGCAGGTTCTGGCCATCAGGAAAAAGGAAACATGGGAGGAGGGATCTGGACCTGAGAAGAAGTTCATCCTCCAAGATCCTTCAACAGCAAACTTGTTGCTCCAAGACCCTCTTCCTCCATGTCCCCCTACCCTTGCCCCCATGGCCCCATCAGTGCCAGCACCGGCTCTGGGATCCTCAGCCCATGCGGGACTGGGGCCATTTCACCCCCCTTTACAGGAGAGAGGCTCAAGAGGAGACCCACAACTTCCCAGTCCCACCATGAGGACCTGAAGTCTGAGAGCCACCTCCCCTGACACCATGGTGGCTCCCCCACTGAGGGCATATGGGCCTCTAGAAAAGTGCAATCAAGCTATGCAATATTGGCTCTTCTCTTCAGGAGACTTGTACCAACTAGAAGGTCCAACACACCCACATCCACCCCCCTCCCCACCTTTCAGATAACCCCAAGGAGCCAATTAATCTTTTTGAGACTGTTTTATTTACTTATCACCAGGGATGATATCCAACAACTCATGAGAGTGCTCTTCACAACCAGTGAGAGATGATAATGCAGGAAGCCAGAAAAAAAAAGTCACCTCAGACATGGGGGGGCACCATTGACTGGCCAGGTTGTTGTCAACAGTGAGCTTTCCCTGACCTGACCTGACTGGGACTTTAATATAGCAGAAGGTAAGGGGCACCTGAAGTCCACCACCAGACCCTGTTGGCAGGTCTCAAGGGGGTGGCACAGAGACCTCTAAATTTGACCAAGGTATGTGAGGTTACACAGGGATCAGATGAGTCATGTGATGCATTTCTAGATTGACTCATGGAGACATTCCATCAGTATATACCCTGTGACCCTAGCAGTGAGGAGCACAAAGCTACTGTGTCTATGGCTTTTATAGACCAGGCTAGTATAGATATCAGGAAAAAGCTTCAGAGGCTAGAGGGACTACAGGCTAAGCCATTGAGGGATTTAGTGCAAGTTGCTGAGAAAGTCTACCATAACAGGGAGACAGAGGAGGAGGAGAAGGAACAGAGAAAGAGAAAGAGAAAGAAAGAAGATGAAAGGGAAATGAAAAAAAGAAATGTGACAGGGAAGGAATTCATAGAGAATCTTGGCAACAGAAGTTAGGGAAAGCAGAGAAGAGAGACTCCAACCAAAGAGGGACAGAAAACCCCTTGAAAAGGACCATTGCACACGTTGCAAGGAGAGGGACCACTGGGCCAGAGAGTGCCCTAACAAACAGAAGTTGGGAGCAGGAAATCCCAGCCCTTGGGAAAAGCACCTCCAAAAGGTGAAGGTGTTATCCCTGGAAGAAGACAGCATCTAGGGAGGATAAGGTTCAGACCCCCTCCCGAAGCCCAGGGTAACTCTGAGAGTGGAGGGCAAAGCCATTCAATTCTTGATGGATACAGGGGCTCAACACTTGGTCCTCCTACAAGCCGATGGCCCCCATATACAAGAAAAGAATCTTGGGTCCAAGGAGCCACTAGCACTAAAATGTATTCATAGACTACCTGAAGAACAGTGGACCTAGAGATGGGCCTGATATCCCATTCATTTATGGTCATCCCAGACTGTCTCTACCTCTGTTGGGGCAAGATTTACTCTCCAAGATGGGGCTCAGATACACTTCCTGACAAGCCACAACTAACTGTCCCAAAAGGAGAGCCTATGGGTGGAGGAAAGACCTCTCCAACTGACCCTTGCCAAGAGTCAAGGCTACCTTCTTCACAGATGGGAGCAGTTTTCTCCATGCTGGTCAGAGACGAGTGGGTGTTGGCAGGGTGGATGGTACAAATGCTATCTGGGTGAAATCTCTGCCCCTGCCCCCGGTACGTCCGCACAGAAAGCAGAGCTAATTGCCCTCATCAAGGCCTTGGAACTTGGGGCCAGCAACCAAATGAACATCTACAGATTGCAGGTATGCCTTTGCTACGGGGCTATATGAATACATTTTAGTGCTAGTGGCTCCTTGGACCCAAGATTCTTTTCTTGTATATGGGGGCCATCAGCTTGTAGGAGGACCAAGTGTTGAGCCCCTGTATCCGTCAAGAATTGAATTGCTTTCCCCTCCACTCTCAGAGTTACCCTGGGCTTTGGGAGGGGGTCTGAACCTTATCCTCCCTAGATACTGTCTTCTTCCAGGGACAACACCTTCACCTTTTGGAGGTGCTTTTCCCAAGAGAGAGGACTGCTCACATCAGAGGGAAAAGAAATAAAAAGCGAACAGGAATTCTTGGATCTCTTGGATGCCTGTTGAAGCCTGGCAACTTTGAGTATTATTCATTGCCCAGGACATCATGAAGGGAGAGACTCAGTGGCCCGAGGCAATAACCATGCAGATCAAGTGGTTCAAGAAGTGGCTATGCAGGAGCCTGTCCCGGTTATGGGCCAGCAAGAGACACCAGCTGGAGAATGGGACTGGGCTAAGGGATGGCCTCACGTATAATATGCTGAAGAAGAAAGAGCTCGGATTGCTAGCCACCATACCAGCTATTACCTAGAGAAGGAGGTGGTAATGTCACACATAAGAAGAAAAAACTATACTCCCCCAAAAAGCAAGCAAAGGACTTACAAAGCCAAATGCACAAATGGACTCATTTAGGGGATAGAAGCTTGTCCAGGGCAGTTAGGGGATCTAAAGTATATATAATGGACCTCAGGTTTTGGGCCAAGGAGATAGTAGAACAGTGTAAGGTATGTCAACAAGTGAATGCTTATGCAGCCAAGAGTGAACAGGGCAAAACACCAGGTAGAACGGCCTGGAGTATATTAGGAGGTCGATCTTACAGAAGTTAAGCCAGGAAAATATGGTTACAAACACCTTCTAGTGTTTGTACATGCTTTCTCTGGATGGGTTGAGGCTTTCCCCACCAAGCAGGAAACAACTACTGTGGTAGCCAAGAAGATATTAGAGAAAATTTTTCCTAGGTTCAGAGTGCCCAAGGTATTGATCGGACAGTGGTCCTGTTTTTGTCTCTAAGGTAAGTCAGGGCTTAGCGGAGATATTGGGGACTAATTGGAAGCTCCATTGTGCATACCGTCCCCAGAGATCAGGGCAGGTAGAGAAAATGATCAGAACCCTAAAAGAGACCTTAACTGAATTGTCCTCGGAGAATGGAGCTGACTGGGTGGTGCTCCTTCCCCTGGCCCTGTTCCAAGCCCAGAACACCCCATACCATTTTAACCTGAGCTCATTTGAGATACTCTTTGGTACCCCAACTCCCTTGGTGTCTACTGGGCCCTCCCTGGAGGCATCCCAACTCACTGATAGGAACCTTTTCTTGAGACTCTAAGCTCTTCAGTCAATACAACATGAGATTTGGCCCAAACTGTCTGCTTTAAATGTCCCAGGAATGTCAGAGACCCCTCACAGCTTCCAGACTGGTGACTGGGTCTACGTAAGGAAGCATTGGGCACAGTCCCTGGAACCCTGGGGAGGGGACCCTTCCTGGTGCTGCTAACCACTCCCACAGCCCTCAAGGTAGCCGGTATTGAGGCCTGGGTGCACACTTCGCATGTGAAACCTGCAGACACCCTGCTCCCCAGAGACACCTGCTGGATGGTGCAGAAGTCGGACAGTCTGCTCAAGCTCAAGATCACTGGACCTCGATCATGACTGCCTGGTGGTACTTTGGATTCTGGTTCCTTCCCTGCATCCTATGTGCCTGTTGACCAAACCTTTTACAGCACTCACTGTCTCCCTTCTGTTGGGGTTGGGGGTGGCTGGGGCAGCCACCAGGACCTCTGCTTTGGCCTTACAAGGGAAAAATTATGACAGTCTGAGGGCAGCCATTGATTTAGATATAGAGAGAATAGAAACTTCCATCAGTCACCTTCAAGAACCATTGACTTCAGAATACTGCAGAATAGGAGGGCTGTGTGCTGCCTTAGCTGAGGAATGTTGCTTTTATACAGAATATTCTGGGGTGAGAGAAGGGCTAGCCAAGCAGAAAGGAGAGAGACCAAGCCCAAGGTTGGTTTGAATCCTGGTTTAACAATTCTCCTTGGTTCACCACCCTGATCTCCTCTCTATTGGGTCCCTTAATTATCTTGTTTTTACTT
Organism: Apodemus agrarius; assembly: GCA_964023405.1. Lineage (NCBI taxonomy): Eukaryota > Metazoa > Chordata > Mammalia > Rodentia > Muridae > Apodemus > Apodemus agrarius. The sequence goes on from OZ030018.1 coordinate 69,612,979, forward strand.
CTGACTTTTGGCCCCTACATTTTGAACTGCTTGGTCGTTTTTTGTTAAGGAACACATAGGTACAGTACAACTAATGTTCTTAAAGCAGAAATATAAAGAATTAGATACAGAAGACCAGGAGTATGAGCTATCAGAATACCAGCAAAAGCTTCAGGAATGAAGCACGCACAAAGAAAAGGGGGGAAGAATGAAGAGGTCAGCTCAGGACCTTTGGAAAATTCCACCAGGCCCCAGAGCACAGAAGCACCCCCACCCGCCCCTCCTGATTACATTCCTCAGAAAAACCAAGGGGCGGACTGATGGTTGGCCACCTGCAGATATGGGAACCCCACCTACCTCATTCCCTAATGACCAATCAGCTTAAAGGTCGCTCTGTTCTGTCAGTCACATTGTGCCTAGCTGCTGTTGCTCGATTCTGTCCCTGGAAACTGTATAAAAACTCACCGAACTTGCTCTCAAAGAAGAGGCCCAGGGTTGTCCCGTCTTCTTGGGGTCCAGGGAGACCAGCGCGCTGGAACAATAAACTCCTCTTGTTTCTGCATTGATCCCTGGCTCCTCATGGTTCACTCAGGGGGGGTCCCTGGTCGCTAAGACTCATCAGAATCTTACAGGATTACAAGAACCACTGGTCTAAAGGTTTCATCTAAAACCTCTGTTTTGGATCAGACTGGCCACCTGAGTCTATGACCGGGAGAAAGAGAACAGAACTGAACAGCCCAGGAGAAGACACTGCTTAAGAGCAGCTAAGAGGTCAACTGTTTCCAATAGAAGTTACCGATGGTTAGATGTATGGCTTGGCTCTCTGAATACACTCCTTTTTCTTGGTTTTGTTTACTCTCTTTGAAACTTGTTTTTGAAATGTAAATAATGTTTTTCTCAGGACTTGTAAGACCATTAGCATGCTGTTTCTTGTTTGTTTGTTTTTAAATCAATACAATCCCAAGCAAAGTTAATTTAAACCTTGTAACAAAAATGTTCCACTTTGGTAGTTCCATCACCTTACCCTAGCTTATAGTTTCCCAAGTTGGTATTGTGCCTCTCTCCCCTTGCCAGAAACCCCGCCCCATTCTGAGTCTGAGGAGCCACTGCTCTCTCAGCTCTGTTCTTCTCGCCTTGGGTTGGTGTGGGCAAGAGAAGGCAGGGAAAGGCTACATTTAAATGCACAGTGAAGGTCTCTGACATATCTTGCTTGGGGAGAGGAATCTAAGCTGTGGCGCAGGTTTGGAGCAGGGGTGCTCTAGGTAGCCTGAGTGTGGTTCCCAGCTCTGCGGAGAACCCTCCTGTGCTCCTTCCCTTGCTCCGGTATCATTCCGTTTGGGTTATTTTTTTTTTTTAAATATGTGTTTCAAATGGCTTTAATAAGTAGCCAAGGTGGAGGACCCCTGGATGGAAGTGAATGGGAAAGGAACATTGTGGCAAGTGGGTGGACTTAATTATGTTTGCTAAGTTAAGGAACTGTCTAAAAAAGAGAGTGGCTGCTTTGCAGGGCTGCACATGGTTAGCTGATTGGATTCCAATTTCTATGTAACAAAGGCGCCGTACTTTCTACCTTGTGTGCTCCATGGCTACTTCTGCGGGGTGCGGGGAACACTGTCTGAGCTAGACCTGCATCCCCCGGACAGCCTGCATGGAAGGGGCTGTCCCTGTGGAAGAGGCTCCCACTTTAAAGGAAGGGGTTCTGTTGTAGGAATGCCAGGATATTAAAGGCTGACAGGCTAGCTACACTTAGCAAGGTCTGATTCAGAGCACCAACTGTTTCTGTTCTGGGCCACTTCTTGCATTTTTCTATGATTTCTGAGATGACTCAGGCCATCTCTCCCATGCTAAGCAGAAACAAACATGAACTTTGATGACAGACTGTGAGGATCATTGCAGTGCCCAAAGAAGACGCATGAATGGCCAAAGGTACCTGAAAATGCTCAGTGTCCCTAATCAGAGAAATATAGAGATCAAAACCGTAATGAGATACTGTGACGAAATGCCCGAGACTGGGTACTTTATAGATTGTAGAGGTTTATTTATTACAGTTCTAGAGGTTGGTAAGGTCAAGGTCAGGGGAGCTGCATCTTGCACATGACTTCTTGATGTATCATTCCATGGGGAAGTTGGAAGGAGAAGAAAGTGCAGGGTAAGGGTACTCATCCTTTCATCAGAAACACACATGTGGTGCTAATCTATTCTCACTATAGTGGCATTAATCTTCAGGAGAAATGGGCAAAATGGGTGAGGTGGTCAGCTTGATGCAGTGGGAAGAGACGTGGGGTGCTCTCAGGAGGGAGTCAGTTGGTGGTGGGGGGACAGGTCATCTGTTTAGCCTGGAGGTGGGGGTGGGGACTCCCATCCTGGAGGCTATGAGAGCCAAGCTTGGTAATCAACTAGTTGTGGTATTGTGAAGGAGATATCTGAATCCGCAGGGATAAATAACCTTCCGCATCCCTGCCGACCTTGAGACTTTATGATTTTGTAATTCTAAGTGTTGTAAGGAACTTAACAAGGAAATTACTTCCATCCTATTCGAATGATAGTGTCTTGCCTTTCAGCTTCCTAGAGGGAAAGGAGTTTAAAAACTGCTGCGCCCTTGGAATAGAAGATGCGATGCGGGCGCTCTCATTCCGGGTCAGTTCTCTTAAGCACCATTGTAATTACGACTGAGCAGATGCTCCATCGCACTGCCTGATAAGTTTGCCGAATTTATCTCTCTCGAGCAGGCGTCGTGGGACGACTGAACACAGAATGTCATTTTGATGCATATTCTTTTTTTGTTTGCTGAACACTTTTTGAGTTTTCTATTGCAGAAGTTACATTTTCCCTGTTGACTCTGGGTTATTTAAAGTGCTGTGTGGGGTTTTTCTTTTTCCTTCTTTCTTTTTCTTTTTCTTTTTCTTTTTTTTTATTTTAGAGATTTGTGTTTCATCCTTACATCTCAGAAGCAGTTGCGAACTCCACAGCAGGAAGGGGAGGAGATGTTCTGGATGGTTCTGCCGCCAAAGGTACCACAGATCTCTCCATGATTACAGGATGCCCACCTAGGTACTGGGCACACTATGTGTCCTAGACTAATAGAGAGGGGACAGGTTGTCCAGTGTTGTGACGTTGTTCAACACTGGCAGGCAGCCTGGTTCTCAGAGTGGTGTTTTCAGGAAGGCTTACATCAGAAGTCACAAGATCTCTGAGTGTTCTGCAGATCTAGGGTAGTTCCACTTACTCACTCCAGTTTCTTTCACCATGATGACATCCATTTGGGGACCAGTGAGCACGCGTCAGCCTGCGAACATGACCTACAGCCCCAATTTTAAGAAATCTTTCTTGTAGAAAATCTTCTATCTTGAGCAAGCAGCTAATGACGTCGTCCCAACACTCTGAAATATTTCCATGCAGAGCAAGGCCTCATGCTATAATTCAGCACAACATGTATGGCCCCGTCCCTCCCTCTGCCTGGCACCAGCAGGCTAGGGGGACAGCAACACTGCAGCAGTCCACAGGACAGGGAAACAAAGGAACAGTGTCCTTAGTGCAAAGGCATCCCTGGCCAGTTCAATAAGCAGGTGCCGGTGATGCAGCACAGGACGACAGAGACTAACAAGAACTTTCAATCAGTTACGCTTAAGGCGGAGTCACAGAGAGCTGCTCGCTTCTGCCCCAAGTTACTCTTTGCCCTGGCCATTGGTTACAGTACTCAGGAGGCTATGGCAAGGAGGGTCATGATTTCGAAGCCTACCTGAGCTAGAGTTCAGCCTGGGCAAGTTATTTGAAATTTTTGTCTCAAAAAACAAAAACAAAAACAAAAACAAAAATGGGCTGGGGACATGGCTCAGTTACAGAGTACTTCCCTGATGCACCCAAAGTTCCCCAGTCCTACAACAAACTAACTAAAAGCATAATATTGTCTTGATCGTGCGTTCCATCTGAAAATATTGGTATTAAAATTATAATCTATGTATTGTTACTATTCTAGGCTATTTCCATAATGGATATTGCACTTTGATAAGAGAACTACATTCTATAGACTTCTTTAACCACAACAGAAATAGAAGCATGTAGTGAAAGGGAGAGGAAAGAGTTACAGCAGACTCATGCCCTGGCTAGAAGGTACTAGGACAGTCAGGAAACCCAACCCTTCTCTCTGGTTTATGTCATCGTTAAGATTTCCCACCAACTTAACACACCACAGTTCTTCTAGGGAATGGTTAATTTATTCCCAAATGAGCAGATGGATAGTGGAAAGGTCAGCTTACTCACTGTAGAGCTCAGGGAGAAAATGGACCACAGGAAACACACTGTACACACCTGGATAGGGCATAGCCAAGGAGACCACGCATGGAGAGCTGAGTGTAAGTGTGGAAGAGGGGTGATCTGAGTGGGGGAGGGATCCAACAGCTATGTCATGGCGCTGAGATGGTCGCCTGGGATGAGTGGCTTGGTGTGTGTGTGTGTGTGTGTGTGTGTGTGTGTGTGCTAGTTAGACTGCGAGGGTGCAAACAGCTCCTACTGCTATGACCCTGGCTTTCAAGCCCACTCAGGAATAGGGGACAAGGTCTGTCCTGTCTAAGGAAGGGAGCCAGGATAAGAACCTGCTTCAGTTGTGTCCTTGGAGGGTCACACCTTCAGGGAAAGTGTAGGTTAGGAAACAAAATGAAATAAAACTACCTGTCTTCTAGCTCATCAAGATAATAGGAACACAGATATATCCTCTGCTGGGCCCTTGGTGAACCAGCTGTCTCACACAGGTTAAGTTTGAGCCTGTATAACACAGAAGGATAGAGACTCACAAGCCAACGCCTTCATAGAAAAGGGGGGCCCAGGCTGCTTATCAGTTTGATTTGCCCCGAGAGTAAAAGTGGTCATCCTTTGCTGAAGGACTTCTCCAGAATCTAGGATGAGAGGAACCGCACAGAGGGCACGAGTCACAGCAGAGATGAGAACACTGCCCACCAGGTGTAAGAGATGGAGGCCCGAGAGGACCAGGACCAGTGAGCCTGGAAACTGGGGCCTGGGAATGCAGAGCGAGAATGTGAGCTTGTCTAAATTTAATAAAGAATGAGCTCATGAATGACACGCAACAAGGTTGCTCACAAAAGCAAAGCAAAGCAAACACGAGGGAAACCTGGACCCAGCAACCCAGGTGCTTGTTTGGAGAACTGATTAAAAAACCAGAGCAAACCAACAGTGAAGAAACATCCCACGTTCACTAATATAAACCAAGGGATGTCTCAGTAAGTAAAAACAACTTTTATATACTTAGTCATTTGATTAAAGAAGTGTGTGTATGTGTGCGTGTGTGAAAACAATTTATATTTGTGTGTATAGCAACTGAACAATACTTAGAAAACTAACACACGTTGCTGGGTAGGTCATAAGCCTGGAGGAAGAGAGAGCCACTGGGCCTGGCTTGAGTGTTTGAAACTCCAAAGCACATCCTCAGAGGCACACTTCCTCCAACAAGGCCATAACTCCTAACAGTGCCACTTCTAGGTGATCAAGCATTCAAATCTATGAGCCTATGGGGACTGTTGTTATTCAATCACCACACACAATGAGATACATTTCACATCATGTCTAGAACTAAAAGTCAGGCTAAAGTTCAGAATAAATGAATGAATGAATGAATGAATGAATAAATAAATAAACAAACAGACAGACAGACAAATAAAAACCAGCTGATGATACCTTGATTGTTATCATAGTCTGGAAAGGAAGACATGGTATTGGACAGAAATGGGAGACTATTACCTGGTACACAATGGATTTGGGGGTGACAAAATTTTCCTACAACTGATTGTGGTGAGGATCACACCACTCTATTAATATCTTAAAACCATTGAATTATACCTATTAAACAGATGGATTTTATTCTATATAAATTTCTCTCAGAAACTTTTATCTTACAACTGGCCTGAAAGATGTGCCCATTGGTTCAATCATGGTATAAAAGTAACCAATCAACCAATTTCTGATTGAATCTAACCCCTCTTCAGAAGCTCATGTAATGTAAGACCTACCTCAGAAGCTCATGCCTAATTATGTAATGTGAGCCAAGAGCCCATAGCAGGGCAGATCATAAGCCTGGGGGAGGGGGAGGCAAACCTACTGCTGTTTATTTGCTAAATGGATAGAGTATCAAACGGCCCTTCAAATAGTTATTTTTATATCTATAGATTAGTGCACCTCTCAGTCCTCATCATAAAAGCTTCTTTTTGGAGTAAATGGCAATAAAGCAGAGACTCACAACTGGTAAGGGCGTGAAGAATAAGAGACTGTGGAGTGCTTGGCCCTGAAGGAGACACCTGCATCACATTCCTTCCCACAAGGCTCAGAGATCATCCCAACATTTAAAAGGCAGAGAGGCTCAAGAATCTCTGTCAGGTTGAGCCCAGTCTGGTCTACAAAGTGAGTTCCATGTCAGCCAGAGCTACATAGAGAGAACTTGTCTTGAAAACCCAACCAACTATCTAAACAGCCAACCAACCAGCCAACCACCAACCAACTAGCCAGCCAGCCAACCAACCAACCAACCAACCAACCAACCAACAACAAACCAGCAAGCCAACCAACCAACCAACCACCAACAAACCAGCCAGCCAGCCAACCAACCAAAGAACTGCCAGAGACAGAGGTTGTGAAAAACTATTACAAACCAATGTTTTGGGAACACAACAGAGACCTTGCACACATGAACTCACAGCAACTGAGATTATAGACATAAGACCTGCATAAGATCAAGCCAGACAAAATTCCAGCATGAATAAGGGAGGTGCTCATGATGTCCCACTCACAGCTGAGAAGTTATTGGCAGTTGATTGCTGCTGGGGGAGGGGTCAGTTTTCAGGATCCTGGCCTCTGGTAGGTGTATCCTGTGCCAGTGGATGCCCTACAGCCATGTGCATATTGACAACACTATTTGTGGTGGTTTGAATAGCTTTGGCCCCCCGAGACTTGTGTGTTTGAATGCTTGACCCATGGGGAGTAGCACTATTAGGAGGTGTGGCCTTGTTGGAGGAAGTATGTGGCTATGTAGGTGAACTTTGGAGGATCCTATGCCCAAGCTCTGCCCAGTGTGGAACCAGATCTTCCTCCTGACTGATTGTGGAAGACAGTGTTCTTCTGGCTGCCTTTGAATCAAGATGTAGAACTCTGGGCTCCTCCAGAACCATGTCTGCCTGCATGCTGTCATGATTTCCATCATGATGATAATGAACTGAACCTCTAAAAATGTAAGCCATCCCTAATTAAAAATTTGCCTAAGACACTATTGGACTCAATTAAAAAAGAAAGAAGTGGTAGAGGGTATGGGAAGGCTTGGAAGGGAAGAAGTCATGGTTAGGTTTGCTCAAAACACATGTATACATGTATAAAATTCTCTAAATAAAAAAAATTATTTTAAAAAAATGGCCAGAAAATTAATGACACAAGTCTCTAATTCAAGAAACCAGAAAAAGTACAAAGGAGGATATGTAAGAAATAGGAAAAAGAAATTAATAAAGGCAAGGGTATAAATAATGAAGTAGAAATGAGACATGAATGATCTTTGGAAAAATTAATAAAACAGACTTGCCTGTGGTAAGACTGCTCAAGAAAACATGAGAGACAACCCAAAGGACTCTTGCCTGGAATCTCACCTCACCTCAGGGTATTGCCAATAATGCAAAGCAAGCACGGAATTATTGAAACAAATTTGTGTTCTGTTATCTGAAATCTGAGAGGCTTCTCAGCCTTTTGAACATGGATCAGCTTAATTTAGAGAAATACTAAAGGTGTAGAATCAGAATTAACGAGGCCATGGGGAGAAGCTGGAAATAGCTGTGGCCTCCTGGGCAGGCCTGAATAGAGCAACGAGAAGGATTGGCACCAGGAAAACTCTCCTGGACACTGAAGAGAGGTGCAGGAGGACAGACCTAAGTGGGTGGCTTAGGTGCCACTTTCCCAAGTTCATAGCATTCCTGAAGCAGGAATTTCACAGCCACAACCTGCTCTTCTCCTGCCCCGTGGCCACCACCCAGCATTGCTAATAGATTTCCCCTCCAGTGTGCTTCCTGATGTCCTTTTTGTTGAGAATGTTGGTCCAGGTGCTGCTTCTGGCTCTTTACAATCCCAAGGCTCATGAGTTTCAATTATCTTATCTCCTCATAGCTGCAAAAGATGCGGTAGGTCTTTTGTAGCGATCAGATGGCCCACAACTCAAGTGTCTGGAAATAAACTGGGGTGGCAGTTTTTATGTTGTTTCATGGAATAATAGGTTCCAAGGAGATTGTCAGGAATCTGTAAGAGGTAAAAGGATGTCAGCCATGCTGCCAGGATGTCATCCTGTGAAGTTCTTCCTGTAGCTGTGTTACATCTTTATGAAAGTTCGTGTGCCAGAAAGACGCAATGTTTTAATTTCTCTCACTATCTAAGCTGTTGTCAGAAAACAGGCATCAGGATAGGCTGCCCATGTCTGATGTCCTCACTGAAGCTTAGGACCAAGAAGTCATCCATTATGGGCTAAGGATTACCCTTAGTTACCATAAGTGGTGGCACTCAGGGCTGGGATGTGTGTGCTCTACATCTCTGACACAATAGTCACTCAACACTAGTCACCTCAATACTATTTAAAGTCTCAGAAATTAGATATGTTGGTGCACACATACTTCCCAGCACTCAGGAGGCAGAGGCAGAGGCAGAGGCAGAGGCAGAGGCAGAGGCAGAGGCAGAGGCAGAGGCAGAGGCAGAGGCAGAGGCAGAGGCAGAGGCAGAGGCAGAGGCAGAGGCAGGCAGTTTTCTGTAAATTTGAAGCCTGGCTGGTCTATAAACTGAGTTTGAGGCCTGGCTAGTCTTTATACTAAGTTCTAGGACAGCCAAGGCTGCATAGTGAAACCCTGTCTCAAAAAGCAAAAAAAGGTTTCAGAAGGATATGGGCAAATCTCAGATGTGGCTTTGGACGGAGGTTTTGAGTTTTCTAGAGTCATATCAGGTTCTCAATCCTGAGCAAGTCTTATGGCAAGAAAGACAATTGGGGTTACAGGAGAGGTATTTGAGTGGGAGAGAAGAAAAGGCCACCATTTTCAGGTCTGCCTGATGACAAATTGCAGCTAAATGGACAGAGAAGAATTAATGGTATTTGAGGAAGGAGAACTAGAGAAAGGAAGAGCTTAGTCAGGGCTGCAGGGCAGGTGGCAGGTGTGAGAAGGCTGGCAGGGCTGGAACCCTAACAAGGCGAGGACCAATGTGAGAACACCCTTACCCGAGGAGTGAGCCCCCTCAGCGAGATTGTGAGTGCCCCACACAGGTCTCCAGACTCTCCACAATATTCTTGGGCTGGAAAGGTAGAGAATGGGTTGTATGATATTGATAGTCCATTCCAAGATGCACCAACAGCTCCGTTTTAGCTGCTCAAACTCAATATATAGACCAGCCAGGCCTCAAACTTACAGAACACTGCCTGCTTCTGCCTCCTCTGCCTCTGCCTCTGCCTCTGCCTCTGCCTCTGCCTCTGCCTCTGCCTCTGCCTCTGCCTCTGCCTCTGCCTCTGCTTCCGCCTCCCGAGTGCTGGCAAGTATGTGTGTACCATCACACCTGACTTCTGAGACAGGAAGTGGCCACCCAGGCTGCGCTGGCCAGAGGAGCATCTTTAAGTCTCTGCAGGCAGCCCTGCAAACACCCCTGCCACAGCTGTGTTTGGGGCAATCTGTCTGGAGTGAAGCATCAGAGTACATAAAACTGCTCCGTGATCCCAGGAGTTTTAGAGGAAAGATACCATCAGGAGACAAGGCTTGGCACCAAGGCCTGGTGGGCTCGATGATTGCACCTACCACACAGTCTGTTAGCTTGGCTCTGTTTCTTGTAAACAGTGCTGTGAGCAAAAAAGCTCACTGATGAAGTGTCCCATTCATTTCCTGCCGGAGATCCTATCTGAAAGCAGGGCCTGGCCTCCTGGAGATGTAGCTGGTTCTCACTAAGCCTTCCCTCCCGCTAAGATGTAGCAAGCCAAGGGCAAGGAACAGTTTGGTAAGACAAATCCTGTTTTCCATAGATTTTTCTTAAGTATATCTCTTGGCATGCATAGCCATAGAATATAAGACATCAGACCAATTTAATACCACATCATTTCCTAGCACACATCTTTTGGTTGATCTGAGAGACTATACTTAAAAGTTCTGACTATGACCACAGTCGCTGTGATGGCTCCAGCCCGGGAGTTGTAGAACAGCAGCTGGTTCAGATCCGGCCATTGTAAAGCTGCCCGGGATGTCTCTCCTGCTGTGCTGAGCATTGCAGCTAGGAGGCGAGGAGTCTGGGAATCTGAGGGAGAAAAGAGGGTACACCTTGGCTTTGCCAGCCGCCCTGGGATAAGATAACATCACATATCAACCGGCCCACAGAAGTGATTAATAGGGCTTAATACTGCTTTCAGCTATCTGACCTATGAGACTCTGTCATTAGGCACAGTCAGCTGTAGAGTCGTCTCTCCTGGGGCTGGGTAAGGCGGTGGCTGAGCTAATCTGAGAGTCTAAGCTGAAGAGAGCACCAGAGCGAGGCGGTGGGGACTTTGATTGAGACGGTAGGGACTTTGATCCACAGTCCACGGTGACCCGGAGTTTGGGTATATGGGTGGCTGCTGGCATGGCCATGCGCTTCCTGGTCACACAATGGATGGGGCACCCACTGAGAGGCAGGTACTCTCTCTCCCCTTCCACTGCTTCTCTGAGGCAGGAGCTTGGCCTGGCTTGCAGAGCCCTTGGCATTTTCCTGGGAGGCTGGACACAGAAACAGAGGGAAGGATCTCTCTCATGGCCATGCTGCCTATGGGGTGACCCAGCTGTGCTGGGCAGCCTGTCCTCCATCAGTCTTCTGGGGCCAAGTGAGGCTGGCTGGGCATTTCCCAGATCTCTCTGTAGCCCAAGGGACGTCTTTGCTCTCTCCCTCTCTTGGCATTCTTCATCACCGCAGCTGTCCGCTTCCAGTGACCCCTTGTGTCAGTGACAGGATGTGCATCTGGTCCCTCTGTCCTGTGCTCACTAAGGGCGGTTCTGAGAGAGAGTGCGGGCCATCTCGCCTCCGTGCCCTTCACACAGGGTAAGGTCAGCAAATGTTTGCCCAATGTGTTAGTTGCTTTTCTGTTACTGTGAGAAGATGCCATGACCAAAAGCAACTTAGGAAAGATGGGTCTGTTTTAGCTTACTGCCACGTCACTCTCTCAAACCAAACCTTCCAAAACTGACAGAGGGGCACAGGCCCCTCCCTGAAAGCTACACCCTAGCTTCTGGAATTATCAGTAGCCAGGGAAAGGGGACCTCGGAGTGCCATCTAACTCAGGCCACTTCTTTAGTTCTTTAGAGAATGTACTGGATACACATGGCCAGAGCGACTTCCTTGCTGTGTCTGAGTGAGTAGGGGGCATCCATTTAGAGAGGCTGGTACTAGAGACGGTGAGACTAAAGATGTAGCCTGGCTGGGCTACCTGTAGCAGATCCTTCCTGAACCTTGTTTCTCTCTTCCCTTGACCGTCTCCTGGGTCGTCACCACCATCTGGCTCCTACATGCAAGGTATCCTTCCTGCCATTTCTCTATTCCAAGTCATCTCTGCCCAGCTGGACCAAAATAGACTGAAGCTCCAGCATCTGCAAAAGCTCTTCTGTTGTTGAAGTGAATTGTCTCAGGGAATGGCAGGGCTTGGGAAGGCGTGGCTTTTACATACCCACTGAATACATGGATGGGTGGGGTCTTAGAGTTTTACTGTTGTGAAGAGATACCATGACCAGGGCAACTCTTACAAGGACAACATTTAACTGGGACTGGCTTATAGGTTCAGAGGTTCAGTCCATTATCATCAAAGTGGGAGTGTGGTAGCATCCCCGCAGGCATGGTACAGGAGGAGCTGAGAGTTCTACATCTTCATCTGAAGGCCATTAGGAGATGTCTGTCTCCCCCATGGCTAGGAGGAGGGTCTCAAAGCCCATTCCCACAATGACACACCTACTCCAACAAGGCTACATTTCCCAATAGCGCCACTCCTGGGCCAAGCATATACAAACCATCACAGGTGGGAATATGTGAAAAGCTTACATGTGTCTCAGTAATGTATACTGGGACCCTACCATCCAGACAAGACTTGGGGCATTCTCCACCCACCTTCACCTCACTGCTTCCTAGATTGTTTACACCTACATGCATGCATTCATGTGTTATTTCGTTCGTTCATTCATTCATTCATTCAATCACACATTAGTTGACTTTTAATGATAGATTTATTTTACCAATGAGTATGTGTTTGCCTAAGGAGGCCAGAAGAGCACACTGGATCCCTGGGAGCTGTAGTTAAAGACCTTTGTGAACCTTTGTTGGAGTAGCTGGGATCCAAATTCCAGTCTTCAGGTAGAGCTGTAAGGGCTCTTAACTTCTGAGACCTCTCTCCAGCTGCAAGTTTTATTTTTATCTAAAAATTATTATTATTATTGTTGGGATCAACGGGCACCGGCAGCTCCAGAAAGACCACACCAGGCCAAACAGTTCCACGTGAGGTTTATTGAGAGGGGAAAGGGCAAAGGTGGTGGCGGAAAGGGAAGAGAGGAAGAGAGAGGAGCATTCCTCTCATATATGTGGATGGTGATGTGGTCACAGGTAAAGGTAAGCCCAGTGGATTCTGGGAATATGGTGGCTGTTGTCTTGGCAACAGGTCCTGGTACCAGCATTCCTCCCTTATTATTATAAAGAGAAGAAAAAGAGGAGGGGGAAGGGGATGGTGAAAAGGGGATGAGGGCACCGCAGCAACAATGTTGTGATCAGAAAAAGAGAAAGAGGCATAAGAATCTGTTCTACGACGGTGTGGGGGAAGGGGGTCCCTCAGCGGGCCCATGCCGAGGCCTCCCTTCCCCCTGGGGGACCAGACACACGACGGTATAGTATAGAATAGAGTTTATTCAGAGCATGGGGAGGGGAGTTAAGGGGGTAGTAGAGGCAGAGAAAGGCAGAGAGAGGGAGAGAGTAGAGAAGCAGAGGCTGCCGCTGGTCATGACCACGTGGAGAGAAGGGGGAAGTGAAGAGCCCAAGAGGGCAAGAGAGAAGCTAAGAGAGTGAGAGAGGCAAGAGAGAAAGGAGAGAGAGGAGGGGCAAGAAGCCCTGACTGTTGCCAGGTAACTGTGGGTGGAGTTTAGACTCCTAACAACAACTATTATTATTATTATTATTATTATTGTTGTTGTTGTTGTTGTTATTATTATTATTTGTGTGTGTGTGTGTTAGGTATACTTGTTAGTAGAGGTATGTAAAGGTGTCTACCTGGTGTTCACACACGTGAGTGTGCACATGTTTATAGACCTGAAGTTGACACTGGATGCCTTTCCTTGATCTTCACTTTTGTTTGTTTTGTTTTGTTTTGTTTTGTTTTGTTTTGTTTTGAGAGGCGAGCTCTCACTGAACTTGAAGCTCTGTTTGCCTAGGTGGGTGGCCAGTGAGCCTTAGGGTCCTACATGTTTCTCTCCTTACCCCCCAGTGCTGTGGACTGTCACTCGACCACATGGACAGACAGCCTTTTATGTGGATTTTGGGGATCCAAACTCAGGCCTTGTGCACCAGGTGCCTTTTGGAGAGAGCTACCCCTGTAGCCTCATTTCTGATACAGTTTTGATGAAGCCAGTTGCCCGTGTGCTCCTGATTTAATTTGATCAATTCATGGGTGGCCAGTTTTCATTTGCACAAATAAGTTATTTTTTTTTTCAGCCCGTGTCTCACTGTTTGCTCCGGACATTTGGACAAACAAGATACAGAATTATTCTGCATACAGAGTGGGCGAACTGCTGCTTGGCAAAAATGGAGTCACCAAAGTCAGGTCACAGCCCGAAGGAGGCTGTGCTACACGGTATGGAACAACGGGGGCAGGCACTGCCTGCTGCCCTGTCAGTTGGTCAGCTCATTCGGTGAAGGTGCTCGATCGTCCGCCCGAGGCTGGCTGGGAGAGACTGATTCGCTTGCCATTCCTTGAGCAGCTGCTACCTGTGGGCTGTCATTTGGAGGCTTCGTATGTGTTCTTAGTTCAGGCAGGAGGGGGAGATCCAGACAGACAATGGACAACGGACCAGGCCAGTGCCTGTCGGACAGACGCTTGTAGCAGAAGGTGATGAGGAAGGGAGATGTGTCTATTGGAAGTTTCTGGGATTGCAGTGTGAGAACTTTCTTACTACAGAGTCCCTCTCCTCGAGAAGCGATCCTTGTGCTCTCCTGTCCTCGGACCTGGGTTTGCGTCCCATCCCTCGTTTCTAGAGGCCACATGGTTGCAGCACATCATTGAGACTTTTTGGCTCTCAGTTTCCTCTTGTTCCAAACAGGGCAGTTAGACTTCTTCCCAGGTCTGTTCGAAGATTCAGTAATCTGATGGTGGTGAAACACAATTTGTGGGAAACAGTTGTGCACTCTGAACAGCTAGGAGTTGGTGACTTTTGGAGTGTGTGTATAACGTGCTGAATGGTGGCTCCTAAAATATGTCCATGTCCTGGTTCCCTGGAACGTGCGGGTGTGACATTATCTGTATCAAGGACCTTTCAAGATATAATTGAGACAAGATCGTCGAGAATTACTTGGGGGGTCTGTAACATCAATCGTTGCCCTATACAGACAAAAGGGAAGATGCTGAGAAGGGAACGTGGTCTTTTTGACGACAGATGCTGAGAGGGAGTGGCACAGCCATAAGCCAAGGAATGCAGCCCCTGGGAGTCCAAGGAAACAAGGAATGACTTTTCTTCCACAGCTTTAAGGAGCATGGCCTGGCAGCATGTTGATTTCTGATGGCTAGCTTCCAGAGCCATAACGGTAAATGTCTATTGCTGTAAAGCCATCCATTTGTCCTTTGTCATGGCTGCCCTGACAAAGGGATGCAGTGTTTGTTACCGGCCGTCCTGGCTTGTTTTGTGTCAACTTGACACAAGCGAGAATCATCAGGGAGGAGGGAGCCTCAGCTGAGAAAATGCCGCCATAGTATCTGGCTATAAAGTATTTGTGAAATTAATGATTGATGGGGGAGGGCCTAGCCCATTGTAGGTAGCGCCATCCCTAGGCTGGTGGTCCTGGTTCTGTAAGAAACCATGCTGAATAAGCCAGTAAGCAGCACCGGCCACAGCTGCTGAATCAGCTCCTGCCTCCAGGTTCCTGTTTGAGTTCCTGTCCTGACTTCCTTCCTTCAGTGACGGACCACAGTGTGGATGTGTAAGCCCAATAAACCCTTCCCTCTCCAACTTGTTTTTGGTCGTGGTAGTTCATCATTAGAGGAACCCTAAGACACCTGTTTTCCCCTTTTAGAGTTTGATGAATAGAAGTAATTTAATTAATGTCTAGTATATCTCTGCACTTCATTTGCCAGCTTATGAACTTCTTTACACGGGATTGCCATTTCCCCTCCCCCCAAGCTTTTAAAATGTATGAGACAATTTTCAGGCAGCTAATGGCATGATGTTTGACACAACAAACTGATGTCAGATGACATCATATTGGAATTTGTCACAAGCTCTGTCTTGATCTTTTTCTACAGAGGTGGGGCATAGTACCCTGGGCCCCTGGGAAATTAAAGATGGTGGACCATCTTTGATGATAGCTTTTTGCCCATGGTGTGGAGGGGGGAGCATCAAGAAAAAAAATTGACTTTGGGAATAATGAGAATGTGTTCTGCAGATTCTAGTTATGATGAGACAATGTGCAATCCCAGGTCAACTCAACCCTAAGGAAAAGTATGGGCTTCCTCAGATGGGCTGTGCCACCAGAGAGAGCTGCCTTCTCCCCTAGTGATAGGAGAAAGAGTTTGCGCCAGGCTTGAGGCCAGGATAGCTGCTGCCTTCATTAACAGAGAGTTTTGTCAAAATGAAAACAAACCAATTATCTCACGGTCTAATTTCATAAGAAGGGTTTCTGTTTCTAGGAAGGAGACTCTTGCATTCTTGTGAGCTACACGTGTCTTCCTGGTCATTGCCTTCTCTGACTCCCCCCACCCCCAACTCCATCCTTCCACTCACAGCAGCATTGTCTGAGGACTGGGAGAGGGGCCACCTCCTCTTGCCTGTGCTGTCATTGTCTAAAAGCCTAGCTCCACCTGGGCCAGAGGGAGGGATCTTGCTGGACTGTAAGAGAGATCAGGCTGATTTCTCCGCAAGTCAAAGGGAGGCCGCACCATCTTGACTATGCTGTCCTTCCTATCATAGCACACGGCTTGAAAGGCCTGCTCGTTTCTGATGGTCATGCCATTGCTACTGGCAAAACCATTCTCTGGAATCAGAGAGAGAGAGTTGTAAGATGCATACATCGCGATATAACAGTGTGTGTGTGTGTGTGTGTGTGTGTGTGTGTGTGTGCGTGCGTGTAGAACCATGGAAGTTGCTAAGAAGTCTGAGCTTGGAGAAAAATTTCATCCATACCTGAAGGATCAAGAAAGCCTACCTGGGTGCCTCTTCTTTCCTTCAAAATATTTGTTGTGCTTTTGGGTTTGTGCCAGCCACTGTAGAAAGTACTGCAGACTTTCGAAATAGCTGCAGACAAAACAGCTTAGAGGCTTCTCCTCTTAGGGCATGCACACTAGAGGCAAGACAGACAATCAACAGATGATTTTATGATAATGGTGGGCTACGAATTACGGTGCACCGCTGTCAGAGTCAGTAACTAGACACTGTATCTGTGGCTCTGCCTCTCCCTCAATCCTGCCCTGCTGGCTGGGATCCCCACCACCACTATGTGCAGCTGCAAAAAGTTGTTTTGGTGTCTGATGTTTTTAGTTCTCTCTCTCTCTCTCTCTCTCTCTCTCTCTCTCTCTCTCTCTCTGTGTGTGTGTGTGTGTGTGTGTGTGTGTGTTCAAGACAGAGTTTCTCTGTGTAACAGAGCCCTTCTGTCCTGGACTTGTTTTGTAAACCAGGCTGGCCTCAAACTCACAGAGATGCACACCTGTCTCTGCCTTCCAAGTGCTGGGATTAAAGGCAGGCACCACCAAGCCCAGATGCAAGAAATCTTAAAAACAGCATTCACACCTCCAACTTTACTTTTCTTTTCCCAAATCACCTTGGCTCTTCTTGCTCCTTTGTTTTTCTGGGTAAAATCTAGAACCAGTCACGGAAGTCATATGCTATGGCATGTGTGGCGGTCTGAATGAGAATGGCCCCCATAGGCTCATAGATTTGAATTCCATCAATCACGAGGCAGTGGCACTCTTTGAAAGGATTAGGAAGTGTGGCCTTGTTGGAGTGGGTGTGGCCTTGTTGAAGTAGGTGTGGCCTTCTTGGAGTAGGTGTGGCCTTCTTGGGGTGGGTGTGGCCTTGTTGGAGGAAGTATTTTACTAGCGGTGGGCTTTGAGGTTTTAAGGGTCCAAGCCAGGTCCTTGCTCTTCCTGTTGCCTGTGGGTCTGGATGTAGAACTCTCAGCTCCTCCAGCACCATGTCCCCCTTCTACCACCATGCTCCTGGCCATGATGACAATGAACTAAACCTCTGAAACTGTCACTGAAACCTAGGTGCCATGGTCATGGTGTCTCTCATAGCAATAGGACACTGACTAAGACCGAAGGGAAATCCAAGAAGCCATTTTTTTTTTAAATAAATGAACTACTTTTCAGTACTCAAGACAGACTCAAATGTTAGTTTGGTAGCAGGTGGAGGATGAGATGGATGAATGCTCACTTCAGGTTTTGTTTGTAGCTGTAACGATCCACCCAGGACACTGCTGTCGTGTCTAGCGAGTCTGAGAGAAGGAGCAGCTTTACATCTGGCTGGATGGGGAGAATGTCTGTCGCCTCCGAGGCTGTAAAGGTCCTTGCTGTGCTTGGAGCGAGCGAGCACCTGGCTGACAGCAGTGGCACACTGCCATGCTCTGTCCTGGCTTTTGTCTGGACATGCTGGACATGCGTGGTCAGGGGTGAGCTGGGCATTAGTAGCCAATGCGTGGTTGGCGGCGGGCACTCACCGTTTCCACTTGGACCCCATAAGACGGAGTTCAATCACTGGCCATGGCTCATTGCAAGGGGGCTGGGATATGTATGTCACCTATGTCCCTAGAGGAGGCACAAACACTATCACTTCTGCCACACTGGGAGCTCTCTCCCCGTGTGAAGATGGATGGTGTCTAGTCTGGGTCATCAGAGGGGGGATCCTGAGTCTGGAAGATGCAAGCTTCTCTCTGAGATGCACTGGATGCCATCAGTCTCTGGCCATACATTTGGGCTGTTCCCCTCCCCCAATCTGCCCTTCTCACATAGCCCAGGATGCATGGCATGGAGGTGATCCTACAGACAAGTCTAGATAGAGTGCCCTCTCCCCTCATTTTGGGAGGGCCAAGGAGGACATCTCTCTCTTATTCATGGCAAAGAAGACAGAAGCCTCTCTTTACCATAAATGGTGGTGAATGCAGAGACTCGTGGCTGCCCAAGATACTGAGAACAAGGGAGGGCTGAGGGACTGTCTATAAAGATATGTTTTTTTTTTAAGCTTTTTATTGGTTCTTTGTGAGTTTTGCAACATGCACCCCAAAACCACCCATCCCCCCCCTCATACGCACCCTTCACCTTGCAACCTCCACAGCCCCATCCACAGAGAAAAGAAATCTTGTTGTGGAAGCTGTAGTGGGTCACAGTGTGTCCCACAGTACACCCTTTTGTTCACACTTCTTTGCTTGCAAATGTTGATTATAATGACTTGTTGGTCTGGTCCGAGGCCTCTGACTCCTGCTCCTCTATTAATATGGAACCTCACAGGGACTCCTCTAGGATATCCTGAAGTGGAAATTTCTTGTTTCTTTGGAAACTCAGTTATATCATGTGAAGTCTGTTTTGTTGAAGCAGACATGTGAGAGAATGTTTTGCTAAGAACAGACACATGTCTTTCTGGAAGCTGTCTTGTGAAAGGGCATGTGATGTTTTGCTGGAGTGGATGCTTAAGAGGGCATGTGATACTTAGAATATAAATGTAACCACACAGTGAGATGACGCTCTTGCATTGGTTCACCTTGCAACACTTTGCTGGTCTTCATTGGGCTTCGATGATGGTCTTTGATGATCTTTGCTTGTCCTGACTTTGTAGAGAGAAATGCACCAAAGAACTTCTGGTGGTCCTCCAGCTTCTTCTTGCCACTTCTACTGATGCATGCTGATTTGGTGGAGCCTTGTGGTTTCTTCTGGATCAAGCTTCTGCTGCTGCTGCTGCTTTGTGTTTGGTGACACTACTGAACTAGACTGCTGATATCCTGACAATGAAGATAGGAGTTGTCCCAAAGAACTCCTTCTAAACACGTCCACAAGCCTCTAATTCCTATTAACCTTTTCTTTCCCCTACCTCTGGTACGTGGGCTAGAAGAGAGGCTGAAGCATTTAAAGAACCTTTATTAAAGTCGATTTGAAAAATCTAAGTCTACACTATCCTGGTTTTGCCCCGTGTCATGGAGACTTTATAGTTTTGAATCTGTAGGACCAGCTCCTTCATGTACTCAGCAATTCATTGATGGAGCAGATGTTGGGGTGGGCCAATCAAAGCCCTGGGTCTGGGCCCGAGATGTATCTGAGCTGGTTGGCCTGCAGGCTCTCACACTCTCATGCCCTTGGGGTTAGCTCACCAGCAAGCCTGCAGCTGCAGAGCTGGCTCTCCTGTGCTGCCCAGGGGAGGTACAGTATCCCACTGTCCCGAGTGTTGCTGCTGCTGAGGGACACAGCCAGCCCTCTCACTTTCATAACCCTGGGGCCAGCTCTCCTGCCTACCATAGATGGCAAAGAACCAGGGAGGGAAGGAAGGCACCTCTCCCTCATCTGTGCCACCGTCCAACAGACAAGAGGTATGGCTATCTTTCCTGTGATCGTGCCCTTGGGGCTGGCTTATCTGCAACCCTCAGATCTAGGGCCAGGTCCACTGTGCTGCCCAGGGGAGGTGCAGGGCTCTCTCTCCCAAGCGCTGCATCAGGTAAGGGGGAGGGCCAGCTCTCCTGCTCTCATGACCCCATGGCCATCTCTTCTACCTGCTCTAGGTGGCAAGGGATAAGGGTTAAGATAGGGTATCATGCTGCCTCACAGCAGACAAGTTGTGGGGCCAGCTCTCCCCTGCTCACACCTTTGGGCCTGTCTCACTTGTATGCCCACCCCTATCCTCCCACCTCTATTAGGGTCAGCTCTACTGTACAGGGCTTGCTCTCCAGCACCTTGCTGCAGCAGACAAGAGGCAGGACCAGCTCTCCCATGCTCATGCCCTTGGGGCTGGCTCACCTGCCACCCCCACATTCAGGGCCATGTGGTGAGAGGCAAGTGGGGTGGAGGGTACCTCTTTCCCATCCACACCACCTCACAGATGAGTGGTAGGGCCAGCTCTCCCATGCTCATATCTTCAGCCACAACTCCTGAACTGTGTGGCCCATACTCCAAGTACTGCAGCTGGCGTGTGGTGGGGTCAGCTCTCCTGCTCTCATGCCTCCAGGGCCAGCTCTCCCATGATGCACAGGTGAGGGGTGGGACCAGTTCTGCACATCCTTTAGACATTGACAGCCCAGACCTTGGATGTTCACTTGGCCTTTGATGGAGACAGACCACAGGGTCTTGGACCCAGACATGGCCCACTGTGGCAGCGTAGGCCAGGACCCTATGTAGTCTCAGGTGGCATCACTGAGTACTCACATTAGGCTGTTCCTCACTACCCTTGAGTCTCCAGTTCTACCTCTATTCATTGCCCCCACATCCTTCAGTTTCTCTTTCTCTTCCATTTCTCCACAACTTTCTTGCTCCTCTTAGTGATGCCTGGGGTCTCTGAGTGTCTGGGGGACCTCTCAGGAGTGGTCTCAGGAGTGCTATGCCTAGCTCATGCATTGTGGCACTGGGTAGGGGTCATCTCAGGCATGGTCTGCCCTCTAAGGCCTGTGTGGCATCATCAGATTGGTGGTCATCTCAGGTTAACTCCCTGTCAGGGCACCATGACACCGGTTTGGTGGTTGTTTCAGGCATTACTCCTTGCCAGGCCTGCCCAAGTAGCCCCTTTTGATGGTTGTAGTTCTGAGGCTACACAGGCCTACTGTTAGGTGGCTAACTCCCACCCAGGGCTCGTGATCACACGTGAGATTCTACTCCCTGGCTTGCTCCCATCCTGGAAACCCAGGCAGACCTCCCTGGAGGGTCATCTCAGGCTCCCTGGAGGGTCATCTCAGGCTCCCTGGAGGGTCATCTCAGGTTCGCTTTTCCAGGAATTTTAGGATACTAATCATTCAGATGTTCACAGGTCAGAAGCCTGAGCACAGGCATAGCCTCTCTCCTCTCTGCCACCTACTGACGCACATGTGACACCGCAGCCACACCTGCAATGCCTCCAGGGCCAGAGGCTATAAAGATATTTACAGCACACATTCTGAGGCTAAGTGGACGCTGTGGAGAAGGGACAGGAACTTGGTAAGAAACAGAAGATAGGGTGAAGGCTATGAATTGTCATCCTTTGAGCATGAGGTAACCATTGTGGTTAAGAATTCACAACTGTGGTACCTGCACTGGCCCCATACAAGATTGGCCCTGGGAATGTTCCATCATGGAAGTGGGAGGAGCTGACAGAGTCTTGTGGGGCCATACCCCTCCCTGCTGAACTATTGAATCAGAAAGTTTTGGGGGTGGGGGTCACTGTCTTCACTCATGTATATACTGAGGATCATACCAGGTTCTAATGAACAGACCTAAACTCATGGTCACAGAGATGGTTCTGGTTAAACCCAGTGGGTCACAAACCAAACCAAGCAGACAGCTCTGTGAGAAACAAGTGTGTAGGGAGGAGTTGGGGTAGGTGGGGTAGTAGGAGGACGGAGGTGAGGTGAGACTGGTTAATCTGCTTCCTGTGCATGTGTGGAATTGCCCAAGAACATAATTAAGAGAGGAAAGAATAAAGAAGAAGAAAGTTGTTTATCCCAAATATCTCAGGCTACCTGATCTGCATAAATGAGCACAAATTTCCCTTCTCACAAGGACAAAATGTGGTCATTCTGTGAGTAGAAAATGGACCTTTTGTAGCCCATAATCACTGGGGGAAATGTACTAAAAATCATTCCTCTGTTCGTTGACTTCAGTGCCATTTTTCTGTAGCCCTTGTGTAATTACTGCGATCTTGCAGTAATGGTATTAGGAACAAACAGGCCACTATTTCTCAATTGTGACACAAAGTTAAGTATGGAAAGTGCTTCATTAGGTCGGGCAAGGAAAGGGAGGGGCCCTGCTGCCTGGGGAGAGCTGGTGGTACTTGGATCCCTTTGCTGACTTACCTGGAGTGAAGGGGTGCAGGGTCTCGGGGGTTGGGTGCTCTTCCAGCTCTTGCCCTCCTCATCTACCCACCCACCATCTCAGTGGGCACGCCCCCTAGGCTTCACCATCTCAGGGGCACCATCCACACCGACATCCCTCCTTCTCTAAAAATAGGTCATGATGTGCCTGGCCGTCAGGAAGGCCCACCAGGGGACAAGGGCTGGGTCTGGAGAAAGGGATATACTGAATGAACATTCTAGAACGTTTCTTACTAGATTCTCAATCCCAGCCTTTCTGCTCTCCTAGATGGCTCTGAGGGGGATCTCTGTTCTTTTTTTTTTTTCCTAGAATATTTTAAATGAAAGAGACTGTTTCAAAAGAGCAGATCTGTGGCTAATTTGAACTACCTGTGCCTGCTGCTAGCACAGCTGTTCCCGAGGTCTTTAAATTATTCATAAGGAACAGGATAGGCTTGCTGTGGGGTTTGGGGACAGGAAGCCTGCATACATCTGTTTAGGTTATACACTGTGAAATCCTGGGAGGTGTCACTCAACCAGACTTCAGTGTGTACCACCCACTCAGACTTAGGCGGGTGGCCCCGCTGTAGAAGCCTGGCCGTGTCTAAAACAACAAGGAGGGGGATGTGCTCCCTGGTCCCCCAGGCTGCTGTTGATGGGCTGTATGTATTCCAGCCATGTAGGCGTGCTCCACACATCTGCTGTTTACAGATAATGGTGGTTGGATGTCAAACCTCGTCGCTGAGTTTATGGCCCGAGCAAAGCCATGTGGCTTTTCTGAGGACGGGGGTGGTGGGGTGGTGGAAATATAAACTGAGGGCCTTGAGAGGCAAGAGGATTTTAGTGGATGTGGAGGCCTCTGGGAGGGAAGGTTGAGGACTGGTATGTGAGTCTATGTTCAGAGTTTGTAGACAGAACTCGGTTCCAAACTCAAGCTGGACAGTCTCGTGTAAGCTGGCAATCAGGCGAACGCTTTCACTCGAGATGATGGTACATTGTCCCCTCCCTCGTAGCAGGCACTATGCCAGGACTACATCAGCTGATGTTCACAGAAATCCTTTGAAGAAGATACTTCTAGGATCCTCATTTTAGAGATAAGGAAACCAATGTCTGAGATGGTTGGGGCTTAACCAAGATCTCACAGCTAGTGCACATGGGGCTGGGGCTCGGACCCTGTGCTAAAACTTGTTATCAAACACTGTGCTCTTTCCCTGAGTCTCAAGGTTACTGGCTGGCAGTTTGTGTTCGAGCTAAAAAACTGATCTTGGAGGAGGAGAGTTGGGTTCACAGAGCTCTCCCCAGACACCCCAATTTAACCATATCTTGTGATTCCTCAACAGCCATTTCTGACCCTTCTGTTTCTTTCTACCCCCAGCTCCAGATTAGTTTTCATGTCATACTCTTCCTTTCCAACGAGACTGGTTTTTACTGGGTGAGAGGGGAGAGATTTCTCAAATCCATAATGGTTTTTGGTTTTTCGAGACAGGGTTTCTCTGTGTAGCCTTGGCTGTCCTGGAACTCACTCTGTAAACCAGGCTGGCCTCGAACTCAGAAATCCGCCTGCCTCTGCTTCCCAAGTGCTGGGATTAAAGGCGTGCGCCACCACCGCCCGGCTCATAATGGTTTTATATTCACCAGTTCCTGGGCTTTCCTTTCAGGTTGCTGTCAAGTTCATTGTCTCCAAGAAATACTGGCTCCGGTCACTCATCACCCTGTGCTGAGTAGCTCTTTTGCCCCAAACCTTAGGCTGCAAACTGGAATGGACCATGGATCCTACCCTTAGAGAGCTCACGGTCTGACTGGGGAGACGTATCAATGAATAGAACAGTTATAGGACAGAACACATGACCCTTAGAATGAGGCGCTCTGGCTTCATACATAAATTGGTCCTTTGAAAATTAGGGCGACAAGTCTGGGGTGGAGCCTGACTATTAGTTTCTGGGAGCTGCCGGCTGTGTCTAATGCAGAGAAATATCCTTAGGCGTCTGTGCATTCCTGATGCTCTGAGAGATGGATGATGGGCTTGGGAGGTTGGGTAGGAGCTCAGGGAGGAATGAGGTCTGGAGAGGATGTTCTGCTGGAAGCCCAGGGGAAATGGACAGCCTCCTGGAATGATTTACTCAGGGGGACAGGATGGTTCTTGTTCTACCCCTGGATGCATGCTTTGTCTGCTCTGCCTTGGTGTGCTCCGAACAAATCATTTGCGCCTGGGAAATGTGGAAGATCGGCTCAGAGTTGAGCTAAGATCCATTCCAGCTTCATGATTCACACCCAAAGCAATAGACTCTGGAGCCCGGGAGGCAGGGTGTCCAAGACACGATAGACTTCAAGTCTCTCTGCTCACAAATGAAGAAGCACTCCCAAGACGAAGGTCAGAGTGACAGGTGGGTGACTAATTTTCCAAGAACACAGAGTCAGTGCCCAGAGTCCAGGCTCAGTCACTAAGCCCTTCCCATCAGGCCCTGCACTGTACTGTTCCAGAAAGCTCCACTCCAATACAAGCGGTGGAAACCTCCTCTGTGGAATTGTGCTACAGGAGTCCTGCCTTTCATGGCTCCAAACTGCCTCCAGAATGAAACAAACAGCTCACCGCAGAAGAATTCGGAGCCCTTCCACCAGGAAGTAGTAAAACTGAAAATTAATTATTCCTAGTCTGCCGAATTATCTGGGAGGGAAATTAATAAGTCTTAGTAATTAACCACCAGGAGTTCACAGTAAACACTGAGTCAGTCTCTCCCCTCTCTCTTTCTCTCTTAAATCGTTAGCGATTGATTCCGAGCAGTTCAGCTTCCCTAGTGTCTCCAGCACAACAAAATGTAAAGAGTCCTCATACAGGCCTCATACGGCCGTACCCGTGCACGCCCCGGGAGCACACACACACACACACAGTTTGCAGTTTCACATGCCTGCACGTCCTCTTTGGCCCTCAAACGTGCTCAGGGAGAAAGCTCTAATAGCAGGTGCTGGGCACAGAGTGTTGCTCGGCAGATGCCCGTGCAACACTGCAAAGAGCAAGCATCATTCTCTGCAAGATGAAACAGAATCCCTTGAAGAAGAAGCCCCACCTTTGCCCCCAGAGGATTAACTGGATTTACCTCCGCTGCCATTTTAATTAATACAAGGCACCGTCGGCAGATGGAAGGCTGGGGTTGGAGAGTCATGAATGCAGAATTTCAAATATGTCAACAAGCCGTCATGGACACTGTGATCAGAGTGCTTTGGTTAAATAAACAGGTGCAGCAAGGCACGCCAATGGGCACCGAGTGTTTCCCAAGCTTATCCACCTGGAGACGACCTCCGGGCCCTGGCGCCCTTGGCCACCAGCCCGGATAAGTTTTGTAGGGACAATGGGATTAAAAGGCTCTGGCCGCCCGTGGCCAGCTCTTCCTGTGGGTGAACTCGCTGTCTGCTGGCCCTCAGAGGGTCCTTTGCCCTGAGCTTTCACCCCCATTACCTTCTCCCCTGCAGGTGAGTTGTATAGACAGTTGCCAAGTTTCTGGAAGGACGGGGCGGGTCTTCTGAGACCAAAGGCAGAAGGATTTACAGACAAAAGTGTTTGCCCTTCAAGAAGCCCTCCATCAACGCTAAGAAGATAGACCTAAGCTCAGGAAACTCCAGTTCTTGCAGGTTGAAGGCTTTTCTGTGTTTCAAACTCCAGAGTCAGAGAAGGCCCAGACAGATCCAGTAATAATATCGGTGTTCCCGATATGACCCTAAGTTCTCTGAGGAGGAATGAGGAAGGTTCCGCTTAGGGGGATCCTTGGGCCAGGTCTTAGAGGGAGGGAGAGATATCAAAAGAGACACTGAGCAGAGGAGAGAGTGGAAGGGAACAGGGAGTGGAGTGAGTCTGCAGAGGGGTGAACCAGTGGCTGGTCGGGCAGGGGTGGCGGCTCACAGCCATAGAACAGTGTCAGAGAACAGGCCGAGGCTCGAGCATCCGAGCATCCGTGTAGGGGCCAGAGCAAAAGGTGTGCGGATCCTACCAAGCCTGGAACTGCCCATGGAGTCGAGGGGTCTTACTGTGTCAGAACAATTAGAAGTCAAGAAAGGAGCCGGGTGGTGGTGGCGCATGCCTGTAATCCCAGCACTCTGGGAGGCAGAGGCAGGTAGATTTCTGAGCTGGAGGCCAGCCTGGTCTACAGAGTGAGTTCCAGGACAGCCAGGGCTACACAGAGAAACCCTGTCTCCAAAAAAAAAAAAAAAAAAAAAAAAAAAAAAAAAAAAAAACCAAAAAAAAAAAAAAAAAAAAAAAAACCCAACCAACCAACCAACCAAAGGAAAACCCCAAGAAGTCAAGGAAGGTCACTCCATCGAAGCCAGCTTTGGCTGATCTGATTAACAGGAGCGTGGAGGAGTCGGGGGTAGAGGAGTAGTGTTCTGCCGAGGACCATGTCCTGTCTCAGCGACTCCACGGCTGCCCTCTGTGCTCTCAGAGTCCACCAAAGGCCACCAGGTGTGAGCCTGGTATAGTCGGGCTGATGCCACCAAACCTCGCTTTGCTATTCTGTTGATTTCTGCTGATCCTGGGGGCCATAACAAGAGGCTCGTGTGCTTCTTAACAGATGTTGGGAGTTAGCGTGTGCCGTTCCAGAGAGCTCCTTTTTGAAAAGCTGAGAATTCTTCTTAGGCCTTTGAACTAGGAAGACTTCTTCTCAATACCTGGCTGGTTTTAATCTTGAAGCAGATTCCATTTCACCCCCAGCTCGGGAGGCTCCAAGGGAAACACTGGCTCCGCTCTCTCGGAGCGCACACCGATTTACCACAAGACTCAGTCCTAGTTTCATCTTAGTCTCTCAGTTGGTTCCTTGTTTCCCCCACTGAAGTTTTTAAAACCTCGAGTAAGTTACCAGGAATCACATCACCATGGGTCAGAGCCTTAGAAAGAGTGACTCGGCACTCGTGGCAGCGCACATGAGAATGTCCCCACAGGCTCTGGATGTGAACCCTTAGTTCCCATTGGCAGCGCGGTTTGGGAAGAACTAGGTAGTGTGGCCTTGTTGGAGGAGGGGCGCCATTGGAGGTATGTTTTGAGGCCACCTCAATTCCCAATTAGTTCTCTCTTTCTTCTGCTTGTGGATCTAGATGTGAGAGAGTGAGAGTGGGGGAGGGGGAGGGGGAGGGAGGATAGGGAAAGGGGGGGAAAGGGGAAGGGAGAGGGAGGGGAAGGAGGAGGAAAAGGAGGAGGGGGAGGAGGGGGAAGGAGGGGGAGGGAGAGAAAAAGAGGGAGAGGGAGGGGAGGGAAAGAGGGAGGAAGGAAGGGGGAGGGGGAAGGAGGGGAAAAGGGGGAGGGAGAGGAGGGGAAGGAAGAGGAAAAGGAGGAAGGGGAGGGAGGGGGAGGGAGAAGGAGAGAGGGAAAGGGAGGGGAGGGAAAGATGGAGGGGGAAAGAATGGGAGGGGGAAGAAGAGGGGGAGGGGAAGGGGAGGGAAAGGGAGGGAGGAGGGGGAGGGAAAGGGGGAGGGAGGGGAAGGAAGGGGAGGGGGAGGGAGAGAGGAGTTCAGAAGAGCCTCTGCTGCACTGCGGTGAGTGGCAGGATTCTATAGGAATGAGAAGTTGGGGAAGTGAAGCCTGTGGGCTGGGGAGACTCAGGATCGGGTACAGCGTGAGAAGGGCAGAGAGCAGCCTCAGGGACCGCGTGAGTGGAGACCAGCGTGTGCTTTGGTATGCTCATACGCACCCCATTTAGATGTTTGTCCCCAGTTGTTGTTTTTTTTTGACACAACAACAACAACAACAACAACAACAAAGAAAATGAAAAATCAGCCCATTTTCACTAGGTCATTGTGATGTGCAATTTAGACCCTGAGTGAGTGGTCTGTACTGATGAAGAGTCAGGACGGGTCGGGTAGGGTGGGGTAGGGTGGGGTGGGGTGGGGTGGGTGGACACACACTCTATTTCTTTATCCAGAAGAGGTGCTAGGGTGGGGTGCTGCCTAAGATGTTTAGAAATAAGGTGGAGAGTCGGTGTATGAGGGGTGTGTGTGTGTGTGTGTGTGTGTGTGTGTGTGTGTGACAGCATCTGTCCACCGTTGACATCCTGGCCAGTGAATCAGCCCCTAGAACTCATCTGGAAACTGTAAACAACAGCAGGTATCATCCATTCCCCAGGGATCCTCAGCTGGAGAAGTAGGAGGGGCAGCGCTGGCATAAAGCAATGAGTCTTCCCTGTGTCCTTCAGAGCTATTCAAAACAGATTAGACCCTGCCCATTCACTTCAAGGCCAGCAGCCAGCCCTCCAGTGGGGTGCTTTGGGCTCTCTACCTCCGAGACCTCTAGTTCTTGGGTTTCGTGGTGTTTAGTTTGATGTGGCTGTTTGTGCTAGTGCAGTGTGGACAGACAACCTTGTGAGTCTCTGTTGGCCTTGGGTATCCAGCCCTGCTCCTCTGCTCCCCCTCCTGACTGCGCTGGGCTGGGGTTCCACACTAGGGCTGCTTGGCTGCTCTCAGCTCTCACTGTGTGCACAGAGCCAAGAACATGAAGGTCCGGCCGGGCCCTGGAGATCCTGAAAACACTCCTTTGTATCCTGGAGCTCTTGGCTGAGCCATCACCTCCTGGGGAAGCCTCCAGCTTCATCATAAGAATTACTCACTTTCTGTGTGTGTCCTCCAGGGAAGGGTTGAGCTCCTGGAAGACTGTAGAGTGGGGCCTGTTACGTCACCCCTCACTCACAAATGAGGTCAGTACCCGAGACACTGTACTACTCAACAAACACACGATACACAAGCAAAAGACTAGCAGAAGTAGCTGAAGCTATTGTTAAGCATCTAGCTTTCTTCTTTGAATTAGACCGTGTAACCAAGGGGTGGGCTGGGGGTGGAGCCGGGGAAGAACTTTTTCCCTGTCATCAATTCCCCTTGTGTGGATGACTACCAGGCCTGTGGCCTTAGGCTGTTAGGGACGAGACCATAGAGACTGGGACCACAGCCTGCACTGAGCAGGGAGCTGGGGAGGCAGCAGGGCATGGTATGGGACGTGAGTAACTTTATACCTATGATCACAAGGCAAGCATAGTTTGCAGTGTGTATGCAAGTATTTAAACCTGCAGTTTCATTTCTTAAATTATTATAAAGCAAATGAAATAGAAAGCAATTTGAGGGGCTAAAATGAACACACAAACCTCTGCTATTGATAGTAGGGCAAATTGAAACACAAATTAGAAACCCTCTCTACCCATGCCAGCACAAAGCAGATGGCTGGATAGTGCCTGCCCTGGTGGGGCTGGGATGCTCTCGTGGGCAAAGGGTAGGAAGGAGAATCAGTAAAAGTTTCCAATTAGATCCAGCATGCCAAAAAAAAAAAGTTTCCAGGGGCTCAAGAGACGGCTCAGTGGTTAAGAGTGCTTGCGGCACATTCAGAGGATATGGGCTCAGATCCCAGCACCCATGTCAGGTGGCTTGCAACTGCTTGTAACTCCAGTTTCTAGGGGAACTGATGCCCTCTTCTAGTCCCCAAAGGGACTTGCTTGCTCATGCTCGGGCAAAACACACACACACACACACACACACACACACACACACACAATCTTAAAAAAAGAAAAACCCAATCAGGCAGATGGCTCTGCTTTCCTTCCCACCATGATGGCTGTAGGGAGGAGCAGGCTCTCCCGCATCAGAGGGAGAACAGGGAAGGTGCACGTGGGAGTCGTGAGTTTGTTTCTGGCTTCCGGAGGTCTTCCTGGTTGGTGCAGTCTTCACTTGGGGCCATCCAATTCTTGAGCCAGCCAAGCTCCAGATCTTGCGAGGAACTACCTCTTGCCCTCCCTGAATGGCAGTTATTGAGTTCTTTAGTCAGACTCTAGGAATTAAAGTAGTCTCCAACGAAGGACGGCTGCTGAGACTTAGGAAGCTAATGAAGTAAGGCTCGGACGCTCACAGCTCACTGGATTTACACACGCCCTTCCCAAGGTTATAAGTGGCAAGTGACTGCCAGTGAGCAGGTGGCACTCTTCAGCGGAGCTGCCTACAAGGTGGCCAGGGAACTCCGGGGATGTAGCAATGTCAGTTGTCATCCTGGCTGGCATGTGCTTTTTGGTGATGTCATCACCTTTGTGCAGTAAAGAGACCACCCACCAAAATGGCTGCTCTGTGGTTAGAGGAAAGGCATTTTATTTTATTTTATTTTATTTTATTTTATTTTATTTTATTTTATTTATTGTGGATAAGAGAGGGAAAAAAATCCAGAGGCATCTGGAAGAGTCCAGAGCAGAGAGAAAAGGAAACAGACATGGCCAGCCTTAGGGGTGAAGTGGGGGAGGTGGGTGTGGATGGTTATAAAGAGGGATAAATAGCTGTAGGGGAGGGGCCTGGCTGTTTAGGGTGGAGGAGATATTTATGGGTACTGATGAATAGGGATTGAGCGAGCCTGGAGGCCAGCATTGGCTTGGCTTTGCAAACCACGGGGATCCCATTTCACACATTCCTGGGGGACGCTGGTTGTAGACAATAAGGGGAGGTTCTGTCACTAAGGTCTTGTTCCCCAATTGGTTCTCGATTTATCAATAAAGAAGGCCAATGTGTGTGTGTGTGTGTGTGTGTGTGTGTGCAATTGCTAGACAGAAGGTTCAGGTGGGACTCCCAGATCCCGAGAGGAAAAGGAGATACAGGAAAAAGAGAGGGGGACTTTTCTGCCATGCTTTGGAATGAGAAGAAGGCAGCAGTCATGTAAGGTCTTGGGGCAACTAAGGCCTGCAGCCTTCGCTACTGGTGTTGGCCAAGGATGTTGTGTGTGTGTGTGTGTGTGTGTGTGTGTGTGTGTGGGGGTGGAGGTGGGGGTCTAGCTGATGCAAGCCACTAAGTCTAGGGCAGAGGGAGAGATGAAGATAATAAATTGATAAGGCCCCAAATTTTGGGGGGTAATGGGACAGTGTGTATATTTTTCTATCTGAGGATTCAGGGGTCTCGGGAGTGAACTAGTAACACGACCCCTCCAGGAGCAAAGGCGGGAAGGAAAGAGAAGCCGGGTCGGTTCCAGCACTGATCCTGGAGCCAAGCCAGGAGGAGTAGGAGGGAGCCAGGAAGGACTGGTAGCATGAGGTGGTCATGCTCCCGGGCGAAGGAGGTGGTAGTGTGTTTTTATTTATTTATTACCTTTTTAAAAAAAAAGATTTTATTTATTTTATGTATATGAGTACACTGTAGCTGTTTTCAGACACACCAGAATCGAGCATCAGATCTCATTACAGATGGTTGTGAGCCACCATGTGGTTGCTGGGAATTGAACTCAGGACCTCAGGAAGAGCAGTCCATACTCTTAACCACTGAGCCATCTCTCCAGCCTGAGGTTGTGTGCTTTTAAAACCACATGCAACAGTAGACATTGTTAGCAATACTTCTGTGTTAGAGTTTCTGTTGCTGTGAAGAGTCACCATGACCAAGGCAACTCTTAGAAAGGAAAGCATTCAACTGGGGCTGGCTTACAGTTCGGAGGTTCAGTCCATTAGCCTCATGGCAGGAAACATGGTGAGTGGCATACAGGCAGACATGGCGCTGGAGAAGGAGTTAGACTTCCACATCTGGATCTGCAGGCAACAGGAAGTAAGAGTGGCTTGAGCATCTGAGACCCCAAAGCCCACCCCCACAGTGACACTTCCTCCAGCAAGGCCACACCTCTTAATACTCCAGCAAGGCCACTCCCTATGGGTCAAGCATTCAAACACACACCTATGGGGGCCATTCCTATTCAAACCATCTATAGTCCACACCATCTATAGCCCAGCTTGAGCTGAGACAAGACTGTCATTTCTGGACATATACACACACCCGAGACCTAACGGTTCCCTATCTGGGGTAAATACACATTTGTTCATGTCTTCCAGGAAAAGGTCACCCCAAAATCAATAAGTTTAAAAATAACTTAAAATCCCAATTCTATGTAACTAATATAATAGAAGCTTGAAAACATGGACTAGCCAAACATTTGATCTAGAAAGCCCTTGTCTCGAGAGACCGGGTGGAAAGAGCTGGAAAAGAGAACGTAGTGGTATCAACCTAATCTCCCGCCTTGCTTTAAAAAAAAAAAATCCAAATAAGCTACAAATTTTATTCTTTTAGATAGTAGTATTGGTTTTATTTTCCTTTCTTTGTAGTTTTCTAGAATCTTTAAATAAAATTTTAAGAAACCACAGTTGTTAATTTTGAGATGTGTGTGTGAGAAAAACCAGCTCCACAATTTTGAGGTAAATTTGAAGCAAGCTTTAAAGTCCAAATTTGAAGCAAGTCCACTCTGGATGGACTCTGATCAGGCCCACTCCCTGGAATCTCAGGGAGTAGCAATGACTCACATGTCACAAGGGCGTCTAAAGGACAAAACTAGACAGCCGTAGTATTTCCCGTATGGCTTAGCTATTTCCAGAAACTACGACTCCCAGCATTCCAGGAGGTTGCCCGGTTCTTGGGCAGACAGGGATGACAGGTTGACTGGCTTTTATCTAATATGGGCTGGTGCGAGGGCTCAGTGGTAAAGGTGCTTGTGGCCAAGACTGATAACCTGGGTTCAAGGCTTGGAACCTACAGGGTAGGAGGAGAAAACCAACCCCTGAGAGCTGTCCTCTGATTTCAACACATGTCTCGGCATGCGTGATTATTGAGAGCATCTGTGTATACACAGTGCAAATAAATGTAAAACAAAACACTATGCTCATTGCAAAAAACTGTAAATTACAGAAAGACATAAAGACAGAAATTAAAAGTCCCCGTAGCTATTGTGGTACCTTTTCCAGTCTGATGTAATGACACATAGGAAAAGATAAGGGCCATACATATACACCATCGAAGACCATACACACATGCCATTGAATTTTTGCGTTCTGCTTTTGAGGCTCACCAGGATGGTCTAGTTTTCCATCCACAAAATGGGTTTTGAGCAACTTCCTTTTTATTAGCTGCATAGCCATCCATCCTGTGGTGATGTCACCATTGGTCTTACAGGTTTCCAGCTTTTACCGTTATTCACAACACATTTATTTTTTATTTTCTGTTTAGGAAGCTGTCCTCGAGCTTGGGGGTCACGAAACAAGTGTGCCCCCACATTTTCCACTGGGTCTGCAATGAGGTGAGTTAGGAATGTGAAGGAAATACACTTGCAAGGGTCGAGGGCTTAGGGACTAGTTACCGTCTATAACCCGGAAGGCCCTAGTGATACAGTCCACCGTGAGTCTGCAAGCCTCCCGCAGCCTTTAACCACTCGGGGGCAGACACGCCTTCACAAGCCTATGGGATGTTGGGATGAGGATGTGTGTGGAGCAGTCGGACACACAGGTCTGGTCTGGATAGGAGACATAGCATTGGTGCAAGAAGCATGAGCTGCTGCTGCCTCGAAGGCGTGGCCTGTGCTGCTGCTGTCGGAGACTGCTGACCCTTCAGGGGTGGGGCCTGGGGGAAGAAGTTAGGTCATAGGAGGTATGCCCTGTAAAGGGGACATGAGTGCACACACCCTATCTTTCCTCTCATTGCTTCCCTGTGGCCATGAGCTTACCGGGACTGCTATGCCATATCCTGCCACCATGGACCAGCATTAGAGGCCCAAAAGCAGCAGAGCCAGTGGACTGGGACTGCATCCTTTGAAACATGAGCCCCAAATAAACAACTTCTCCCTCCCTCCTCCTCCTCCTCCTCCTCCTCCTCCTCCTCCTCTTCCTCCTCCTCCTCCTTCTCCTCTTTGGACCCCAGGTTTGGGCAGGTTAAGTTGAGAAGCTGGAGAGCCCCCCCTCCCCAGTCAGCTGCGGGAGGCCTGCGGAGGGAGCCGCGTCCATGACTGGGACCCGCAGAGGTGTCCTTGTCGAGTCTGCTCCCCTTCACTTTGTTTTTATTGCCAGCTTTATTAAGGTCTGTTTCACAGATCATAAAACCCAGCTATTTAAAGTGTATAATTCAGTGGTTTTAGTCACTTTGTGGGGGTGGCGGGCACCCCCCCTGCACCACAGAATTTCAGAGCTTCAGGGTGACCCTAAAGGAGAGCCACATGCACATTCCGGTTACCTGCCCCACCCCCACCCCCTTCCCTAGGCACCCACTTGCTGGCTTTCCCATTACAGGATGGTAGGTTACATTCTAAAGGCTGCAGACCTCAGATCAAGGGAACAGCAGGAAAATGGCAAGGCCTGGGTTTTTTCCCTAGTAATAGAGTTTGCTATCCCAAAGGCTGAACAGCCAGGGGCTCTGCACCCATTAGGGACACAGGGGCTCTGCACCTATTAGGGACACAGTTTCTGCCTGTGTCGGGTAAAGCATTTCTTCCCTTTGGCTCTTGATGGATGCATTTCTGATTTCCTCCAGCGCCTGCCTCATCTAACTGGATGCAGCTGCTGTCCCTGGCTTTGAAAGACACTAGCTGTTGGTTCTCTGGCTGGATGCAGGCACCCCAGCAGGTCCCTTTGCTCATGCTAAGAACCCAGCGGCCTGCCAGGGAGCTGCTGAGGGTGTGGTGTGACCTTGTTATTTCTATGATTTCTGCCCAATGTAGTCCTAAGGATTTTTATGCTCAAAATGGGGGAGGCATGGCTGTGGGTGTGTCTGTAGGTGTGGTTATAGGTATGTGGGTATAGCCGTGGGTTTGTCTGGGTGGCAGATTATGTGCTATCTATGTTTGAGACCCTGGGAGGAAGGCCCAGGATGGCACTGAGAGAGGCATGAGCAGATCACATGCTCAGCCTGACAGCCTTTATACACTAGGGCAGGAGATGCTGGTTATGAGATTCTTCAAGATAATATTAAAAAATAAACCTTTCAAATAACGCAAGGCCAGTGCAGAAAAAGGGCACAAAATTCAAAGTCAGCTCCGAGGCCTCCCTTGCTGCAGCCCAGGAGACAGGCTTCCTGTCTTTTCATTTTGTAGTCTTACTTTTGCAGGACTCTGGTGGCAGAGAGGGCATTTGGGAGCCGGGGGTGCCACCTGGTTCTCACTGGTCTGGGCTGTCACTCTGGCTGCTTCTGGGATTTAGACGCAGTTGTTTAACCTGCTCTCTAGTTTCCCTCTGACGACGATGGGCCAGGCGTGGCCTCCAGGATGGTCCTTCTGTCTGCCACATCCTCTTCTGCGTGAAGGCAGAGCCAGCCTAGAGCGATGAACAGCGAGAGCGCCACTCTGGAGTGTCTGGGTAGCAGGTTGTGGCACGTCTCAGGGTAATTGAATTTTGTACAGAAGCTATCTCATTAATCATAAATTAATGACTCTTCCAACCGAGGCAATTAAGAAGACCTAGGATTAAAAAGAGTCGTACATTCATTTCACATCTGTCTAATTACCCTAAAGTTCACGGAGCCTGGGAGAACGGGAAAAATAGGTTCTATTCTCCCCCTTTGTACTTGGCTGTGTTCTCTAGGGCTGGCTTCAGCCCAAAGAGCAAATGCCGTCTTGTGGCCTGCTAGGCTAGAATAAAGAGGAAAGATCCAGGCTTGGCGAGGAAAGCTTGGGTCCCCCAGAGCCAACCTTTTGTTAGGGTTTCGCGCGTCAGAAGCGTGACGATGGACGGAAGCTTCTAGGCTTTTCCTCAGAGCTTGGAGGAATCATCTGAGCCGAAGCCTGGGAACCGTGGGATGAATCAAATGTCGCGGGCTTCTCCTACCTCAGGCACCTCGTTAGGGCGCCTGCGGGCTGTTATTCACCCTGGGAATTATACGTGGTCAATCACATTTTGGATATGAACGAAATTTCCTTTGCTGAACATAATACACATAAAATAAAAACAGAGGGACCAAGTATTTAGTTTGCAAAACCTAATTAAAGTAACTGTCTTAGATTTCCTAATCATGGCCAAAAAATAATGGGCTACATCAAGGGCCTCTAAGGAAGGGGGGGGGGTTCTCTCTTCCTTAGAGAGATAGGTCTGAATAGAATGTCTAGATGTTCTTTCCAGAAGATGGCAGGGCAGCAATAAAGGGGAAAGGGTGGTGGGGCTGGGGCTGGGCAGCAGGGAGAAAGGAAGGTCTGGGAGAGGAGAGGAGAAGAGAAGAAAAGAAAAAAGGAGAGAGGGGAAGGGACTTAAAAATAAAAGAGCTTCAAAGTCATTGCTCCACAGCAGGCTTTTGGACGGAGCATCGCTTGGTCAACATTCCTGCCCTGTCCCACAGGTAAGGGCTCTTCACGTTTCTGTGTCTCCCTGTCAGGATGACCTTGCCGTTCCAATCATCATACCATGGTCTGGGCTGCTCTGTGCCTTTATATGCAGGTCTGTCAGTGTCCCCTCCCCCGTGACAGAAGGTAGAGGGATGCGGAGACCAGCTGTGTCCTTCCCTGTACTGACACCACGTTGGATTCTGGAAATCCAAGCCAATGATGTGAGCTCTGTTCACCAGTGACAAGTCTCTCCTGCGGGCACATCTCTGTGAGTTCGAGACCAGCCTGGTCTACAGAGTGAGTTCTGGGACAGCCCGGGCTACACAGAAAAACCCTGTCTCAAAACTAACTAAACTAACTAACTAACTAAATAAATAAATAAATAAAATAAAACAAAAAAGTGAGCAGGGGTCTCTTGGAAGGATGATAAGCTGTCTAACTTAAGGCTATGAGAGCATGGGCGGTTCCCAGGACAGGTGGCCGACAGAGCTCACAGTGGTAAATTACTCTGCTGGCACTGTTCCCAGTACTTTACAACTGTTAACTCACTTCACGTCTCCTCAGCCCCACGAGTGTTCACTTTGGCGGAGGAAGAAACTCCAAGAGACTGTAAAACCTTCCCAAGAGCACACATCCAGAACAGAGTGGGACGGGGTCTGATCTGGAGCACTGAAGTCACAGTAGGTGTGTGAGGGGTGTGGTCCCCTGACTGCCACCAACCCCGCCCATTCTCCTGCCACCCCTGACTCCTGGTTTTCTCATTTGTAGGATACCTTGGCAGGAAGCAGGCTAAAGCGCCCTGGCTTTCTGTAGTGTGTTACTTTTCATTCGGCTCATTTTTCATCGCTCTGATGAAACACATGAATCAGGTCATGTCTGAAGAAAAGAAGGTTCTTTAACTCACCATTTGGGAAACTAAGAGCTCAAAACGAGTGGCATCGGTTCCAGTGAGGCCCCTTGGCAAGGTGGTAGAGACGCACAGGGAGGAAGGAAGCAATCTTGTTTCAGAAGCTTAGGGCAGGGGTGGGTGGCAGGGTGGGGATGAAGGGGTGAGGGTGCTGTCTGGGAGGAGTCAGGGGATGGGGAAATATGATAAAAAATATGTGAAACTCTCAAAGCATAAGCAAGCAAAATACAAGCAAACAGACCCCAAAAGCTTAAACTCGGGTTTTATGTTTGATCTTGGATTTCCTAAACATTTATTAGGTTCCATGTCTTAAAGGTTCCACACCACCTTCCAGTACTCGCAATCGAGCTCTTAACACCTGTATGGAGGCGCTGAGAGGGGGCAGGGAGGCAAACAACATCCAAACCATCGTGCATGGTTCTTGAGTTTGAAGTGGAAAGACAGGAACGGGTGACTCAACTCCACTGGACTGTGAGAGGATTCACAGCAGATTAGGAGTGCAAATCTCTGCCTCAGAAGCCCTTGAGGGTCTATCCTGGTCAGTGAGGTTGTTGGCAGGGCCCGGCTAACTTAGCAAGTTCTGGCGCTGATTCTTTGACTCAGGAGACTGGAGTTGGGATATGTCTTGCCTGAACAACAGTGCGTCCCAGGAATTCCCCTGCCTCACGCTCCTCCTCTTTAACACCACTGGGGATGTGGGTAGGCTGAGGGAGCAGAGCGAGGCCTTCCTACGGACAGCATCATTAAGTACCCCCCAGCCTCCGTGGGTGATCCAGAAGGAAACAACCACAGCACTTCCAGTGAGAAGGCTAGGCTGATTCCATGACAGGCTTCAGATTGGCAGTTAAGGAGACTAGGCCTCAATCTCTGTCTCCAAGAACTGGGCAATTCCAAGCAAGTCCAAGGCCTCAGAAGCTGCCCAGCTTGAGACAAGGACAATGGGTCAGCAGCAGTTTCCAGACTTCCTCAGCAATAGTTTTCAGACCTCCCCAGCAACAGTTTCTAGCCCCCACGCCCAGGTATTGGAATGTCTGTAGAGATGGACCCAACAGGTTAGTGTAGAGGTCACCTACCCCGGAATCTCCTAATGTGCTTTAAATCAGGCCTGCAAGCTCACCTGGTTGTCTCTCTATTGGTAATGGGAGACCCCAGCATGCTGGACTTTGGTAGAATAAAACACTCTGCCCTTACATACTATTTGAGTCCAGGTATCATTGGTCAATGAATCATGGGCCATTACAGTAGGTCCCAGGGGAAGGCTTCGAAAGCTGCTTGTGGTCATGTCCACAACATGTCCAGGCCACAGGAGGGCAAAGGTTACTCTCACTGAGCTTTAAGTAGCATTCATTGTATCAGAGGTATGTGGGAGAATGGCTTTGTCAGCGACTGGAGTATTGTTATCAAACAGGGACTAAGAGGGTTTCTGAGAGCTCAAAACAATGGGTGTCTACTCCAGATACTGTGTCCGTGTCCAGTCACCAGAGCAGGACTTCTTATAAAGAATTGATAGGGAAAGTTAGCTAGGTCGCCTAAAGGTCGGACAGAGTCCAAAAGTGTACAGGCAATTAGAAGCAGCTATGGGTGAGGGGAGAGGAGGGCGTTTCTTCTAGCTCAGGCCCATGAGCAGAGGGCACCAGTCAGCTGTTGCTGTTGGAGGTTCAAGGATTGGGGAGGTGGGGTTGGGAGGGGTTGTGGGAGGGTAGGAGATGCAATTAAAACTGCAGGTGGGGGGGAGATGCCACTGAAAATACAGCCTGGCATGAGGCCCCAAGAAACAGGAAGCCTGCAGGAAGGAGACAGCGAGCAAACAGGAAGAAGCAGATCCCGCCTCCCGCCTCCCGCCTCCCGCCTCCCGCCTCCCGCCTCCCGCCTGGCTGCCTCCCTCTGGCGCCCCCTGTTGCAGGGACTCACACCGTCCGCTGTCAAAGTGGACTCTAGTATGGATTCTAGAATTACCCACTAGGAAGTTGGACTTCCGGTTGGGAGCCCAAAGTGGGTCGGTGACTAAACTACCTTCATCCCCTCCTACAGGCTTCTGGCGTGTGTAGCCCCTAGAGGAAGGAGTTCATGGGACGGTCCTGAGGTTGAGGCTGGGGACATGCAGGAGTTTCCTGTGTACCCCCAGACCCCCGGAGGATGGTACTCTGCCCTGGCAGAGCACTGGTGTGTGTGGAGGAGGGAGTGGGTGGCAGAAGCCCACACGGGTAACTAACTCTGCAGCCTTCTCTGAACAGCCTGTGGGATTCCTGTCCCGGATTCCCTAAGGCTGTGATTCTGGGCCCTGTGGACAGGCATCGGGGCAAGGAAGCAGGCATTGAACCTTCAGCTTGGACTACCCAGTACAGGTTTGGCACCAACTCAGCGAATACGCTCAAACTCCTGTCCTGTCCTCCCCTATTATTTCTGAGTGAGTCACCAACAAGAATTACACTCCACCATAAAAGACACTGTGTGGCACGGGGCAGGTTACTACACCTCAGAGCCTCTGTTTCCTCAGAATGCTTTCTTGATCTCTTGATTCCTGTGTAAGAAACAGGATGACACTCTGGGCCACTTTATCTTTCCCCCACGATCCCCACCCTTCTTGCAGAAGTGATATTTCAGCATTGCGTGTCATGGTTTTGCTTTGAGGGCAGTCAATATCAGAAGGCCGAGTCGCTGGTTTAACTTGGAAAAAAAAAAACAAAACAAAGCAACCTGAAGACCCAGGACGATTGGGACTTGCTGGACAGAAGATGGTGGACAGCTGAGGCTGGGGTGGGTCCCTGGGAGTGCAGACAGAGAACAAAGGAAGAGAGAAGAGGAGGGTGTGGGGCCTCTTCACGTCTACCTGAAGGAGGCCAAAGACCAGGTGTGCACAAAGCCCTGGGCTCCCGATGAATTCCAGAGCAAGTGAGTCTCTGAAGAGACCCCTTAGTCAAGCCTCCTAACCTCTGGCTATTTCAGGGCCAGATAGCAGGGATAAAAGATAGTGTGCCTCGTGAGAAAATGGATTAGGGCGGCCAATGGAAGCAGCAGCTCTGAGCTCCTTTGCTGAGAGGCCCGCCCGTCTATCTACAGTATGGATTTATGTGCAAGATGTTGACTGCCTTCCTGGATAAGCTCAAGTTCTTGCAGGTTGACCCAAGTCTGAGAGCCAGCAGGTGTTTTTAGGCCCTCTTGGCATCCTCCCTTAGCACCTGCTTCCTCACAACTCACTTCATTTTCCCCTGTTGAGTGCAGGTCTTGGGTGAAGAGTGATTTGGGATGTTTTCTTCCTTCCTTTCTTTTCCTTTCTTTCCACATTGTCTTGGAAACGCGCCACTATTGTGGACAGATTCCTGGTGACTTTGAGAGCAGGACCTGGTGGGCTGGAGTGAGTATCATTTCTGAGGTTCTCGGGACAGTGAGACGCAGCCCCTCCCACGCCTGCCCGGCTTTCCCTCATTCTAGTAGTTTTGCTCAGTTTCCCTCCTTTCCTTGGAAGAGGTCGGGTGCTGGCTGGGTAGAGGTATCTGAGCCCAGAATGCCTTGTCCTAGGGTCCTGACGCGCAGCAGAAGTGGGCCAGCTGCCTCTCCTTCCCTGCTTAATGCTAACCTGCCCCCCCCCATCTGACTCCAGGGATAGGGCCACAGCTTGTTGAAAAGATAACTCCGCTGTGTGCTTGCCTGTGTCTGCGACCTGACTCTTACCCATGGATTACATCCAGAGACATCCAGCAATGTTCAGTTCAATCATCGGGTAGAAGGGGGTAGCATAGGGCCTGAGAAATACGAATATCATTGCAAGCCTTACAGGCGGTATTAGTGGGAGGCCATATTGGCCCCCATGGCTTGAAACAGCAGAAACGTCCTCTCTCAAGATTCTGGAGCCCA
Organism: Apodemus agrarius; assembly: GCA_964023405.1. NCBI lineage: Eukaryota > Metazoa > Chordata > Mammalia > Rodentia > Muridae > Apodemus > Apodemus agrarius. Next base: position 69,653,991 of record OZ030018.1, read on the forward strand.
AGAGTATGTGAAAGTGTCAACAGGGCTACAGTGATTGTCCCTAGCCTCTTCCCACTATCGGTGGCTGTTGAGACCCCTTGACTTGGATCTATGCCAGCTAGTTTTTTGTCAACTTAACACAAGCTAGAGTCATCTGAGAAGATGGAGGTCAGCCGAGGAATTGCCTCCATTAGATTACCTGTAGGCAACTCTATGGGACATTTTTTTTGATTGATGCTTGATGTGGGAGGGCCCAGCCTACTGTGGGTGGTGCCACCTCTACAGGCAGCTGGTCCTGGACTCTATACGAAAGCAGGCTGAGCAAGCCATGGGGAGCAAGCCAGTCAACAGTGTTCTCCCACAGCTTCTCCTTCAGTTCCAGCCTCTAGGTTGCTGCCTTGAGCTCCTGCTCTGGCTTCTGTCAACGATGAATGTCTTAGCATTTTTATTGCTGTGAAGAGACACCATGATCAAGGCCCCTCTCATAAAGGCCAGCCTTTAGTTGGGGCCGACTTGTAGGTTCAGAGGTTCAGTTCATTGTTATCATGGCTGGAAGCGTGGCAGCGTGCAGGCAGACATGGTGCTGGAGACGGAGCTGAGCGTGCTACACCCTGATCTGCAGGCTGCAGGGAGAGATTGTCACACTAAGCCTAGCTTGAGCCTAGGAGACCTCAAAACCCACTCCGCAGTGACACACTTCCTCCAACAAGGCCACACCTACGCCAACAAGGCCACAAACGTCCTAATAATGCTACTCCCTATGGGCCAAGCATTCAAACACAGGAGTCTACGGGGGCCATTCCTATTCAAACCACTACAAGGAGCCATGACTTGGAAGGATAAGCCAAACCCACATGGCTTTTGGTCATGGTGTCTATTATAGCAATAGAAAGAAAACCGGGGCATGGTCTCATCTTTTTAACCTTCTGAGCCAGCACCACCCCGGCTTTGCTGAGTTAGCTAGCTTTATTCTACCTCATCTGAGTGTGCTCAGGTCACCCTTGACCTTCCTTACTAGGCCTGAGGACCTCAGAGAAATGTCACCCCACCCCAGTTCACTCATCAGGTAACATGAATTACCCTTGTCTCAAGACTTTGGATTCAATCAGATCCCCATTGCAATCTGTGTGGGGATTTAGGATGTCCAATACTTTGTGGAGGCCAAAGGGGAATACGTTGGAAAGGGAGAGTAGGTTTGATGCCTTTGGTGCCTGCCAGGGAGCTGTAGCGTGATGCGGTGCCATCGATCAGGATGGTAGTGTAGACCCCAGCTCTGTAAACAGTGAGTGTTACCCCGTATGGGATTGGGTAAACTGACTGTGGAGGCCACCACAAAGTTGACTACCGTGAAAGTTTCTTCAGTATACAATGACCAAGAATACGTTAAAAAATCAAACTCCTAATGAGTCCAGGGAGTCTGGCAGCCCTCACCCGCCTTGCATGGTGTGAGGGTGACCACACAACAAACACTTTGCTCTGTGATGTCATCATACCAGGCGGCACCCACAAACACTGCCTGAAACGCCTCATCGCAGACACGAGACCGTCGCCTGTTGTGAGCTACTGTGTTTTTACTGTACACAGAAAGCATTTTGCTCTCATAGCAATACAATGGTTCATTTACAGAAAACAAAAAGAAAATTAAATATTTCCCCTCTGCCGTTCTAAAGCATGTAAGTATCAAATTAGTGGACCTTAGCATAGGATGGGTTTAGAAGGTTTAATTTTAAAAGTTGCTCTTTGAGTTGCTGACTTGCATTAAACAAAAAAAATTACACCTGGCAATGGTGTTGCACACCTTTAATCGCAGCATTCAGGAGGCAGAGGCAGAGGTGTAGAGAGGCAGAGAAGCAGGTAGAGAGGCAGAGGATCTCTGTAAGTTCGAGGCCAGTCTGATCTACAAAGCAAGTTCCAGGACAGGCTAGGCTGTCACACGGAAAAACTCTATCTCAAAAAACAAACAACGCAGCTGGGCGTGGTGACGCACACCTGTAATCCCAGCACTTGGGAGGCAGAGGCAGGCAGATTTCTGAGTTCGAGGACAGCCAGGACTACACAGAGAAACCCTGTCTCGAAAAACAAACAAACAAAAAACCCAAAACAACAACAACAACAACAAAAACAAAAACAACAACAAAAACCAAAAAAACCCAAAAACAAAACAAAAAACAAGAAGTCTACATAAAAACTTGCCCATTGAACTTTGTCTTGAGACTAGGACAGGAATGCCCGTGGTTTCTGAGGTGGCCCTGAACATCTACCATTTCATACTATGCATTTATAGAAAGCATCGGAATAAACACTGGCAATTTTAAAATCAAATTTTAATCAACTCTGGGCTATGTTGAAAATCTATGTCAGTAGCAAACATCCAGTCAAGATTTAATTCTTTACATAAAAACAATCATATCCCTCTCACCAGAATGTAAGCGGTAAAATTACATGCATGTCAAAGAACTGTTGTAAGTAAAAATAGTCTTTTTTTTTTTTTTTTTTTTTTTTTTTACTATTTATGTTCAGTGTTTGGTTGTAGACTTTTTTTTTTATTTAAAAGAGTTTTTTTGTTGTTTTGTTTTTGTTTTTGTTTTTTTGTTTTTTCAAGACAGGGTTTCTCTGTGTAGCTCCAGCTGTCCTGGAACTCAGTCTGTAGACCAGGCTGGCCTCGAACTCAGAAATCCGCCTGCCTCTGCCTCACAAGTGCTGGGATTACAGGCGTGCGCCACCACCACCCGGCCAAGTTTTTATTTTTTTATTATCTTATTTTATTTCTTTTAAAGCAGGAGAATAACTCAAGACATATAATCTCTCTCTCTCACACCCAAACCCCCACCACACACACACACACACACACACACACACACACACACGCACGCACGCACGCACACACACACACACACACACACACACACAGAGAGAGAGAGAGAGAGAGAGAGAGAGAGAACTATTTAAATTTTAAATTTTTCATTTTTTAAAGATTTATTTATTATTATATGTAAGCATATTGTAGCTGTCTTCAGACAACCCAGAAGAGGGCATCAGATCTCATTACGGATGGTTGTGAGTCACCATGTGGTTGCTGGACTTGTGGATTTGAACTCAGGGCCTCTGGAAAAGCAGTCAGTGCTCTTAGCCGCTGATTCATCTTTCCAGCCCCCGTTGACTTATTTTTAAAGACTTTCTTAGCCAGGTTCACCCAATTTTTCAGGGTCCTGAATAGGAAGAGTTTAAGAAGCCCCGATGTAGAGGAATCTCAGAATTCGGGTATACTTCTTACAGAGTTCATAAGGATTTTGTGCCACTGTAACATTGAAGGGAAATCATTAAGTCAAGCCCTGGTGGGGAAGATTGCCTGTGTTTTAATTTCTCTGGTTTTAAACCACCTACATAGATGGTAATTAGTCAATACTTAATTAGACCTTACTGATCTCTGCTCACTTACGACTGAGTCCCTGATATGCCAGCGTGTATTTCTAGATGAGACCCGCGGAGAGGAAATTTAGTTATAAAGCATTCTAGGGTGGGTTCTGTGGAAACAAAAACATAACTCTCACCGCAAAGGGGATAAGAGAATATTTCCAGAGCCCAGTATGAGAGACACCGATATCAGTATGGAGAACACAGATTTAGGTTTTCCCAAATACCGCGTTCCAGCATGGCATGTGTCTGAAGTTGGGCCTTTTTTTTTCTTTTTTTTAACGGTAACAGAATGAAGAACACCATAACTTGAGGCAGTTTTCAAATATCTTGGTGGAAACGTTAGGTAAGCGGTTACAGCGGAGTGGAGCGAGCTCTATTATAGGCCTCGGACGTTCTGAGCAGATTCTTAGGCTTTTGGTTGGAGGGAGCTTGTGCTCGGTCGATAAATCCCTGAGACACTTACCTCTTAGTCACAAAGACGTTGTCAGACACAGAAGTGCCAAGCGGTGGCCATTAGAGCGGACCAAGGCAGTCCAAGGTAAACTGTAATTAGGCTGTGAGCCTGCAACAAATTCCAACCTCTCCACTGTCATTAAAGTGCTAATCCATTAATCAGCGCCGAGGAAGGTTCGAGCTCTTTCAGGAACATCTGTCTACACCCCTTATTCAGTGACCTATGTCCTTAAGGGAGGAAAACAGATACACACGTGTGCTTGTGTATGAAAATGTGGTGAGAAGACACCATTTTCAGGCCAAGAGAGGCATCTCGCACCCTGCTGACGCTGTGGCCTGGATACCCACTGCCTTAGTTTGGGTTCCATTGTTGTGAACAGACACCATGACCAAGGCAACGTTTAGTTGGGGCTGGTTTACAGGTTCAGAGGTTCAGTCCATTATCATCATGGTGGGAAGCATGGCAGCATCCAGGCAGGCATGGTGCTGGAGGAGCTGAGAGTTCTACCTCTTGTTCTGAAGGCGGTTAGAAGACTGGCTTCCAGGCAGCCAGGTCAAGGGTCTTAAAGCTCACAGTTGCAATGACACACTTCCTCCAACAAGGCCACACCTCCAAATAGTGCCGCTCCCTGGGCCAATCATATTCAAACCACCACACCGGCTCAGTCTCCCAAGCAGAGAGGACTGTGGTATTGTTTTATCAGCCCTGAAAGGCTAATGCACCGAATCCTTCCCCTCTCTGTAGTCATTCTTCTGGGCTCATTTCATCCACACACTAAATGTCTGTTCTAGTTCTTCTAGGGGGTGTCTCTGGGTCTTTAGCTGTCTCTATATATTAACCCCAAAGATGCTGTGATAGACCTGTGTTCTCTTTCGCCGTTTCCTTAAAGGGACAGGCTAACGTAGATGGGAGCTTGTTTACAGGGATGCCTGCCCTTTAGTGCTGGGTAAAGCAGAAAGAAAGAAAGCAAAAGTCAGCCTTGCAGTCCCCACAGGGTGTCGTTCTTAGTGTGTACAGATGTAAACCACAGGTGCGGCGGGGTCCATGCTGGCAGAGGGACTCTGCCTGTCAGCTCATGGCCACGCTCTGAAGGTGAGCCACGCCTAAGGAGCCCTGCTGCCTTCCCTTGATCCTTTGTTTGGGTGGACTGTGCTTCTTCAGTGCAAGGCCCTTAGCGTCCCCAAGCTGTGGAAAGTCCCCAGGCTTCGTTAGAGTCAACGCAACCTCGTTCTGGTTCTCTGCTCCGGGATTTTCTCAGGCACGATGGTTGGCTCCACGGGCTCCTTCTTGCCTTTGGATTCTCCTTTCTTCTCTTGTTTCGACTCTGGACACCTTTATCTCATGCCTTCTGCTCGCTGCGGCTTTGTGAGTTCCCCGGCACTTCAGCCTGCTCAGGAATGTCTGCTTCTGTTGTAGAGTGCTTATCTGACCTGGTTAACTTTCAAGAATCAGTTATCATATTGTTCACTTCTGTAATTTCCCCTTTAGTACATAGGTGTGCATGTGTATGTATGTGTATCTGTGCATGTGTGTGTGTGCATGTGTGTATGTATATATGTGCATGTGTGTATGCATATGTGTATATATGCGTGTGTGTGCGCGCACACGTGTATGTATGTGTGTGTCTGCATGTTCCTTGGGTGGGGCACTTGTGGGCACGTATGAGTGCATATGTGTGCATGTGCACTTGAGGTTAGAGGTCGCCACTGTATGTTTTCCTCCACCTGTCTCCATTTTACTTACAAAGGCTCTGGGTGAACGCAGAGCCATGGTTTCCGCTGCTAGCCAGCTAGTTTACCCTGGGAATCCCCGTCTCTGCCTCCCAAGCTCTGGGATTGTGGGCCAGCCCAGCTGCTCTGACCCCCCCCCTCCTGTGAGCACGCTGAATATCTGAACCTCAGTTCTCACACCTGCATGGCGTTATCCACGGAGCCATCTCCTTCAGTACCTTTTGAATGTCTTCTATTTTTTACCTTTTCTGATATCTGTCTTTTTGTTTGTTTGTTTGGGTCCTTTGTTTGTTTGGGTTTTTTGACCTGTCAATATATCCTTGATTTAACCCTTTAAAATGCCAAACAGAGCTATTTGTGTCAGTTCATGTTCTCATTGCTGGAGTCTCAATACCTTAAAGAAACAATTTAAGGGGAACTACTTATTTAACTCCTGATTTCAGAGTTTATCCCTACCCTTCACTGTTGCTTCTGGGCCCGTGGTGAGATGGACCATATTAGCAGGACAGGACATGCGAGTGGCCATGTGGAGGAGAACACTGCCCACCTAATGAGGGAGGAAGGAAAGGAGGGAGAGGGATAGGGAAGGAGGGAGGGAAGGAGGGAGGGAGGGAGAGAGAGAACACTACCTAAATATGTCCCATCGCAATGACCAGCTTTTGCTGCTAAGGAAACTGAGGCACAGGAAGGGGAAGTGAATGAGCCAAGGTCACACAGTGGGCAAACAGTGTAACCTAGGGCAAGGTTGGACCTGGGTCTCCCCAGTCCCACAGTCAAGTCTTCTCTCTAGGCCTTCTTTCCTGGAAGTCTGTGTAGCAGGGGGAGGGGGAAGCTCTGGGGATGACAGTTCTATTGTGCTAAGCATCTGGCCTACAGAGACAGAGGACTCCTTGGTCCCTTCAGCAAAGCCAGAACGGAGGAACATGAGTCCCAGTCTCTGAAGGTTGGAAGTTCTGGTGCTCCTGAGAGAAGTCACAGGGACCCGGGTGCTCGCACACACAGATGTAGATTGCTGTGGTAAGCAAGGTGGGGTTGACCTGGAGGCAATGGTCAGTCACTCCAAAAGGATCTGACTCCTCTGTGCAGGCTGGCACATTCTTCCATTGGAACACCTAGAAAGGGGTCTGGCATGAGATACACTCATGACGTAATCGCCACCAGTCCGGGTGTGGGAGGAAGCGGGTGGAAGGAGAGACAGGTCACTGTGTCGCTGACCCTGCTGAAAATTCTCAGTCATTTGGTTTTCTGTCACCATGATAAACGCCGTGACCAAAGGCAACTCGGGGAGGGAAGGGTTAATCTCACTTTACAGTCCCGTATTGACGGGATGTCTAGGCAGGGACTCAAGGCAGGAACTGGAGCAGAAGCCACGGAGGAATGCTGCTTACTGGCTTGCTCCTGATGGCTTGCTTGTTCTGACTGCTTTCTTACCCAACCCAGAACCACCAGGGCACCTCCCGAGGTGGGTGGGGCCATCTCACATGGATCATCAATCAAGAAAATGCTCCACAGACTTGCCCACAGCCAATCTGATAAGAGGCAGTTTCTCAACCGAGATTTCCCCTTTCCAAGATATCCCTAGGTTTTGTCAAGTTGACAAAAACTAGTCAGCCTAGAAGAAGAAAAACAGGAGTCCAGTTTTAAAAATATGACATTTCCATACACACGGGAGACTATTTTTATTCAGTTTTATGACTGTTTCAATTCTCTGTAGACAAGGCATCCTCCTAGAGCCCAGGAGGAACTTCTGGTATTTTCCCTGCCTCTCAGTCCACGGCCTGCAGGGCTGGATTGTCAGACTTACCCTCCATTAAAGGGCACCCTGGAAAGCAAATGTTGACTGTTCCCGGTGTGGACCGTGGAAGACAGCAAGGGCGGACACTGGCAAACTGCTGCGCCTCAGTCTGTCCCCGCAGGCGGCAGGCCGGGCTCTACTGCGGTCCGGCATCTTGGGAATGCTGTGTGAATCAGTGGAGACAGGAGGCCCTGGCCAGAGCTAGCTGTTTTGGTCAGTACACCCGTGGCCAGAACCTACCTCAACAGAGCCAAGGGTTTAAGACTGAAGGGGCAGGTCCTCTTCTGAGAGGGGTGAAGCATATTCGTGGGTGGGTGCGATGGGTGACTCCTCATGGTCCTGGAGGGACAGACAGTGGGGCTCTCTTTGTCGTCCACATTTAAACCCCAGTTAACCTGAACACATCCCACTCGAAGGATCAACACCAAGTGAAAAATTCCATGATAACAGCCGATCTGTGACTGCTCGTTGAGAAATACTTATCGTCAGTTACCAAAACCCAACACTGCCATTAGTAAAACTGAATATTTCTGTTGACCATGCCAATAAATAAACCAGCTGACTTTAGTGTTTGTTTGGTCTGCTGGGCTCTGCATATTGGCTCGGGGTGAATTGGCCGCTTGGTCTTCTGGTAACTGGTGTTTGCTGGGGTGACCTGGACTCACCCTTGGGATGGAGACCGGGAGGGATGGAGTTCCTGAGTCAGAGTCCTGGGTGATGAGAGGGACATTGTGCTAAGAAACTGAAGTGTAACTCACCACTAAGTGGTCCTGTTGAGCCTCCTCCAGAGTCTCCTCTGCTAGTGTGGGAAGCATCTGGCTGACACCCCCCCCCACACACACACACACACTCACTTGGGTGATATTTGTCTTATCTATTTGTAAACAGCTCAACAGGACAAGTTTGTCTGGGTACTAGGAACAGTCAGGATGTGACGGCGTGTGGGCGGCGGCTGCACTACCTGCTAAGGCCGAGCTTTTGGGGAAGGCAGGAAGCTGACGTGTGTGTGTGTGTGTGTGTGTGTGTGTGTGTGACCTTAGGAGCCACCATGGGTAGGTGGTAGCAGGAGATCCTGGAGAGCGCGGGTGCCCAGTCGGTACCAGCAGTGTATCCACAGGGCCATGGAATAGATACTTCCGGGTGCTACAAGGACCGTATCTTGAATTGACGAAGCAGGCAAGGCTCTGTAGCTTCCTCGTGTCTCTGTCCAGTCAGAAGCCTTTCCCACCAGGCCCTGTCTAGGCTGTGGTGTCCCGAGCCTGCAGGGACTGTTTACAGCTTTGTTAGAGGTTAGTCAAGACCTCGGATCTGTTTAGATCTCTCACACCCCCAGTCTCAGGTTGTGCCTGGCTCATTAAAGTCTAAACATTGCTCTTGCGTGCGAGTCAGTTATAAGGAAGGCCTTCTTGGGAAAACAGAGAATCTGTCGCTACTCAATCTGTCGCTAGCAATCTTCTGGATTACAATGGCACAAAGCACGTATGCTCATTTGAGACCCCAAGGAAAATGGGTATTGGATGTTTTACCAGTCACTGAAATGGACTGAAGAAATGGTCAGAAAGAGAAAGAACAGTTTCCATGTTCTAACTAAGCTCCTGCCCAGGACAGGGCGGCTGAGGATGCCTGGCCAAGTCTGTTAGGAAGCAGCCAGACATTGACGCGCCACGGACACCATGATGCCAGGCGTCGTGATTACCGTGTCTGGTGCTCTGGACTGGATGCACCCCTTTGACAGTGTCACAGGCACAAATCTTGTTCCGCTGTCCCCTTTCCGCTGGGCCCCAGATGCTGGGTCACAGAAACATTGGCAGTAACAACTACCGTGAAATAGGCAGAGGTACGCCGTGCTAACTCCCCACTAGAGATCACTTTTCTTGCTGGTTTTGTTTGAGATAGGGTGACAGGTGTCAGATAGCCCCCCCCCTTTTTATCCAGCTGAGGGGTACCTTGAACGCCTGATCCTCCTGCCTAGGGTAACGTGTACTACATGCTTAATGCCATTTGGGGTTTGTTTCAATGAATTCTTTCCCCCTGGAGCATGTGAGAAGTTCACATGGGCTGACTTGGGAAGGGACAAAGGACACCCACAAGAAATGTCCACTGAGAATGCCCAGCGTGGAGGTGACAAGAAACCACCACAACTTTAACGACAATAGTCCAACTTAACAGAAAATGACTGCAGGCTCTGAATAGAAAGATCTACAAATGGCCGAGTATCACGGGATCGCGAACCATCGGGAAGAAGATGGCCACAGTAAGAGATCCTCTCATCTTCACTCTGGTATCTATCACAGGACAACAGGCCCTGGGGTTTGGCAAGGCTGTAGAGAGACTGGAATCTCCATTCGTTGCTGGGGTGGGGGATGTAAAATCAAACCGCCATTTTGGAAGACAATTTCTATCTCAAGAGAATACGTGGAGTTATTCCATGACTCATTGTTTTAATCCTGAGGCATCTATCCAGGAGATGGGAATATATTTGTTATTTTGGCTAAAAACTTGTGCATGAATGTGTATGGACACATTATTCCCAGTGACCAAAAGGTGAAAACAACCCAGCTGAGGGGTAGAAAAACAAAATATGGCCTCTCCATACCGTGGAAAGAGTGCAGCACGGGTACAGGCTGCGGCAGGCGAGCCTTGGAAGCTGCAAAGGCAATGTGTACGAGTCGATTTCTGAACACCATCTAAGATCGGGAAATCTACGGACACAGCACATTAGCGGATTCTCGGGCTAGGAAGAGGTGTGGGTCTGAAGCAAATACCTAAAACATGTAGAATTTATTTTTTAAGAGAATAAAAGTGTTCTAAAATCAACTTGGCAAAATTTGCATATAGCTGTGGTTTTACTAAAAATGATCGATCTGTTCACCTTAAAGGGAGGGATTACATAACATGTGGACCATAGCCATGGCTTTAAATGGGAGAAATTCTTGCTGGTGGCAGAAAAGTAAGAAGGAGAAAAAAATACACTAGACTCAACGTTTTTATTCTGGCACAGAGTCCCTCTCATGTTTTTTCCAGATAAAACTTAAAAAAAAAAATCATCTTTTTAGAAAAAGGAAAGTACCTATTTACTCTCTGTAGTATTTTTGTAATATAAATATCTCTTGGGTTTTTTTTTAATTACTTTTGGCAAAATACAGTTTTTAGTGACTTAACAGTATCTTCACCAAGCGGGCACTTGGCAAGGCCCTGGGACACTTGCTTGTTGATGATGGTTGAGCATTTCGATTCTCTCCGTTCCGGTTTATAGGCCTTGATGAACAACACCTTTATCCAGGGAGGCGATCCAAGGTCTTAAGATTGTTCCTTGATGGATTCAGTGCTGGGTGATTAGGGGGGAATGTTTGCACACTGTGAAGTCTCAGAGAGATAGAGAGAGAGAGAGACAGAGACAGAGACAGAGACAGATAGAGGGATATTTATTTTTACGTGTATGAGTGCTTGCCTGCCGTCATGTATAAGTGCCTGCAGAGACCAAGAAGAGGGCATCGGACCCCTGGAATCGGACTTACAGGCAGTTTCGAGCTGCCACGTGGGTGCTGAGAAGCAAACCCAGATCCTCTGCAGGAGCAGCAAGCGATCTTAACCTTTGAGCCATCTCTAGCCCCAATATTATTAATACTTACTGATAACTTGTTCTGCAAAGGAGATTTGATCTCTTAAAAGATGCCATTTGAAGGACTGGAGTTAAGGCTCAGTAATTAAGAGGACCAACTGCTCTCCCAAAGAATGAGAATTTGATTCCCAGCACCCACGTGGTGATTGACAACTCTGTAACTCCAGTCCTCGGGGATCTGACGCCCTCTTCTGGCCTCTGTGGGCATTGCACTCAAGTGTTGCGCAGACATGCATGCAGGCAAAACACCCATAGGCAGTTTTTAAAAAGTCAGTTAAGAAGGGGGACTAGAGCCGGGCGGTGGTGGCGCACGCCTGTAATCCCAGCACTTGGGAGGCAGAGGCAGGCGGATTTCTGAGTTTGAGGACAGCCTGGTCTACAGAGTGAGTTCCAGGACAGCCAGGGCTACACAAAGAAACCCTGTCTCAAAAAACAAAACAAAACCAAAACCAAAAAAAAAGTAATAAAAAAAAAAAAAGAAGGGGGACTAGTCTTCCATTAACTCGCCCCTTCCTTAAAAGAAAAAAGAACCCTATGTTCTAAACTAGGTTCTCATTTCCTGTCTTGTGCCTTTTTCTTCTTCCTCATTTCTGTTGAAAATGGATTTGTGCTGTAATACATGCAGTCAATACCGGAGGTTTTCCACCTGGGTCCACGAGTTGATTGCTATCTGATAACATTCAAGACAACATATTGGATTCTTTCAAGACATAAATGCAAGCAGATAAAAAGCACAGGAGGCCAGGGGATGCCTGTGGAACTCAGAGGCCAGGAAGCGGCTGCATATTGTTAACAGCTGGCCTGGCTCCGCTGCATAGGAAGTCGGCCATGGGAAGGAGAGACGCCACCTAGTAGAGGTGTTCTAGGCTGTGCTCAGGAAAGGGGCGCCTCCTAAAAGAGAAAGCAAAGGCACCTTTCAAAGAGGAGGACTTGCTAGTGACCCTCTCACGCACTCCGTCCCAGCCCTAGAAGGCTGAAGCAGGAGGTCAGCAACCCCCCAGGCCGGCCTGGGATATGTGGTTGCAAGCAGTTATTCACGGCACCTGTCACATTCCGTGTAGAGGAACGTCACTTCACGGATAAAGCCCGGCATGCTGGGCGGGGCAGCAGTACCATGATGGGACATCAGCCTTTGTCAGGGTGGAGATGAAGAGAAATGCAGCCTCCTTCCACAGCTTCTCTTCCAGAACACACTGCTCCCAGTGCCCCAGATGAGAGAGTGACAGATCATCTCCAGGACCCAGGGAAGGAAGACCCCCAAACGCTCTGGCTTCAGGTGCCCCATTCAGAAGTGGCAGAGTCAGGTCACCTAAACAGGACACCCCCAGCCTGCAAGCCACATGCATTTTGCTACAACACCCTGAAACAGGGCCGGGCAGTAAAGACTGCTCACTCCCTGCTGGGAGGCACACTCCTGTCCTGATGAGGGCATATTAATTCCCAGGGTAATTTCTCTTACTGCCTTGTTTTTGCTGTCATAGCTGAAGGGAAACCTTTCTCCTGGCATCTCCTAGTTGCTAACAGGGTGTATTTGCATGAAGGTTTTTGCTTGATGTGTGTGTGTGTGCGTATGTGTGTGTGTGTCTGTATTTGTGTGTGTGTCTGTCTCTCTGTGTGTCTGTCTCTCTGTGTCTGTGTATATGTCTCTGTGTTTGTCTCTGGGTGTCTCTGTATGTGTGTGTGTCTCTGTGTTTGTGTGTCTCTGTGTGTGTTCTTTACCCATCCCCCTACTCCATATAGATTTCTTTAAATTCATTACCAAAAAATGTCAGGTCAATACACCTTGCAAGTTATGATGGCTGAATCCCTTCTTCTTTTTTACAGTCTTTTCTTTTGGTTTTGTGCTTTGGCCCCACATTTCCAAGGAGTGTGAATTCCTCAGGGATGGAGCAGAATTCTTGCCTGTCCTTGACCTTCCAGACGATTGCACTGTTTGAAGTTGGTTCAGGAAGCTTTTTGTTGTACAAAGGGAACATTCTATCTCCTTTTCTCCCTAACCCCCAGGAATTGATGTGACTTTTAAAAAACATATTAGCCCTTCCAGGAGATATTCATGCTGGCTTGTTTTTTTTCCCCTTTGGACTTACTGATATGCCAATTAAGTGTTTTCTTTATAACAGTTGCCGTGGTCATGGTGTCTGTTCACAGCAATAGAAACCCTAACTAAGACAGCACTCTTCCAAATGGATTCATGTTCACAGCAAAGTTTCACAAACACCATTGTCACTCAGTGATGGGTGAGCTGATGTGCCGTTACGGCAGCCGTCCAGTCCTACACAACCAGGGGTCCTCACGTGTGGCTGCTCACAGTGACAGTCTGAGAGGGAACAGGTCTGGGGTGCACGCGTGTGAACCCTTGGAGAATCTCTGAGCAGTCACCACAGATGACCAGTGCTTCTGTGAGCCAGCCTGTCTGTGCCGTGGCTTGGGAAAGGGGGTGCCCCTGGAGGTAGTGCAGGGCAGGGAGCAGAGACTGTACTGGCTGGCTTTGTGTGTCAACCTGACACAGGCTGGAGTTATCACAGAGAAAGGAGCTTCAGTTGGGGAAGTGCCTCCATGAGATCCAGCTGTGAGGCATTTTCTCAATTAGTGATCAAGGTGGGAGGGCCCCTTGTGGGTGGTGCCATCCCTGGACTGGTAGTCTTGGGTTCTATAAGAGAGCAGGCTGAGCAAGCCAGGGGAAGCAAGCCAGTAAGAAACATCCCTCCATGGCCTCTGCATCAGCTCCTGCTTCCTGACCTGCTTGAGTTCCAGTCCTGACTTCCTTTGGTGATCAACAGCAATGTGGAAGTGTAAGATGAATAAACCCTTTCCTCCCCAACTTGCTTCTTGGTCATGATGTTTGTGCAGGAATAGAAACCCTGACTAAGACACGGACCAAGAGGACACTGTCTGGAGAGAGTGACTTGGTGTGAGTCAAAGGTGTTTGCAGCAGGAGCCAGAGCCTCAGGATGGTGCTGTGGCTTCCTGGAGGAGAAGATGCCACAGTTCTCCAGGGACCTCACAGGGAACCAGCAGAGCAAGAGAGCACAGCTACTGTCTCAACTGCGCCTCCCACCCACACCCCCCAGTTCATGTGAGGAAGAGCCATGGTACTGAATTTCTTCTCTGTGGGATGGAGATGGGGTTGACCTCAAAGAAGCTGGTTCATCTAAAGCATGTAGGATGAGCAGCCTGCTCTCCACGTGAGGTCACAGGCAACTGCTTGAGATGCTGCTAAGGAACATGACTTGGTGGACAATTCTGGTAGCACGGCACAGGGGACCTGAGTGGCGCTAACCAGCCAGTATAAGTCAGAATGGAGATGGAGACACAGGAGCAGTGACCCAGCTAAGGAATGGTTCTCTTTGGAGCTTGGGAGGTGGTCTTGACTGATGTAGATTAGGAAGGGACCAATACAGAGCCTCTGCTTCTGCCCAACATGATGCTAAGCTGCCTCGTGCACGGTCTGGGTGCATCCTCTGCATCTCCCTGCATTCCCTGCATCTCCTGCATCCCCCTGCATCTCCCTGCATCCCCCTCCATCCCCCGGCATTCCCCTGCATCCCCCTGCATCCCCCTGCATCCCCCGGCATTCCCCTGCATCCCCCGGCATCCTCCTGCATCCTCTGCATCTCCTTGCATCCCCCTGCATCCTCTGCATCTCCCTGCATCCCCCTGGATCCCCCTGGATTCCCCTGCATCCCCCTGCATCCCCTGCATTCCCCTGCATCCTCCCGAATCCCCCTGCATCCTCTGCATCTCCCTGCATCCCCCTGCATCCCCTGCATTCCCCTGCATCCCCCTGCATTCCCCTGCGTTCCCCTGCATTCCCCTGCATCCTCCTGCATCCTCCTGCATCCCCTGCATCCCCCTGCATCCTCCTGCATCCCCTGCATTCCCCTTCATCCTCCTGCATCCCCTGCATCCCCCTGCATCCTCTAAGGGTTCGTGTGCTGGATACTCAGCCCTTGGTGTGGCATTCGGTGCTGAGTGGAGGCAGAAGTCTTAAAAGTTGAGATCTAGAGAAACATGGTTAGGGTATTGGGGCCACCACCTTGGGAAAGGGTTAATGTGATTTTATGGCACCCCAGTTCATTCCTGTAAGGGTGAATTGTTATAAAAAAAAAAAAAAGACAAGCCTGACACAGATGCAGATACACCCAACCAACACCCCTGTGGAGGAATTATGGGAAGGCTGGAAGAAGCCAAGGAGGACAGCAACCCCATAGGAAGACCAGCAGTCTCAACTAACCCGGACCCCTGAGACCTCTCAGACACGGACCAGGCAGCACACACGAGCTGGCATGAGCCCGCTCCACCTCCATCCGACACATACAGCAGAGGACTGCCTGGTCTGGCCTTAGAAAAGACATGCCTAAACTTTGAAAACCTTGATGCCCCAGGGAGTGGGGAGGCTTGGTGTGGGGCTGAGGGGTGGGGACAACCTCTCTGAGACAGGGGGAAGGAGGAATGGGATGAGGAACTGTGGGAGGGTGGACTGGGAGGTGGGTAAAGACTGGACTATAAAAAAAGTAATATGATGATGATGATGATGATGATGATGATGATGATGATAATAATAATAATAATAATAAAAGGGCAAGCCTAGGCATAGGGGTGTAGTTCAGTTTTAGAATGCTTGTCTAATACGTATGAGACCCTAAGGTTACTCCTGAACCCGACAAAAATCTCTCAATCAGTCAAGCCCTGCCTCCATCTCTGGACTCCTGCTTTACCTGTGACCCCTTCTTCATGTGTCCCTACCACGATGCTATCTGCCATAAGGTCCTTATCAGAGCCCAAAAGATGAAGCCACTCTTGGACCTCTGGCCTATCCAATGGCGGGGTAGATAAACTTTTCTTTATGAAGCCGCCAGCCTCAGGTGTTTCCCGGGTGATGCTGTCATGGCTGGCTCCTGGGTCGTCATTCAGAGACACAAGTCTTCCCTAGCCATGGTGCAAGCCAGAGAGTCCCAACCCTGCATATGTACTAGCTTTTGGGGTACCCTGGACTAGACACTTTAAAATGGCCTCTCATCAAATCTGATGTCCCGCCAGGGTTAAGAGGTGCTGATTGGTGGAAAGGTGGCGATGGTGGGGTGCAGGGATGGAGACCGACTGTGGGAATGGAGAGCGTAAGTGGGGATAGAGATGGGAGGTGGAGACAGAGAATGTGGGGATAGGGATGATGAGGTAGAGATGGAGATGATAGCGTGTTAGGATGGAGATTGTGGTGATGGAGATGTAGGATGGGGATGGAGAAGGTATAGGAGATTTCTGTACAGAACCATTTGGCTTTTTTTTTTTTTTAACATGGAGGTATGTTTATTTTTTAAAGAATGTACATATCTTCCCAACTATACATTGCTGCCTCATTATGGCCCCATTCAGGCCCAGGCTGGTCTTGAACTTATGAACTAAACTTCCGGATAGCTAGCCGACACCACACTTCCATAGTTTCTATGTTGAGTGTCCCCTAGTGGACACCACTGGGAGGTGACGGAACCTTTGAGAAGCAGAGCCCAGTGGCAGGTGCTTGGGTTACGGGGCATGCCAGGGAAAGGACTGAGAGGCTCTTCTCTTTGACTTCGCCTTCTGCTTGCTTGGCCACGCGCCCTTGCTGTGAACCGGGCTGCCACATCAGAGGTTCGCAGCCCGGAGCCCCACTCTCACCGCAGAGCCTGGAAACTCTAGAAACAGGAGCTAAAATGCTGTTTTTGTGAGTTATGTCGGGTATTTTTTGTTATAGCAACATGAAGCTGATTAACACAGACCCTAAAGCCATAAAAATGGCCGGCGTCACCTGTTTCACCAGCGTCACCTAGCAGTATCGGATACAATTAAAAAAGCAAAACCGATGTCAATACATTTTTTTCAGAATTGTAATTTTTTAAATCCCCAGTTAAAGAGAATATCACATCTGTATCAGAGAAGGATACCATGTAAAAATCTAAGAACAATTGAAAGAGAGATTCAAAACATGCTTAAATAATGGATAAGAATGTACAACTTAGCCGGGCGGTGGTGGTGCGCGCCTTTAATCCCAGCACTTGGGAGGCAGAGGCAGGCAGATTTCTGAGTTCGAGGCAAGCCTGGTCTACAGAATGAGTTCCAGGACAGCAAGGACTACACAGAGAAACCCTGTCTCTAAAAAACAAACAAACAAACAAACAAAAAAGAATGTACATCTTATACAGTTTACTATTTGGAAAGGAAATCTTCCAATACAGAACAAATGCATAAAGGGAGAACATTTTAGAGAAAGGTCAAGAAAACTAGAAAATGGGCCAAAAGTTCCAGTATTTATGAAACAATATTTTTGTTAGGATTAATTTTAGATTTTTAAGAGATAACATTGTTTATTGTACATGTGTATGTGGGTATTCGAGTGTAAGAGTGGTTGTGTAACCCTGGTTGGCGTGAATCTCACAGAGACCCACCCACACTCTGGAGTTCTGGGATTAAAGGAGTGTGCCACCACACCCAGCCACACCCAATTTTGAAATGTGAGTTTTGGGCATTCAACTTGGGCTCTCAGGCTTCCAGGCTACCTTGTGTACCTGTTAAGCCATCTCCCTGACCTCAGATTTAGTTTTAACGGGTCATTCTCAAAATAGAAGCGCTACTGTGCCATTTCCTAAACCAAGGAAGGGCGTAGTCTCCAGACCACGACAGTCCACAGAGTGTCAAGCAGCGTTCGTGTGGGCACATTCGATGGTGTGGCCGAACTCCGAGGGGAAACATAACAAGGTCATAGAGCAGGGGAGGCATGGGACATGAGGTCAGCCCGGTATGCAAGTGCCCATCAGCTACGCTGGGGGCTGCAAGCCTGTGGCGCAGTGTCCTCCGGTGGGAGTGGGAACGGACTATAGTATAGAATACAGTGTTCTACGTGTTATCAAACTGTCAGCAAGAGGGTAGCACCCTCGCGCCCCAGAAGTTTTTAGTAGGTAAGAAATGACAGAGTTCCGTATTAGTTTCCTGTGATTATTGTAACAAATTATAACTATAACTCTGGTGCCTTAAAAATGTAAAGTTATTGCATTCTGGAAAGTTAGAGGATTGAAATTGACATCATCTGCCGGAATGAAGGCAGGGCCTTGCTCCCTCCGGGCTGACTTCTAACTGCACACATGTCCAGGATTGCTTTAGGCTTGCTTGTTTAGGTTTTACTTTAGTTATTCATTTATATGGGTTTTATTTCTTATTCTTTGGACACAAAGTCTCATATATCCCAGGCTGATCTCTAACTTATTGTCAGTCTGCAGAAATCCCTCCCCCACCCTCTGCCCTGTGAGTTGGTATTCACAGACCCCATAGGTAAGGACAAGAACATCTTTTGAGAGGCCAATGTTTAGCCGACCAGCCTTATGCCCTGAACAAAAATAGAATCTGAAGAGTTGTTCTAGCAGATCTCAAAGGGACATTTGAAGGAGGGTAACATGGGAGACAAGACGTAGGGTAGCCACAGCTGCTCCAGATGTGAAAGGAGCTGAAAAGATGTAAAGTCTCCACATCTAGCCAGTGTCTCCATGTCCAGCCCCGAGAGAGCTGAGTCTGAAGGCCTGAGCCCCGGGGAAGCTGATGGCGAAAGACTGGGCGCCTGAGGCTCTGAGCACTGGTGTGTGGGGTCGGGAGATGGCTGTCTCAGCTCATGAGGAGAAGTCACTTTGCTCCCACACTTTCTTCTGTCTGGGCCTCTGCAGAGCGGCTGATGCCACCCACGGGAATGAGGGTCATCTTTGCTTTGTCCACCGGCTCAAATGTTAAATGTCTTCCGGAAACCCGCATTCTCAGCCACGGGCGTCATGGCACAGCCCTGATGGATTCTTCAGGCCAGACGTTCAGGCAGACACCGCTCTCTGAGGGCAGTGACCACGCGCCGTATATAAAGACAGCTTTCACATAATCACAGCACCCTCTCTGCAAGGACATGACCCGCCACAGGGCTGGAAACCTGCACTCCACACCCTCGGCCCCTGCAAGCACCACGCTGGAGGAGACAACATTTGTTTTTCTTCAGTTATGAGTGGCCGTGTGTCTTAGCTCGGTTTATGCCGCTGTAAAAGACTGCTTGAAGCTAGGGGATGTACACGTAGCAGAACAAGCCCTTTTCGTGCTTCTAGAGGCTGGGAAGACAAGACTGGGAAGCTGCTGTCTCTTGCGACTTCTTGATGCGCCAGCCTGTGGCGGAAGACGGGAGAGAAAAGGTTATGAGTATTAGATTGAGGAGAGCCAGACAGCAAGAAGGGGCTGACGTCTCTCAACAAACCCATACTTGCCCGTGTGATGGCTCACCCCTGCATCACCCCTGCACTTCCAAGGAGGCAAGGCGATCATTCAGAGTCCGAGGCTGATTTTGGCTGCAGTGGGACCCTGAGTTACACACGTCCTTACCACTTTGAAAGGCCTCACCTCACAACACTGTTACAGTAGGGACCAGCTTTTCAACGCAGGAACTCGGGGGGACATCCCCCACAGCACTGGGTTGTCTAAAGGAACCCTGCATTTCAAACAGTAACATGAGGGTGTGCTTGTCAGAGTAAGGGTGGTAGTGCCAGCAGCCAAAGGCTCACTCCTTGGTCAGGGACTCTGAGCTTGGTCATAGCCCTCAAGGGCAGACCCACAGAGACCTAAGGGAATCGACTGACACAAATATATACGGCTATAGCTTGTGAACTCACAAGCGAGATTGGCCCCTTAAAGTGACATCATTTGCAGGATGTCACTGGTTTGGCGTCTTTCACCTGCTATGCCTTCCTGTGAGTCAGTGGTGGTTCGGCAGACTTGATAAAAGTGTGGAGACCCGGGAGTGGTGCTGAGATTGGCGAAAGCAGGGAGACCCTGTGATTGCTCTCAAGTTTCTATTGCTGTGGTAAAACACCATGAGTAAAAGCAAGAAAGGGTTTTACTGGACTTACACATCCCAGTCACAGCCCACCCCGGAGGGAATCCAAGACAGGGACTCAAGCCGGACAGGAACCTGGAGGCAGGGACTGAAGCAGAGGCCA
Organism: Apodemus agrarius; assembly: GCA_964023405.1. Taxonomy (NCBI): domain Eukaryota; kingdom Metazoa; phylum Chordata; class Mammalia; order Rodentia; family Muridae; genus Apodemus; species Apodemus agrarius. The sequence goes on from OZ030018.1 coordinate 69,673,981, forward strand.
TGGGGGAGCACTGCTTTCTGGCTTGCTCAGCCCGCTTTCCTGGAGAACCCAGGACTGCTTGTCTCAGTGGACTCACCCCTCCCACAGCTGTCATTAGTCAAGAGAATGTCTCCGCTGTGCTGGAGAGAGCGGCGGAGAGCACTTGTTGCTCTTGCAAGATGACATGAGTTCGGTTACCAGCTCCTAGATGGCAGCTTACAGCTGTTTATAACTCTGGTTCTGGGGAATCTGACACTGTCTTCTGGTCTTCACATGCATCAGGCACATACATGGTATGTGCGTGTACATGCAAGCAAAACATTCATGCACCTTTGATTAAATTAAATTAAAATTCAAAAGAATGAAATGGTCCCACAGACTTCCCTACAGGCTAATCCGATGAAGTCATTTTCTCTGTTGAAATTCCTTCTTCCCAGATGATCCTGGCTCGTGTCAAATTGACCAAAAAAAAAAAAAAAAAATCTAACAAGTACAACTGAACCTCATATTTTTACAAAATCTATTTGTTTACTCATATACTCACTATATAAGATGAAATAAATGAAATGGGGTGGGGGGTATCTTCCGGGGCTGACCATGGTTCCTCTCATGGAGGGCAGTAACTTCCCTTGTGCCACGGTCTGGCTCTTCCCTAGGTGGTACCTGGTGCCCTTGCTTAGGTAGTCATGAGTCTCTGTAAGCCTGGAGGGCAGAGACCTTATCGTTGGGTGCTCCCACTCCAAGAACTAACCCCACAGCCAACATACAGTTCACTAAGTTAGGATTTTTAATTTTAAATTTTTTAATTTTAAATTTAAAAAATTTTTTATTTTTTAAATAAATGCAAGGCAAAGGGACAAGAATCCAGGGGCTGTTCGATATTGGGTAGAGACGGGCTTGTTGCCTTTCCTTATGTCCTTACTCCCCGTTCTTTTCTTTGTCTGCCCATGGGTTAATAGTTCTTCCTGTGAAGTCAAAAAACCACGGTGGTGAGGGCTTCCTCCTTTCCATTGTATTTGACACCCCCTATTTGCGCTGTGGGTGAATTCTGTGGCTTACTGAGGTAGAGCCAGAGCTCAGGGTCAAGTCCTTGGTCGAGGAAGGTGCAGCCCGCTGTTAGGGATGTGTGTGTGGGGGGTGTGCTTGCCTGGCTTAACAGGAGTTCCTGCTTTCTTGCCTCGTTCTTCCTGGTCAGTTCTGTTGGTTCCTTTAAACACTTAACCTTGTTCACTCCTGATGACGGAACTTGGGACTAGCCTGGAGACTGGTCCTGGGTCACCTGTAGTCATCTTTCTCTCATTAACAAGAGGGCCGTTGCCTAAAGCTGTCCCTTGGTTTGTCCTATCTCAAGAGTCATCTTGTTTACGTGTATGTAGCACAAGGCTGAGCTCCTGGAAGTCTTATAACTAGAAAAACAAATGGTGTGGCCTTTGAATCAGAACGACCAAGACCAAAGCCAAGTTCTGTCACGTTTTAGCTTTGGCAAGTCAACCGACCTCTCTGGACTTTTGTTGCTTCTCAGAAATGGGTTTCTGGGAGAATCTGAGGCCACAGTATGCTGCCGAAGTCAGAGCAAAGCCTGGGAAACAGAGGGACTTTGTCAGCACCGAGCGGGGCTGACGAGACCCTGGGTTTGTAATAAACTCCTGTGCCCTGCAGCCATGGCTCCTCTGTGGCAGGATGATGACATCCACCGTCAGGGAGGCTTTTCCTCAGCTGGCTGAGGCCGCCTGCTTCATGTGCTTTCCAGAGCTAAAGTCAACAGTGTACAGAGAGACATCTCCATCTCTAAGTGGCTTCGAGGAGGTTGTTATCCACTCCGGGGTCAGACTTTTCAGAGATGCAACTGTTTGAAGTCATCTCTGTTCTACCTCCAAATGAAACAGTGGGCTAGTGGCAGCTTCCAGGTGGGGCGGTGGTGGAGAGTCAGACTGAGGAAGCCGTGCAGCGGCTTCTGTTCTCATATGTTCATTATGCTACCCCAAAACCTGCTTGCAGCGTCCGGCACACCGGGTGAAAGGAAGCCTGTCCCCAGTTGGTTTTTGACTGGTCAATAAAGTTACCGGAAAACCAATGGTAGGGCAGAGAGACAGAGGTGGGACTTTTAGGTTTCCCAGGAAGGGATCAGGGACCGATGAAGGAGGAAGAGGAGATTCCACCACGGCGAGAGCATAGGAGACCTACCTTGACGGAAAGGTGCAGGGGGGAGAGACAGCTGGCATGTAGGTGCAGGGGGGAAGCAGCCCCAGGAGAGCTGCCCAGCAGGGCTCAGGGCAGCAAAGATAAAAGATAGATTTAGTAAGTATTAACTCAGGAATATCGGAGGGGAGTGTGTGTGTGTGTGTGTGTGTGTGTGTGTGTGTGTTAGCCACATGGAGTTTGGGAGCGGCGCAGACATTGAGCTGTTTAAGGTATTTAAGATACAAGGCTGTGTATGAGTGTCTTTCGTTCCGGAATCCAGAACGTTGGGGCGGTAGTGAGAAGCATGCGCGCACCTGCTGGGAAGAATGGAGCCAATTGATAAATTACCGCTTCAAGCAGACTCTCTGCCTAGGACAGGAAGGTCTGGGGAGCCAAAGAGGGAGGGAAGGAATACCTGAGAAGAGCAGAGGGAAGGACGGTGATAAACTGAGGGGAAGTAGGCAGAGCAGAGGATTGCCCACATCGCTCCCTGACGGCAGGAGGGGACGCAGACGTCACTTCAAAAGCCACTTGTTTTCCCTTGGGAGAGTGACACTAGGCCTGAGCCTTCAAAAAGCAGGCTGTGCAACACAATCCCCAATTAGAACCGAAGAGACATCCAAGGTAACAGATCCACAGATTACAAAGCAGAAACATGAACATTCGAAGCAACAGGGCTCCGCCCAAGGAGTCTCACTCTTCAGCTACTGCCTCAGACTCTGAGTTTAAACACATTGGAACGAATACAATGCCTTAGGAAGCTTACTGATAAAAAATGATCAGTAACAGGCTGGAGAGATGGCTCAGTGGTTAAGACCACTGACTGCTCTTCCAGAGGTCCTGAGTTCAAATCCCAGCAACCACATGGTGACTCACAACCATCTGTGATGGGATCTGATGCCCTCTTCTGGTGGAAGACAGCTACAGTGTACTCAAATACATAAAATAAATAAATAATTCTTAAAAAAAAAAAAAAGACTAGTAACCTGGGCTCTGTGAAAAGACACTTGCCTCTTCTCAGTGTCCAGGTCCTGAGTGTTGGAAGGAGAGGGCAGACCTCTGCAGACCATAGGAAAAAAACCTCTTCAATGACTGTTTCCCTTTCCCATATCACTCTATCTAAAACCAGAAGAGCCTCGAACCTGCAGTGCAGTCAAGACCCTGACCCTTTACTGTGTGTTTATCAGCTAAGCAAGGAGACAGAATCTTAGGAATAAATAATACAGGTCCCAATAAGGTCTCCTTTTCTGTCTCCCCACCCCATTTCCACTGATGTACTGGGCGCTTAAGAATCTTGGTTCTCACCGGGCTTCAATGGCCAGCACTCACATCACAGTCTAACTCCCGTCTTGGGAGATACCCCCTTCAAGCCTCCAAGCCCTCACTACATACCCAGGATGTGCAGATAGACATGCAGGTAAAGCACCATACACATACAATAAAATAAAGGGTTAAAACATGGGTCTCGGGCGTTCGGAGCCAGCAGCCCTGCAAAGCAGGAAGGATACAGTGGCCCATGACACCAGAGAAGAGAAGGCTGGCCTACTCCTCAGTTAGGATGACTGTGAGGGCAGCCTCTCGGCCCTTCCATGACAGGGTGAGGTGGTTCCTAAACTTTCTCAGGCCAGCCTCCAGGCTGTGTTTAGAAGCTTTTGGGACATTGGTTTTGCTAGTGCGTTGGGGTCTAAACCAAACCGCTTTGAATGGGGGAAAGGGAGCCACAGAACCTAGCAACACCACACACACACACACACACACACACACACACACACACATCTACCACATCTGGGTATAACTTCCAAGCCCTGGGCCTTTCCTATGCTTATAGGAAGTCTTGCTCAGGTGTTGTCCTCATGGACTTGCTGTAATCGCAAGAAGGTGGGTGTGATGGTTTGTATATGATTGGCCCAGGAAGTGAACCTATTAGGTGTGGCCTTGTTGGAGTAGGTGTGTCGATGTGGGTGTGGGCTTAAGACCCTCCTCTTGGCTGCCCGGAAGTCAGTCTTCCACTAGCAGCCTTCAGATGAAGAGAGAGAACTCTCAGCTCCTCCTGCACCATACCTGCCTGGATGCTGCCATGTTTCTGCCTTTATGACAATGGACTGAACCTCTGAGCCTGTAAGCCAACCCCAATTAAATGTTGTCTTTTGTAAAACTTGCATTGGTCATGGTGTCTGTTCACAGCAGTAAAACCCTAACTAAGACAGTGGGGGAGGGGGACATATTGTAGGCGCCTGGGCTGAAGCTCTCTTTTCAGAGGTCAGGTTGGACATGGTTTCTAGGCTACTGTCAAGACCAAGATGGTTAATGAGAGCAGCAGGAAGTGTGTGTGTGTGTGTGTGTGTGTGTGTGTGTGTGTGTGAGAGAGAGAGAGAGAGAGAGAGAGAGAGAGAAAGAGAGCTCACATGTCCAGGGCCTGTGTGGATCACCCCTAAAATCTTCTCTACTAAACAGTGACACTTCTAGTAGCTACAAATGATAGGAGCAGGACATCTCCCGCACCAATCCAGAAGGGCAGGGGCATCTCCTGCAGCATCTTCCTCTAGTACATCTGTTTGCACGTAGTTTGCATATCATGTAAAGCAGTGAAGCTTCTTCTTTAAGACTCCAAGGACTAACATGAACAGAGACTATTCAAAACCAGTAGCATCAAAGTGCATTGATTAATTATGCATGTAGCGAATACAAAAGCAGAGAGCAGGACAGAGGGAGGGTAGAGATGGTTTGGGATAATAATCATGCAAGGTATGGACAATGGATTGCACACAGACTAAATGCTTTTTAAGCAAACAAAGTAACAGTGGGTTGAAAATGAAGTTTTTGGGGGGTGAGAACTGGCTGGCGTCCAGGCAGAAAGCTCGCCACAGCACCGTCATGCTGGCATCGGTAGGGCAGTGGTTGGCGGTGTGCGGGCAGCAGGGCCAGCCCCTGGAGCCACGGGGCATTGCAAAGCAATTCACCGGCACGGAAGTGCCAGTGAGGGTGGCAGCTGGAGTCTAGCAAGCAGAGGTGCTCATGGCTCAGGTGACTGTTGTTGAGGTGCTGGATCTCTGCTAAGTATGCCCTGTCTGCTGTTCGACGTCATCTCATGCGACCCCATCAGGGAGGCAGTGTGACCGGCATGACCACTCCTGCTTCCAGATGAGGAAATCGGAGCTCAGAACGCTGAAACGAGCCAGCAGGGTGGCTCAGCAGGTAAAGGCCACCAAACATGAAGAGCTGAGTTCTGACCCTGGGACCCACGTGATGGAAGGAGAGAACTGACTCCCACAGGTTGTCCTCTGACCTCCACATATGTACAGTGGCACACGGGGGTGGGGAGGTGGGGTGGGGGGGAAGAGAGAGGGAGAGAATAATTGGCTAACCTTTAGGTAGCTGCCTAGCGGTCAGGCAGTTTCTATGCCTGGCTGCCTTACTCTGTAGCCTCTGTGACTGCCCGGTGTGAGGATGTTGTCTTCAGTTTGGCTCCATACTGTATCCCTCATGAAGGTGGAGAGCTTTTCTTTTTGTTCTTTCAGCAGGCGGGGGTGGGGGGTGGGGGTGGGGGAACACTGGGAATGTGTTTCCACTGACCCCTGTGTCCTAAAATATGTATGGTGATTTCCATTTGTAGGAACAAATATGACTAGACCTGTTTGAGAAATGTTTACCCTTGACCTCTGCCGCCAAGATCTAGGGCGTGGCCTCAGTCCAGAGGATGAGTCTGCATGGAAGTAACCACTAAAGCCACACCCATGCCTTTCAGCAAATGCCCTCGGGTGTTTCAGAATGGTTCCTTTCATGTGTATTCTACAATTCTAGAAGTCCTCAGACAGTCTCCTCCCGGCAGGCAGCAGGGATGGCCTGGTACTGAGGACCATGTACAGAACCCGATGTCTCCACACACAGCCTGCTCGACGTGCTCTCTAACTGCTGCCTGGAGGGAGGATGCAGTTCAACAGGACCAGTGCCAGCTTTTCTCACCCCGTGTTTGGAAATTTTGCCTAAGCCGAGTGACTCCAGTCATAACTTATTAAGCAGCATGCCAGGTGCCCACGCGACCATTCCTTGTTTTGCCTCACGCAGGCTTCTCAAGGCAAATGATCTCTCGGGGATCTGCTAACTGCTGTAACAAAGACCCCAGCTTTTAGGAGCTCAACACAGCGACAGGCTTTTAGTTACCGCCCAGTGCGCGTAGGATGTGCGGGGCTCTTCCTGGCGCATCCATGGGCTCCTGCTATCGGTCGCTTCCCCGTTTCCTAGGGTCCCGTGAAGACTATAAAAGGGATCATGGCGGCTTAGGGACCAGCTTGGAAATGTTGCTACCGTTCGTGACCCATTGCACTGGTTTCCTGGAGGCCGAGGTACAAATGAGTTATAGAATTCATATTCTGTAACACTATATGCCTCCCTGCACGGCCTATTTCAACCCACACGCTGAAGCCATAAACTCCAGAACCTCAGAATGTGTCTGCATGGAGAGACAAGGGCATCGGAACAGCTGATTAAATTTGAATGAGGTTGCTGGGGCAGGCCTTAATCCAGAGTGACTGGTGCCCTAACAAGAATAGATCCAGACAGCCAAGAGACGCTAGGGCCGAGCACACAGAGAGGAAGGCCACTTGAGAACAGTACGAAGACAGCTGTCATGAATGCTCTGTATCAGAAACACAGACGGATATGCTTTGTGTCATTCTGCACAAATGCTACAATTGAGTGGGTAACAGTGAATTCATGAGCCGTGTTGGCTTCGTTGGCTCCAACTTGCCAACTCGATCTGGTTCCCCTTGAGAGCTGGCCATTGACGACCATAGGCTCCTTCATTCTAATCTCCAGTGCTAATATTAATTCTTATATTCCACATTCCACATCCAGAAGCCACTAGTTCTTTCTGTAACCTCTAGAGAGTGCTTAACAAAGGGTTAAAGAAGGTACCTGAATGCAAAGAGTTCCAAAGGCCTTACGAGAGACAGGCAGAGAGCAAACGTGTATAGATTCGGTCATTGCAAGTGATTAGACAGGCTATACTCAGATGACACGATAGAGCTCTTAGAGAGCAACAGCTCATGAAGACTAAACCAAGCTGCAGGGTTGCAGGGTTTAGGCAACTGTAGAGGAACAAGACTATGGTGGTCATAGCATGGAGGTACAGGACTGGAAGACCATGGAAGGGAGACCAAGTCCAAGAACAGATGGATAGATGGAGAAAGAGCAATCCGAGGAGGCTGCGTCAAGCAGTGGGATGCAACTGGGCCGACCCCCTAGGGACACTTGGCAGCTCCCTGCCTGCCAGTGCCTTGATGCACAGGCCAGGGAGGCCACTGTTAGCCTCTTCATGGTGTTAATATCCTCCTCTTCATGGGGTCCTGGTTGGGTATTGTGATGGTTTGGATATGCTTGAGCCAAGGGGTGGTACAATTAGGAGGTGTGGCCTTGTAGGTGTGTCACTGTGGGTGTGGGTTTTAATACCCTAGCCCTAGTGGTCTGGAAGGGAGTCTTCCACTAGCAGCATAGTGGAAGATGTAGAACTCTCAGCTCCGCCTGCACCTGCAGCCTGCCTGGATGCTGCCATGCTCCTGCCTTGGTGATACTGGACTGAACCTCTGAACCTATAAGCCAGCCCTAATTAAATGTTGTCTTTGATAAGACTTGCCTTGGTCATGGTGTCCGTTCACAGCAGTAGACCCTAACTAAGACAGGTATCAAACCCTTCATGAGTCTTGTACGTTTGAGAAGTTCTTGGGCCTGATTTTGATGGGGTTTTGTTTGTTTTGGTTTTTTGTTTGTTTGTTTGTTTTCGAGACAGGATTTCTCTGTGTAGCCCTGGCTGTCCTGGAACTCACTCTGTAGACCAGGCTGGCCTCGAACTCCGAAATCGGCTTGCCTCTGCCTCCCAAGTGCTGGGATTAAAGGCGTGAACCACCACCGCATGCGCTGACATGCGTTCAGCATGCTTTGAGATGTTTCTATGTGATATCTTCTTACTTTCAAATCAACTTGCTTGCCAGCCTGTGACTCATGTGGTGCTGGGCAGGTGGCACAGTGGCACACAGTCTGCATACACACTCAAAATGGAGCCGACTGCCCCTTGTAAAATGGAATCACCCAAGGCCACGGCACAGCCTGAAGGCCACTGTTCTATACACTGTGGAGTAACCATAATCAACGCATGCCTGATTTCCATGGTGGCCACCTACAAGCCAATCCCTTTCATCCTGACCCTCTGCCCTCCCAACTGAGAAAACACATGTCTATGGTGTAACTCACCCAGGCTGTGATGTTTGGTTTAGCAGCCTGACTAATCCAATACTTACAGTGGGAACTTAGAAGAGACAAGGTTAGCCGTCTCTGCCACAGCTCACCCACTTGATCCCCCCCTCTTCCCCCTCCCCTCCCCAGGGAGCACAAGCATAGTTCCTCAGCCCCCGACTTGAACTCAACATTTAGGATCTTAGGGTCAGTTGGATGATCCACAGCTCTAAACACAGGCTTCTAGTAGATTTTCTTCTAGCCAATTCCATGTTCCAGTAACTGCATATAGAATTTTCTTCTGAGTCATAATTCTCAACCCCGACTGAGCTGGGCTAGCTTTCCAGTGCTGTTCTTTTTCAACTTAATGGTGGCTACCTTGCAGCTCCCTGCCTTTGTAGGGATGTATAGTCCTGGAAATTTTTGTTTGTTTGTTTTTTGTTTTTTGTCTTAGGACTAACTCACTGTGCTTAGCTGAGAAGAAAGATTTATTGCATACAATCGTTTAAAACATGTGTCTAAGAAAGAAACTTTTATTGTGTGGATTTGTAGATTGTCACAATAGTTAGTAGACAATTACTAATACAGGGCTCCGTGGTATACGGAGAGGTAAAAACTGAGCCCAACCGAGGAAGCATGTCCTAAGAGGGGTCCTCTGTTCCCCTTGCTTCAGGACCAGATTCTCTGATTCTATTCCATTCCCCTCTCGCAAACTGACCACTTCTATTTAAATATCTCGCCTATGCAGTCGGCAGGCAGCACCCAAGGCTGACATTCTTGGTTTCTCCCCACCCCCCACCCCCACCCCCTTCCCTTAGGTGTGGATGTCTTCCAGGTCACCACAGGCAATGCTAGGATCTAATACCCAGGCATAGCGCAGATCCCTGCCTCTCCCCTCTAGCCAGCTTTACATGTTCATTCCTTTAAAGACCCTGGTTTCCCTTCCAAGTGGGGCGGGGTCTCTTGTATTACTCAAGGACAGGAAATACTGAAAGAAACAGTGGTGAACATAACAATTAACACAAAATTAAAACTCCGTCTGCCTCATGTCATGGTGTGCTACTGACTGGCTTAGGGGTGGAGATGGACAGAGCAAGAGCTCTGCTCGCTCTGGGCTGTCACTCAGAGGCCCAGGTTCCTTCGATTGGGTGCATCTAGAGTTGCATGGCTCCCATGTGATTTGGATGCCATAAGATTTTAGGGCATTCTTGCTGCTTGCTGGGGCTTGTCTGCTGATAAGAACCCTTGTTAAGCTCTAGTGAGTGCTCTTAAAATTCGATCCACTCAGCCTAGGTGGAAATGGGGACACATATCAGCATGCAGGAACCCCCTCCCCATCCCCTGTATAGCCTTGTTTTCTCTATACTGCCGAGGTTGTGGACACGGGTATATCTCTCAATTCTCTCTTTAATGAAGATGTCCTTGATCTGATAAAGGGAATGCTATCTACTAGTAGCCTTTCAGCTCTTTCAGATGCAGAGTCACTTCCTCCAAGATGAAATCCTTCCTGAAGTGGCCCACAGTTAATGACGTAGCAAAACCCAGCTAGCTTGACCCAGTCAGGACAGCTATGGTTCTGATGGAAGTTTAGCTAATGCTATGACTGGCTTTCTCTGCATTTTTCTGTCTATTCTGACTTTCCCCTGCCTCCCACACCCGTTCCTCCAAAGGCTACTCACTAAGAAACCTCAACCCAGACTCTGCTTCCTTAGAGAACCCACCCTGCCACATGGGTAAATATCATGAATATTTCAGAGTTCTGTTCTAATATTAGACTATCCACCACCCAGTGTTGCTGTGGGTTTAGTGCTTCAATGCACACTATGCTCATTCAAATGTATTTTAAATGAATATTTATTTAAATACACTTGTGCCCTGGTTACTCTCCCTGGCCAGACCATAACCTCATCCAAGCCAGGAGGTCATCCACATTGTCACCCTCTCTGCATCACTAGCTCCTCACCAAGTGCCTGGCACTGTACTGTTACTGTGTATTTGGCAAATGTGTAAATAAGAAGAACAGTTGGAGAACAGTAAGAAAACCCTTCTACTACAGGTCAGGTCAGCACTTGTCCTGGAACTCACTCTGTGGACCAGACTGGCCTTGAACTCATAAATCCACCTGCCTCTGCTTTCCAAGTGCTGGGATTAAAGGCGTGTGCCATCACTGCCCAGCTCCAGGCCAGCACTTTTATCGAGGAAATTAGATGTCAGTGGTACTGAGGTATGAGCACTGAGTGACTAATTTGAGATGATATTTACTAAATAGGTATTCTTGTCACTTAGGTGATTTTCATTTGAGATAGCCAGTGGCAGTGTTGAGGAATAATGCCTGCTCTGGCCACCGTGTCCTCTTCAGAGTCACTGGGCTAAGTTGAAAGAATTCTACTGGGTGGAGACGGTCAGAAGCCTGTGTGGTAGGTGAGAGGCCAACACTTCCACCTATTTCCCGAGCACCCCTGGTGGTGGGGCCTGGCAGGAAGGACTGGCAAGAGCTGCTGGCGAAGAGAATGGGCTCCCTGTGATGTTCATGGGAAAGCGGAGGAGACAAAACAAATTCATGAAAAATTAAACACGCTTGGAACAGGAAGGGAGAGTGAACAAATACATAGGATACAAACGCCACTGTAGGCGGCCTCTGGGGCCAGAAATAAACAGAGGGCCTCCGCTCTGTGTTGGAGTAATCTGTCATCCATTTGGGTTTCTGAGTTGTGGACACGCAGAGACGGATATGAAGAGAGAAAGGGGGATACACGAAGGCTTCAGAGGGGCTAGAAAGAAATATAATGGGTGATGGATGCAAGTCTGAAAACCAGGAGACGTGAGAAAATCAATAAAAGAAATTCTATAAAGTGGGAGGGAAGCATGGGGTGGGGGAGGGAGGGGAGGAGGAAGGGAGTGGGAGAGACTACCGAACACATAGTAGGTCCTCTCCGAGCACATAGTAGGTCTTCCCCGTTTTCAGATTGCCATTGTTCCCCACATGTCCCCTAGCTTCATTTGGAGTGCCAAAGGGTGCCAGGAGCCCCCCTCCCCTCACACAGCCCGCGGACTCCTGGGAGCCCTTCGGTAGCCGTGGCTCCCTGGCATGGGGCTTGCCCTGGCCTGAGGCTTGCCCTGGCCTGAGGCTTGCCCTGGCATGAGGCTTGCCCTGGCCTGAGGCTTGCCCTGGCATGAGACTTGCATGGGGAGTCGGGACCACTCTGAGATGGAGACCTTCCTCTGTTCTCCTCACTCTCCATTTCCACCTTCCATCCTCTGCATCCTAACCTACCCACTGGGGAATCAAGGAACCCATTTCTGTCTCTTCTGCAAATGGTGGACAGTGTCACCTCACTTGACTGGGGACAGAATCAGACAGAGGTAAAGCTCAATGTAGAGTGTGGGGGCGGGGCGGAAGGAGGCAGACACAGCTCTTCAAATGAAAAAAAAAAAAAAAAAAAAAAAAAAAAAAAAAAAAACCAGCAAGATAAGACTTCTTATTGGGGGTTGGAAATTTGTTCTCTGTTAATTCTCAAAATAACACACTTAAATGAGAAAAATAAAATTGTGCAGGTATTCTTCAGAGAGAAATGAGCACAAAAGCCAAAAATTAATTGACCTGAGACCTTGGATAATGTAAAAACAATTTAATGAGAGTTTGCTAAGTGCCTATTTTAGTTAAATGGGAGGGAGACAGAGTCAAATCAGGAGACTCCATTCCTCCAACAGGAGTCACCTTGAATAGCTGCTCCCTCCTCAACTGCAGCATCTTTGCCTCTCAGAACAGAGGGAGGCCTGGTCACTACATCGTTCCCAGAGTCACCAGGTGGCAAACAGCCATCGGCTGGACCGCGAGGACGATCACCCTAGCTGGGGCTCAGCACTCAGCACTTATTCTGCAGCTGCTGGTTCATTAGCTTGAGTGCTAAATCAACCCACAACCAAGCTGTCCTCTGACCTCCATACACATGGTGTGCTGCACGCAATTACACACATGCACACATGCATGCACACTCATGCATATACATGCACACATTCATACGCATGTACACACACACACACCACACACACACACACACACACACACACTGTGGCTGTCTTCAGACACACCAGAAGAGGGCATCAGATCCCATCACAGATGGTTGTGAGCCACCATGTGGTTGCTGGGATTTGAACTCCGGACCTCTGGAAGAGCAGTCAGTGCTCTTAACCGACGAGGATCTCTCTAGCTAGAATTCTTGCTCCTCTGCTGGCAAAGGCTCCAACCAGATTCTTGGGGGAGGGGCTCATCCTGTCCTCCCCAGATTTCCTCTCCTCAGTCTTGTTTGTGAGAATCCCAGAAAATACCCAGGAGGAAATGAGGCCATACTTGAAGTCCTGTATACTAGATGTTAGGATTCTGTCGAAGCCCCACCCCACAGTTACCTGGCAACAGCCAGGTAGGCCTGGCCCACTGTAAGAGGGGCTGCTTGCCCCTCCTCTCTCTTACTCTTGCCTCTCTCTTGCCTTTTGCCCTCTTGCTCCCCCTCTCTCCCCATTCCCTCCCCACACAGTTATGGCTGACCCCTATTTCTCTACTATCTGTCTGTCTGTCTGTCTGTCTGTCTGTCTCTCTTTCTCTCTCTGCCTCTGCTACCCTCTTAACTCCCCCACCCCCCACCCCCCACCCCCACCACATGCCCTGAATAAACTCTATTCTATGCTATACCTTCTTGTGGCTGGTCCCTCAGGGGGAAGGGATGCCTTGACATGGGTCCCGCTGAGGCACCCCCTCCCCCACACCTCACCACACCCCCATAGAACATATATTAATACCGCTTTATTTTTTTTTTTATAATCACAACACTAGAGCCTTAATCCCGGTTCATTCTTATTTTAGCTCTCTTATTTGAAAATATTTTTGTATAAAAGAAATATTGCTTCTATGTCCAGGAACCCGCCCAGTAAATGTCAACTGTGCTGGAATTCTTGATTCTGAGCTGGCATCAGACATTCTCCAGCGTTCAGGGAGGGCACCCCAGCCCCTCCTCCCAGCACTTCTCTGTCTAGCCTGCCTCAGTAGTAACTTTCAAAGTTAGTCCAGACTCCTCCCAAAAGAGTGCCCTCACTTTGGATGCCAGGCACAAAGTCCAGGCTCCCTAGCCGTCTGCACTGTGGAATGACTTGATAACCAATCTAGAATTACCTCTTTCCAGGTCTGGCGGTTCACTAGAGCAAGTCATGGGGCTCAGGATACTCTTGTGCTCAGCAGTTTGCTGTAGAGCATTGCTAGATTACTTGGGAAATTTGGGCTTAAAGAGGGACAGAAAGGACAGAAAGAAGGAAGCATCTGGCCTTACATAGGCAGGGCCATGTTCACAGCAAGGAACATCTGGCCACCCATGTGTGTGGATGCAAATTGCCTACAGAAGATGGGATACCACCGTTTGTTATAGGGGAGGAAATTACTACCACACCATATCCGTATCACCTCCTTTCCGGAGCATCTTGGTCTGGCCACAAGAAGAGCTGGGAAATGTGGTCTTGTAGCAGGAAACTATCAAGCACCCAGAACAGGCTTGCCTGGCAGGTGGTGCGTGTGCGCGCGCGTGTGTAAGTGTGTGTGTGTGTGTGTGTGTGTGTGTGTTTTCACTACCATGGCTTTCACACTTTCTCTGAACATACCATCTCCCCCAGTCTCCTCTGAACCTTGTCTGTAGTGTAGGACTGTCTCTGACCTTTTAAGGATTCATTCAGTGTGTTTGGTGACCAGTCCCTCCTGGGAAGCTAAACAGGGCTTCCTAAGTCATCTCATTAGCATGAGCTCTGCCGAGGTTAAAAAAGTCATTATGCATAACAAAGCATTCCTTATCACGCGGGAAATTCCAAGGTGCCAGCAACTCTGGGTTTTTTTTATTACGCTTTACAGATGGACCCAGTGGAAACCAAAGGTGAGTCAGCCAGACTGACAGCCCAGTGGCTCTCCTCTCAAGGCACAGGGAAGGGTGGAGAAGGCTGGAGAAAGGCCGTGAAGGCCAAGCAGGAAATGTCCAGGACACCTTGTATCACAAGCATCCTCCTGTGGGGGACCTGGATGCCTCCACCTTCACAGAGACCAGATGAGGGAGGAGAGAGATCACTGGAGCAGACTGGGAGAGAGATTTCACAGTTCCAGCCCATCGGAGGAGCATGGCTCCTGCTACCCAACCCGAATGCCCCGGAAGGCCACACAGCCGCTTGAGCTGGACCCCTGATCTCAACCTTCCTCCCACTCTAGCTGATGGGTGGGGCTGCTTCTGTTTGTCCGAATGTCTGTGCTTTGGTTTTTCTGTAGCCTGTGGCTCTTTAGTTCCCACTTGGAGCTGCTATCTCTAAGTCCTTTCTAGGGCTAGCCTCTTGCAGGCCCGCAGAGGCATCCAAACCAAGGTCACCATCCCAGCTTCCAAGGTGCTCCTCTGGATCTCACTGGCCAGTCTGCTCCTAACCCCAGCTCCCACTGAGACGGGATAGAAATGAAAGGGTTAACTCGGAACCGTTGAAAAGGCCATAGAACACTGGCCCCTCCCAGTAGGGAGAGATTAAATTACCTTCCTCAGACCACAGGGTGGTCCCTGCAGGTAGGAAAGGCCCAGAGTCCGTTGACCACCTACCTCTTCCCCCTATCAACCAATTAGTTTAAAGGTAACACTGTTCTGCCAATCACATTGTGCCTAATGGTGGCTGCCCGAGAACTGTATAAAAGGCCCGCACAGCCCTGAGTGTGTGTCATTCTGTCTGTCTCCATGTGCAGGGTGGCCCCAGCACGCTGGATAATAATAAAAATCCTCTTGCTTTTTGCATTGATTCCTGCCTCTGCGTGGTCCACTCAGGGGGGCTCTCCGGTAAGCTAAGACTCCCTCGAGTCTTACATTAAGGGAAAATTATGGGGACGTGGGAAGAGAAGGTAGCCATTACCTCAGAGTCTGATTGAAGCTTCTCGCCAGCTGAGAATCAAGAATTCCAACACAGTTAACATTTGCTGAAACTGTCCAGGAAAAAAAAAAAAAAAAACAGTTCTCAACTCAAGGGCGTACGAGAGCTGATCGGGGAGTAAAAGTATGCGTGACTGTGGCTCAGAAACCCGAAGCTGGCGTTACCACAGGTTCCATGGTCCAACGTGGTGGAAACAGTTTCATGGAGTTTTTATAACAGTACAGAGAAAATGATAAATTTGAAAGTAAGCAGGGCACAGTGGAGAAATCTCAGCCTCAGGCTTTGGATGCTATCTGATAGCATTCTTAGCGGTGTGTGGTGGGGAACAGAGTTCTGTCCAACGTCCTACATTTCAAAGGTTTTGTCCTTAGGCTGCCAGACCTCGCAGGATGTTAGGTCTGGCACAGCTGGGTTACAGAATGGCTATTTACTAGGCTGATTATCACATAAATTGTAATTAGGCTTGAAACTGTGAGAGCCCAACCTCTCCACCTCTTTGAAGTTTTAATTAGCTAAACAGCCCGCGTAGCCCGGCTTCTTTCCAGGAATTCCCATTCACAAGGCCTTAAACTTTCAGAAACGGGCTGTGGACCAACAATTTTTCCAGGAATCTCATGAGAAACCCTATTTACAGGAAAAGACCCGTCCTAAACGTCCATGCAACCCATGGCTCCCGGTTTTATGCGGTCAGATTGTAATCCCATCCAAAGCGCGGCCAGAGCCACCCTATAATCTCACTTAACAGCAAGAGAAGGAAAAGGGAAGTTTCTTGGCAATCTTTTGAGATGTAGCTTGAGAACCAACAAAATGGTGTGCCTGAGTAACGGAAGTCACTGAGTTGTGGCCCTTTGGAGAAGCCCACGGTGAGTGCACTTGGGTGTGCCTCATTCTTTGCCAGGACATTCTCTCTCTCTCTCTCTCTCTCTCTCTCTCTCTCTCTCTCTCTCTCTCTCTCTTTCTCATCTTATCATCCATGCTTAAAAAATCGCTTAACATAGCTTGCCCAGTGATGGAAGGTGCCAGGACGGCTGCTGTGGGAGAAAACATCAGCGGCTTCCTGCAGCCACACTGCATGTTATATACATACAAAACTGACGCCCTGAGAAGATACTCTGACTCGGGCAATAGTGGGTGACTGAATGCTGTGGGGGTAACAACTGCCCCTGAGTTGGATTGAAGGCCTGCTCCACACGAGAGAATCCAAATCAGATACCATTACTCTGGTCAAAAGCCCGTAGCTCAAACACTGCAGGCCCTAAGGAAGAGCCCGTCACTAAACGGACATCGAAGTGGAAACTTCTGGTTTCTTTGGAAAGTCAGTTATGTCAAATGGTGTTTTTCTGAGGTACATGGGCGGAAGGATGTTGCGCTAAAGCAGACACGTGAAGGAATGTTTTCTTGAAGCAGACGCGGGTGAGAGGATGTTTTGCTCTAGCAGACACGTGCTTAAAGGACTCAGGATGAAGGAGTGTAAATAGGACCCCATAGACAGTTGGAAACCAAGCTTCCCTTTGCCTCGCCCGTCCTCACTGACGGCACACATGTATTGGTTCGCCTTACATTGCACTGTTGAGCTTTGCTTCTGGTAACGTCATAGAGAGAAACTCACAAAGGACTTCTCATGAGGTCCCTGTGGCTTCTTGCTGCTTTAAAGATGGACCTGGACCAGTTGGTGAGCCTTCCGGATTGAACTGTCCTTGCTGGTTCCTGTGTGGGGTCTGCTGGATGGACTGGACTGAAGCTGCTGACGCACGGAGTGGACTGCTGAGATCCTAACAACGAAGACTGGAATGGCCCCTAAACGGGTCCACTTCCCCCATGTCCTAACAACCTTCCTTTTCCACTACCTCTGATGGGTGGTGGGCTAGAGAGGGCTATAGACGAACCCTTATTAAAATAGGCAGAGAAAAATAAAGGGCTACAGGGCATACTGTCAACTACCTTCTAAATGTTTATGTTTATACACACAATGCTGCCGTCAACCTCAGAGAGGGAAGCTTCTCTCTGTAGTTCTCAAAAATTACCTGGTCAGTAGTGCTGGGAGTCCCTACTGAAGACCCAGTCTTAACTGGAAAATCTATACCAAACACCCTCCCCCCACCAGGAGGCCCAGGGGACATTGACCTGGTAAGGCCCGGAGGGTGGTGAGGAGGACCTCGAAAGGCTGTCATTGTGACCACTGCTCCTGTGAACTCGCTGTAGATAGAGATTCCTGCCCGAGACCTGGACAACATCCGGCTAACTCGATCAGTCACCATCTCAACAAGTAGCACTAATGGTCCACTAATGGTGGGTTATTAAAAAG
The DNA here is from genome assembly GCA_964023405.1 of Apodemus agrarius. Lineage (NCBI taxonomy): Eukaryota > Metazoa > Chordata > Mammalia > Rodentia > Muridae > Apodemus > Apodemus agrarius. The sequence continues at coordinate 69,691,607 of OZ030018.1, forward strand.
AAAGGAGGAGACGTGAAGAGGGTATCAGGGCGTGTTAGGTGTCCCTGAGGGAGGGCTGGGTCAGGGGGGTCAGGGATGCATAAAAATACAGTGTATGTATGTATGTATGTATGTATGTATATATGTATATATATATGTATATATCAAAGAACAAATAAAACATATTCTATTAAAATATCTTCTAATAATCTAAAGTTTTTCTTTGAGAAGTTCACAGTCATGATGTGTACATTTCCCCCCTTTCCTTGAGTGCCTTTCTGTTTTTATTTTTATTTTATTTTTTTTGTTCATTTCCTGTGCGACAGTCTCACTGTGTAGCTCTGGCTAGCCTGGAACTCCCTCTGTAGATTAGCCTGGGCTCAGACTCACAGAGATCCTCCTGCCTCTGCCTTCCAAGAGTGGAGATTAAAGGAGCAGCCATCACATTCACCCTTTCTAGTTTCAATAAACTCCAATTCTGCTTCATACTGGTTCATCCTAAAATTCTTCACTGCTTTGAAACTGGCATCCAGTTTTGCCTGGGCTGAGGTTCCTAAAAGCACCTGCGGACTGAGGCAAGTGACGTGGGACTATAACTCTGTCCCTAACATTACTGCCACCAGCACTTCACTACAGATACTTTGCCCGTCTCCACTGCCAACACCTAGTTTCTCCTTACCCACAAGGATGCCCCTTCAGGACATCCCCCTCCCTTCCTGCCAGGTCCCAGCCTTGCTGAGGCAGCCCGGTGTCCAGCTGCGTAACTCTGACAGTGACCTAGCCCTGAATTCATTTCCTTTCCATGTGTTTCCCCAGAGGATCTTTGTAATGTTCCCACTACGCCCAGCCTCTCCATGGAGAGCAGAAGGAAATGAGCCCCCTGACCTATCCTGTGGAGCTCCCAATCAGCCGAGCCAGGAGACACAAAATAATCAGATAACCACACGGAGAGCTGTACGGTTTTGTCAGGGACAAGTGAGGAGCAGAACCTGTGGCCCAGAGAGAGATTAAAACTAGGGAATTGCCGGAGTCACCTGAGGCAGGGAACGCTTCTCCAGGGCAGGACCCCTGAGCAGAAAGCTGAGGGAGGAGCAGGGCAGGGTAAGCTGGGGACGAGGGAAAGGAAGGTTATTTCACATAGAGGGCGTGGTGGGCGGGGCGGGAACTGTCAACACCCCGGCAGTTACCATCTTCCTCCTGAGCCTTTCACTGTGATCTCCTTGAGGCCATGTCTGCTCCTGGTTCTATTTAAGCTCAGCCCAGGGACTGTTCTTCTAGGAATTCAAGAAACTCTTAAGTTGTGTTAAATTGAATTATGCTGAGTCCCAGTCTCCGGCCAGGACACAGGCAGCCAGATCAGCCTCCATCCCCCTCTGAGCTTGGGCACAGGGCACAGTGGACAGGGTGTTTTTCACTAGCCGCCTACACCACAAACACACTCAGGTGTGTGAGGCTCAGGCCCTCCAAGCCATCTCTGGCCAATGTGGACTCACAACATTAATTGCCAGGGACTGAGGGCAGTGGCCAGAGTAGACGACTTTGCCCTTGCAAGCAGCGGCCAGAGGATGCAGTCTGGTCTGGCGACCACATACCAGAGCAACTTCGGCTTTGAGAAGTCCTTTGGTGCCGACAGGCAAAATCCTCACCCCAGGGCTACAGGGTCAGAGACAGAGCTCAGAGTCCCAGGACATCAGGGAGACACTGAGTCCCCAATTCAAGACAGAATCATCCAGGTGATAGGCATTTAGGCTTCGTGTTTAGCAAGATGACTGTCTGCTAAAAAGGCCTGCTCGAAAGCATGGGGCTGTGGCAGGAGGTGTGTGTGTGTGGGGGGGGGAGGCTCAAGTAAGCACACCACCTACGTATCCTAAGTGCAGAAGGAAAGGGGCAGGTTGGGTTTGTCTTTTCTCATTCTGGGGATAGCAGGAGGCACAATCGTTGAAAGTATTGGGAGGAGATGGAGGGAGAAAACAGCCTTGTAAACCCTGTAGGTTTGTCTCCCCCCTCCTCCCCACCCCATATCAGGTGCTCTACCCATGTCACCTGGCTAGTAGCTGACAACCCAGGTTTCCAACTAAGACAAGATTGGGGGGCTTGAATTCATGGGAGCCCAACTAGGGTAGCCCCAAGCTTCCTCTTTTCCCTGATTACCTCCCAGAGAACCCCACGTTTATATTAAAGCTGCAGTGATGAGAACCAGCAGCTGCAAACTGCCTCAGGGATTTATCCATCATCCTGGCTTCCGCCCCGCCTTCCTGGAGCAGTCCCGGACTCTGCTCATGCGCACTGGAGTCTCTGCCTCTCCGCACCTGCCAAGCCCTGGAGTATGGCTACCCGGTGCACAAATGGGCTCAGCCCCTCTGGATTCGCCTGAGTGTCAGAGGTGGGGCCCCACCCGTCCTTCCTGCCACAGCTCTGAGAGCAGCTGGGCGGGCAGCAAAGCCTTAGCCCTGGGTGCCCCGCGGCCCGGCGGGTCCATCAGCATCCAGCAAGCTGTGAGCCGCAGTGTCAGAAATGCCATCTTGCAGTCCCAGAGTCTTTATCTCACAGAGGAGGCAGAGGCCTCCTTGTATTCAGAAAAGCAGAGTTGGGAGGAGGCAGTGACTTCTGAGCTGTCAGCATCCCCGGTGATTATGAATCCCTAGAAAGAGTGCACCGAGGTCACTGTTCAGACGAAAACGTATAGGCTCAACCAAGGCTGACTCTTGGCAGCCGCTGTGGCTGGGGAAGCGGGGGCATTTATCAAGAGGGAGGCAGCTGAGAGGAGCTTTTTTTTATGGCTGCTTCTCCCAGGAGACAGCATGTCCAAGCTGCCTCTTTCAGCTTCTGTTGCTTTCTGCCTTGCCTTGGGATGTCCCCATTCTGGACAAATGCTGGCCCTCAAACCCCTCTCCTGGTCTGGAGGGAGAACAGTCTGAGGGTAATGTGACCAAGCCCTCTCAGTCAGTCAACAGGTTCTCCAGCTCAGGAGCCAGGATTAAAAAGAAAAAAAAGATGATTAGAAAACACGGCAGCATGACCCCAGTCAATTCTGTGACACTGAAGGGTTTAATAATTTCCAATCCACTTTTATACCACTTTAATTACATGCAGGTACTAAGGGTAACAGCAGTACAATGGGGAACAAGGCAAGACAGTCAACACAAAATTGTCAAGGCAATAAGCAAAGTCCAGCGATTATTTCACAGTGACAGTTGTTTCCAAGGGTGTGTAAGAATGACCAGAATAGCCGGGCAGTGGTGGCGCACGCCTTTAATCCCAGCACTTGGGAGGCAGAGGCAGGCAGATTTCTGAGACGAGGCTAGCCTGGTCTACAGAGTGAGTTCCAGGACAGCCAGGACTACACAGAGAAACCCTGTCTCGAAAAAACAAAACAAAACAAAACAAAACAAAACAAAACAAAACAAAACAAAACAAAACAGAGTGACCAGAATACCTGAGCCCACCTCCTCATCCAAGCCCAAAACCTTGCCTGAAGCCTGCTTCTTTCAGTCCACCCTAGGATTAAAATTCCTGCCTTAACCCACTTCTCTAGTATAGCCTAACATCAGCTTCTTACCCACACTTAACTTCCCTGTCATGGCCCAAATGTCAGATTCCTGCCTGAAGCCCTTGTCCCTGTCCTTGGTCAATGTCAAGCTCCTGCCAGGCGGCACAGCACCCCAATAAGGCTCTCTACAGTAATGACATCAAGGAGAGGGGACTGTGGGTGGTCCACAGCAGGGGAGAATGCTGCTCCGTGAGCCTCACTTCCCTTGGAGGACAGGAGTCTTCTCCATTTATAAAACTCTTCTTTCCTACCACCGTCCAGGGCAGGTGAGGAATGAGGGTACCTGTGACAGTCACAGCTCTGCTCTGCCACTACCACATTCAGGCACTGTGCTAGATATCAGATAGCAATGATCCGCTGTTCCTCCTGACCATGCTGGGAAATGGTTTCTAGTACCATTTAAAACTTGAAGGAATCTGGGCAAAGAGGTATTAAATAACTTGTCTAAGGTCATGCAGATTAAAAGGCACGATTCGAATTCAGGACCGTCCATTCCAAAAGCGGCTCTCTCTGATACCCAGAACCATCATCCGCAAGCAGCTAGGAATTCCTAAGTGAGGCCCTGAGGAGGTCACCTTCCCCTTCTAGAAAACTGAGCAGGCTCCTGCAGAGAGGGTCCATCTCAGGACCCGAGTGCAGGGAGGCACTGTGGAGCCAGGCACCAGCCCTGCGGGGCTGAGATCTTCCTGTGGGCTGTGTGGACCTGGTGACACTGGATGGTGAAGCCACGGTCAGAGTCACAAGGTCTTGGCTTGTTTTACCCAATGATGTCATCTCTGGCAGTGGCTCTCCCTCCTTGTCTCCAGGACTTAGTGTTCGGTTCTGCATAGATTAGGCAATGGAATAAGTCAATGGAGTTTTTCTTAGCACCTCTAGGTGAAGGGAGGGACTGCGGATAGAACTCGGCCTGCCGAGTCCTTACCAAATATCCGCTGTTTCTTCCACCGTTTTGCGCCCAACCCGGCCTGATGGCTCTCTTCCCGGTTTCCCAATCACAGACTTTGGATTCCTCATAAATTCCTGGGCAGAATTCACAGAACAAACAGCCAGTGGGTCATTAGGCAAAGCCTCTGCCCGGATCCCTCGTCCCCTGCCCCTTCCCCCCCTGCTTGGGAGAGCCTCGCTTGTTTTGTTTGGATTTTTAATGTGTTCCAACCCCGGGTGGACCAACAGGAACAGGCTGACTGACTCACGGCTTTTCTATGCGGCTGCTTGACGGGAGCAACAAAGACCAGTTCCTGGAAGGTTCCATAGCTCCGTATGGGAGGGAGATGTAGGCTGGAAGTGATTCCCCAAGCAATGTGGGCGTTGCCCGTGGTTGATGGTGGAGTCTTCCCTGTTCTATGCCAAGCAAGTGGCTATCCGGCCTCCCCTCGCCTCTCTTCATGGGTAGAGAACTCATTATCTCTCCAGGATGGAGGGAGGCAGCTCTTTTGTGCTTCCGCATCAGGACCTGAGCTGTTCCAACAGAGGCTTCCTTGGAAATCATAACTGGAGAACCAGGACCATTTAGCCCAGCTCAGCCTGCCAGGGGCTCGACTCCTACCGGAAGCAGCTCTTCTGGATTAGGTCATCAGGGGCAGGTCTGTTCCTAATGACCCTGCCGGTTAACGCTTACTGCGCTCTGATCCGCCAGGAACGCCAACAGAGCGTGTGTTTCAGTGTCTCGTTGAATTCAAGCCACTCCTAGGCATTTGTGTGACGCGCACTGCTCACCTAATGCATGAAGTGACTGCGGGAGGTGCCAAGCTGTTGAAAGAGTGAGGCCCGAGCCACGGCGCCTGATCAACAGAATCAGATCTGAACCAGCTTCCGTTTGAACCCATCTGTGCTGGCTAGATTTTTGACAATTTGACATAAGTTAGAGTCATCTAAAAGAGAGGAACCAACCAACCAACCAACCACCACCACCACCACCACCACCACCGACAACAAAACCCCACACAGTTGAGAAAGTGCTTCCATCAGAATGGCCTGAACATAAGTTTTTTTCTTTAAAAACATTATTTTTAGATGTATGAGTGTTTTGCCTGCTTGTCTATCTATTCACCACATCATACACTACTGTGTGGCCCTTGGAGGCCATGAGGTTGTGTTGGATCCCTCCACCCCTCACCCTACCCACACACACCCTGGACTGGAGTTACAGATGGTTGTGGGCTGCCATGTGAGTGCTAGCTATTAAACCAGGACCCTCTGGAAGAGCAGCGCTCTGAACTGCGGAGCCATCTCTGCAGCCCTGACATTTTCTTGATTAATGATTGATGTGGGATGGCCCCGCCCACTGTGGGTGGTGCCACCCTGGTAGGTGGTCCTGGGTTGGGTTCAATAAGAAAGCAGCCTGAGCAAGCCAGGAGGTAACCCTTCTACTTTAGTTCCTGCTTCCAGGTTCTCTTGATGCTGGACTGTAAGCTGAAAGCAAGCCCAGTAAACCTTCTCCTCCCAAGGCGCTTGTGATCCTGTGTTTATCACAGTGACAGAAAGCTCGCCAGGACATTGACTTTTCAGGGACACTACTGATCTTTGAAGTGCTGTGTCTGGCTTCAGAGACAGTTCAAGAGATTGACTGAGGACCAGCCAGCCAGATGGCTTGGCAGCTAGCAGTGCTTGCAGCCAAAACTGTACGACCCAAGTTCCTTCCTGAAACTTACATTGTGAGAAGAGAGAACTCACTCTCAAGAGTTTGTCCTCCGATCTTCACATATGCAATGTGGCAACACATTCACAACACACACACATACAGCACACACACACACAACACACGCATATACAAAACGTACACATACATACAAAATGCAGACACATAACACATGTATGGAACACAAAACCCACACATATACAACACACATAAACACATATATGCACGTACACAGAAAGAGAGAATAAACATAATTTTAAAAAAGAATTTGATGGTCATTCGGATGCACATTAAGCTCGGAAAACATAAAATTCTGAGGGTGAGTTTGTGTAAATAAAACAGATCTTCAAAGACAGACACCAGGTTTAACTGCAAGTCAGCCCGCTCAGCTGTTCACCTAGCCTGGCTTTGTGTAAGATCACGGCAGACCTGGACGACACCTGCTTGTCTCATCAAGAGGGTTTTGTGTTCCATTTCTTAACCATGTGATCACCAGGTAAGATCATGAGAAGTTGGAGATGTCCAATGTATGGTCTACACTCCCAATGTGCCAGAGAGGAAAAGAAGTTAGCATGCACTTTTTTTTTTTTTTTTTTTTTTTTTTTTTTTTTTTGGTTTTTGGAGACAAGGGTTTTTCTGTGTAGCCCTGGCTGTCCTGGAACTCACTCTGTAGACCAGGCTGGCCTCGAACTCAGAAATCCGCTTGCCTCTGCCTCCCAAGTGCTGGGATTGAAGGCATGCGCCACCACTGCCCGGCAGCATGCACTTCTTTAGAACAAAAGAAAGGACTGGATGGATAGTTTGAGCACTGGCTGGTTTTCTGGAGGACTGGAGTTTAATTCCCAGAATCCACACGACAGCTCGTAACTGTCTGTACCTTTCTTTAGTCACAGCGAACCCAGTGCCCTCTTCTGGTCTCTGTGGACATTAGACATGCACATGGTACACAGACATACATTCAGGCAAAACACCCATACACATAGATAAATACAATTAAGTTAAAAAAAAAAAAAGACAGAACTCGGTGGTTATTTAAAACAAATTTTCTCTGTGCTTTTTGCTAACTCAGTGTTCTGATGTAAGGCTTGGCTGTGAGAACTGGTCTGTTGTGAGGTAGTTGGGGGGACTGTAAGGTTTTCAGTGTTGCCTTAAGTAGGCTTAGAGCTTCCCTAGGTACTCACCTGTCAACGTTCACTCCTGTGTCACCTCCTTCGCTGTCCCCGGAAAGACGGGTGGTGTCATTGTGTCCGGTTCCCCTTGATTCTCCAACACACTCCTCTCCTCGGAAGGTGGGGGTTCTTAAGAGCCGGGAGGCAGTTCACTACATTATCCTTCACTATCTCTGAAGTCAGGGTGGCCTCTGCCAACCCTCCGCTTCCCTATGGCTCGGGATGGGTCTGCCTCCCAGAAGACAGTCTGCAGAAGACAGGAAACAGAATTGCCCTTTGCCTTCGTAGAGGTCTCGGAGCGTTTCACAGGACCATCATGTAACTTCATATGCAGAGCTGGTGCTACTGGGCTCTGACCACATGCTTGGTCACGCCTTGCTTTTATTCTTTTTAATGTGCAAACATTTTGCATGCATGTGTATATGTGCACTGCACATGGGCATGGTGCCTGAGGCCAGAAGAGGGTTCCAGATCTTCTGGAACTGAACTTAGGAGAGCTGTAAGCTGCCTTGTGGGTGCTTCGAATGGAATCTGTGGCCTCTGCAAGAGCAGTAAGAGCTTGTAAAACTATAATGCGTGACTCAAATAGCACTTGTTTTTAGTGATTGTTTTATTGTTCCAGGAACCCAACCTTTGGTGTTAGCTACATATTCAAGGCAAGTGCTTTGCCAATGAGTTTTAACCTCAGCCTCCTTTTGGTTTTTTATTTTGACACAAGGTCTTATTAATTTGCCTCGGTTGGTCTTGAACTTCCAATTTTCCTGCTTCATTCCTCTGCATAACTGAGAATACAGGCCTGTGCCAAGATCAGAGGGCATGGCTCATTTTAGTAGTTTTGATACAAGTTGAATTTCTTCTCAGAAGATTATGTCAGCACCGATGTCCTCTAAGAGTCACTATATGTCGGCACGAGGCAGACAACCAGGTGGCGCATGCCTTCACCAGGAAGGTGGCAAAGGCATTGTGTTGTATACATTTGCAGTTCTTAACAAATAACAAGAAATACTGGTGAAGGTGTGGACAAAAAGAAACCAGTGTATACTGCTGTCCAGAACAGAAACTAGTCAAGCCATTGTGGCGATCAGTGTTAAAGTTTCTCCAAAAACTTAAAATGGATCTGCCATACAACCTAGCCCAAGCACCCCTGAATAGTTAGGGTGCTAGCCCACAAGATGTGTCATATATATACACACATATGTATGTGTGTATGTGTATCTGTGTGTCTATGTATCAGTGTATCTGTGTATATGTGTATCTGTGTGTCTGTGTATCAGTGTATCTGTATATCTGTGTATCAGTGTATCTGTGTATCTGTGTATATGTGTACATATGATGGGAGGGGGGGAGGGGAGAAAGCAAAGGAACTGTATTAGTTTGCTTCCTATTCCTGTGCAAGCAAACAGAAAAATAAACCCACCATGTCGAAAAGCAGTCCGGGCAGGAAAGGTTTTGTTTGGGCTTATGGTTCCAGAAGAGGAAGTCCATGATGGTGGAATGAAGGTGTGGTGGTGAGCTGAGACTTCACATCTTGAAATTAGACACAAAGCACAGAGCCAGCAAGCTGGGAATGGTGTGAGGCTTTAAGGTCCCCAGCCCACCTCCAGGGATGCCCCACCCCCAGGGATGCCCCACCTCCAGGGATGCCCCTCCCCCAGGGATGCCCCACCTCCAGGGATGCCCCTCCTCCTGGAATGCCCCACCTCCAGGGATGCCCCACCTCCTGGAATGCCCCACCTCCAGGGATGCCCCACCTCCAGGGATGCCCCACCTCCAGGGATGCCCCTCCTCCTGGAATGCCCCACCTCCAGGGATGCCCCACCTCCTGGAATGCCCCACCTCCAGGGATGCCCCACCTCCTGGAATGCCCCACCTCCAGGGATGCCCCACCTCCAGGGATGCCCCACCTCCAGGGATGTCCTTCCTCCTGCCCACCCCCAGGGATGCCCCACCTCCAGGGATGCCCCACCTCCAGGGATGTCCTTCCTCCTGCCCACCTCCAGGGATGCCCCACCTCCAGGGATGCCCCACCTCCAGGGATGTCCTTCCTCCTGCCCACCCCCAGGGATGCCCCACCTCCTGGGATGCCCCACCTCCAGGGATGCCCCTCCTCCTGGAATGCTCCACCTCCAGGGATGCCCCACCTCCTGGAATGCCCCACCTCCAGGGATGCCCCACCTCCAGGGATGCCCCACCTCCTGGAATGCCCCACCTCCAGCCACTCCTCTCAAGCCTTCCCAAAGAGCAGCACCAACTGGGGACCATGTATTCAATGGCCTACGACTATGGAGGACATCTCATCCAACCTCCCGAGAGGAGTATTTTCAACTACAATAAATACTTGGTCCATAAAAAAAAAAAAAAAAAAAAAAAAAAAAACATAATTTAAAAAAAAATGGCTGGGCGTGGTGCGGCACACCTTTAATCTTAGCACTTGGGAGGTAGAAGCAGATGGATCTCTCTGAGTTTGAGGCCAACCTGGTCTACAGAGTGAGTTCCAGAATAGACAGGCATGCACAGAAAAGCTCTGTCTCAAAAACAAAACCAAAAAAAAAAAAAAAAAAAAAAAAAATTGGGCTAGAGAGATGGCTCAGCAGTTAAGAGCACTGACTGCTCTTCCAGAGGTCCTGAGTTCAAATCCCAGCAACCACGTGGTGGCTCACAACCATCTGTAATGAGATCTGATGCCCTCTTCTGGGGAAGACAGCCACAGTGTACTTACGTATAATAAATAAATACATCTATCTTTAAAAAAAAAAAAAACTGTTTTTTTAAAAGCCTTAAAACCACGGTTTAAAAAAATAAAAATAAAAATAAAAATAAAAATAAAAAATAGATAAATTTGCATTTCTTTAGTTAGGAGCAGCTTGACTGTCTTCTTAAATGTTTGCTTTTGTTTGTTTCGTTCTGTTTTTTTTTTTTTTTTTTTTTTTTTTTTTTTTTTTTTTTCCTATGCTGAGGATCAGACCCAGGGCCTTAGACAAGGAGGCAAGCTCTCTACCGACTTCAGCTCCTGTCTTTATTTTCCTCTGGATTCCTGTTCTTGCCCATATCTTTGTGCACCTGTATATTGTTGTAGTTATAAAACCTCTTGATCTATGGTTTTGATGGGCAAATACTCCCCCCCCCCAGTCTGTGGGATTACCTCCCAATAAACCCATGATATATTGAAAATGGCATATGCTGACGGTGCAGTTAGTATTCCAACATGACAGCTAAGCAACACTCTCAGATATCTGCGATTTTCCTCCCTGGGATTCCTTGCTTGCCACGGGGCTGTGGCTCGCTTTCGCTGCCCAGCCTCACAGGGGCAGAGAGTTTTGATTTATTTCTCTACCAAGCACACTGCTGTGTTCTGTATGGCTTGGGTCCAGAACCCTAGATAGCAGTGTGGAGGGGGTGAAGAAAGGATAAATACATCTATACGTGTTCAGTGAAGCCGGAATCAGGTGGGTTTCTCCGCTGCTGCAATTGGCACAGTACAGGGGGGGGGGGGCGGATGGGGTTCCCTGGTCCTGGAGGAAGTAGTCTCTGGCTGTAAACATCTGCAAGAGTAAGCCACAGCTGTTAGTCTTTGCACACGATGATCGGCCATCCATAAACACTCACGTTCAGACTCCCAAGGAAAGCTTTGCCCATTCCTCCTGAGTGTGGCTCATATGCGTCTTAGAGCCCTTGACAAGCCACGCCCACGACAAAATACACATTTCACTCAGGACCACGTTCTTTTAGCCATGAGCGATCACCATACGAGTGTCCGCCGAGCTCCTGTGTGACAGCCACTTCTAGGTGCTCCTTGCCCCCGAATCCACTCTCGGGTTTCTAAAGGAGTCCATCTTGTCTTGGTGTGAATTGGAGTTATCTTAGTCCCATGTTAGATAACTTCAGATTGCCCGCCCCCAACAAATTTATTTTCCATTCATGTATTTCTGTGTTTAAGGACAAAGAATTTTACTTAGGTTGCTGACTTCAGATGCTTCGGCTCGCTGTCCTTGGCCCTGTTGATTCTGGGCCAGCCAAACACCCTGGCCGCAGGAGCATAAGGCCGAGGCCACTCAGCTCCTGCGTATAGGAAGTGGGGTGTCTTAGATGGGGGTTCTACTGCTGAGATAAAGACCAAGACCAAACGCAGCTCATCTCAGTCATAGTTCATCACGGAGGGAAGTCAAAGCAGAGACTTAAGGCAGGAAACCCACAGGCAGGGACTCAAGCAGAGGCCATGGAAGAGTGCTCTTCACTGGCTTGCCCTGCCTGTGAAAGGATGTTATAAGCTAGGAATTCCCCCGTGCCTGGGCATGTGGGGGGCACTTGGGTCCCCAACGCCAGTGGGGGAGGGTGGGCGCGACATTGCGTGGCGGCCACGTAAGCGGAAATGACTTAACTAGTTCTTCCTGCCTCTGTAAGAGGCTGGTAGGTTGTCAGAGAGCGTGGGTTCGGATGGTTTGAACTGATTGGTAGGTGGGTTCTGTTATAAGTCTATAAAAGGCCAATGCAAGCCAGTCCGCACTGGGCTTACTTCTTTTACCCTGCGTGGGGAGGCTGTAACCCCCCAGAGCTCTGGATAGTAAAATCCTCTTGCAAATTGCATCAGGTCTGTCTCTCGTGAGTGTTTCGGGGTGCTGGTTTCCGAGGCATGGGGTGCAGGAGTACCCCCGTTTTTTCTTTCGGATCTTACACCTGCTTTCTTATAAGGCCCAAGACCACCTGCCCCAGAGTGGTGCAACTCTGTGAACTGTGAGCTGGGTCCTCCCATATCTATGACTAATCAAGAAAATGTCCCAAAGCCAATCCTATGTAGGAGGCATTTTCTCAGTTAAGGTTCCCTTTCCCAGATAGCCTTAGCTTGTGTAAATTGAAAAGGGGTGTGTGGGGGGGAAGATAATAGAAAATAGGAAAAAACTGGATTTAGCCATAGTCATCAAAGGGATACCCATAGTGACCTACTTCTTCCAGTGAGACCACACTTCCTAAAGTTTCCGTCACATCCCATAATAGCATCAGCAGCAGGGAATTAGGCATGCAGTACAAGAACCTTGGGGACACCATAGTCATTATGACAACGCCACAGTTAAACACAGGCATTCTCAGGCAGTCTGCCATGATCCAGTTTTTTTTTTTCTTTTCAGCCCCTTTAAAGAAAGTACTTATTTTCAGTTGACAGAGTATGTTCCCAGTTATTTCTGGGGGTGCGCGTAGCATTTCAGGCTGTATACACAGCGGGTAGTGACTCACAAGAGGCACCAGGAAAGCCTACCGGCTCCACCATTTATCATCTTTTTTTTTTTGGCACTGAGAATCTTCAAAATCCCCTCTGCTGGCACCGTCTAGAATTCACCCCTCTGCTAGGACAAAATGCGTCAATTCAAGCCTGAGTAGATTATATAAAGGCAGGTTTACTGGGAAGCCACTCTCTTGTCCCAAGGAACAATGGCAGATAAGTCACTATGAGGAGGAAGACAGGGAAGGGAGAAGAGAGAGCAGAGAGAGGAGGTGCAGGCGGGCAGGGACCACCAAAAATTCAGTATTGTATAGAGAAGCACTTCTGGAGGAGGGGAAACTCAGCCCCGAGGCTGGAAAGTTCAAGGGTAGAGGGTGGGGTGTGCCAGGTAGGGACTGAGGGATGCCGGGAGAACCTGGAGGCCAGGTCGACTTTGAGAAGTTAAATATGCACCTCAGTTGCTTGCCCCGGGTCTGAATGCCAACACCATCCTCTTCCCCAGAGAGCAGATCAATATTTATTCTGCACTTCTTGCAGATACGTGTTCATTCATGGTAAAGACTGTAGCTTGCTAGAGGCACACAAGATGGGCCGAGTCGGTCCCCTACCCGACTTCCTGAGAAGTCCCAAAGTCGCACATGGGATGACGTTCTCAGAATGGACCTCTGCTGGGAACTTGAGCCTGGTACCAGAAAATCTCCTTCCTGGGGGAAATGGCCTTTGATTGCCGTCTTTCTCTGAGTCAATGCTTACGGTAGATCTAGCCTGGGTCTGCCATCAGCTTGAGCCCTTTCCACGGCCTTCCCAGCAAAAGGCACCCGGGGTGTACCCGAGATATGCCAAGGTCAGGAATTTCAACGCTGCCCAAGGCGCGCCCTGGTAAAATGGCAGATATGGAGATGGGGTTTCTGCTCTGCTCCGAGTACTCTGGATATGCGCGATGTGAGTCTGCTAAGGTTATTCTATAGCGATCTGAGGAGATTGGTTGTCCCTTTCATTCATTGCATCGACCATACAAGCTCCTGGATTCACCCCACCCTGATCTCTGTCCAAAGTCATGCGTTCTCCACAGCTCTCCACACGTGCCTTTTCCAGAACTCTGCTTCTCAGCTCACTGACCGTGTGCCACTGGGTAGAAAAGCATATTAAAACCCAGCCTGAGTAGATCCCATTAATCAACTGCGCGTGGGAGGGAGCGTGAGAGATTCCTGGCAGGGACCTGGTCCTCTCTCTGTTAATGACTTCAGAGAACTGAATACATTTTGGAATAGCTAGAGATGAGCTTGAAATGCGCTAAGTGTCGTTTTTCCAGAAGACTTCAATGTGTCTCTTCTCTTTGCTTTGGCATTTTTGAGCATTCTCCAAATGTCATTGCAGGAATAAATAAATGAATAAACAAACAAAACCCCGTGAAACACACTTGGAAGTTGTAGTGGGCAGCAAAGCTATGACATCTGCTTCATTGATTAGAATTTGCACGGGAAGAAAGCTTTTGCTTTGCCTTTGGTTTCTCCTTGTGGCCCACTTCGAATAATTTCCGCTCACATCCTTCCGTCCTGGGGACTTCAAGCCCGGTAAATAAGCGGACCCCAGGGATCTCCAAGGAGCCAGCAACATCCGGGAAACCCGGGCAGGGAGGTTCCGCGCGTCCCTCCCCCACACACCTCTTTCCAGGAAGGAGCGGCTGACCAGAACAATGGCTTTGGCATGCAACCAGCCCTAGCTCAACTTTCCCCTCTCTCCTCCTGCTCCGTGACCCTGGGTGCTGGAGAGGGCTCCCCGTTAGCCCCCGACTCCAGACTGCTGCACTGATCTGGCCTGTGCCTCAGGGCTCCACGCAGAGCTGAGCTGAGTCAAGCTTCCTCCCCAGCTCCGAGAAGAATGTCAGTCAGGAAGCCCAGCTATCCAGAGAATGTGAAATAACAATAGTTTAATGGATTCTTTTTTATTTTTCTTCACCTCATCTAATGCAGAACTGGTAGTCCGGCTATCTGCAAACGACTCCTTTTTCACAACTAGAGCGGTTTTCTTTCTTTCTTTCTTTCTTTCTTTCTTTCTTTCTTTCTTTCTTTCTTCTCTCTCTCTCTCTCTCTCTCTCTCTCTCCTTTCTTTTTTCGAGACAGGGTTTCTCCTGGCTGTTCTGGAACTCACTCTGTAGACCAGGCTGGCCTCGAACTCAGAAATCCGCCTGCCTCTGCCTCCCAGAGTGTTGGGGGATTACAGGCTTGCCCCACCACTGCCCGGCTAGAGCGATTTTCTGATTGTGACTCAATAAATTCTTGGTGCTTCCCCACCCCACCCCACCCCTTACCATTAAGAGGCATTGCTGTGGCGCTCTGTTCTGCAGGGGCTGTGCATGGGCTGGGCTGCTCTAATACAGGCTGTGTAGTTAACAAAGGGACGGTCCTTGAGATGTTTGCCTGCTATGATGCAGGCGAGCGATGCTTTGACCAAGAATCGCCCAGGGAGTTGGCGGTAATTTCTAAGACTTGGGGACCAGTCTTGAGATGGTAGCTTAATGTTTGACAGTTTAAACCGAGTGGCTCCAGAGCTCTTTGCTGGCTCCAACACATACGGATAAAGTTTTCTAGAACATTTATTCGCCCTTCCCCCACTAGAAACCATTTAAAAATTTGTGTGTGTGATATTTTGTCTGCATGTTTGTCTCTGCACCCTGTGTGTGCCTCATGCCCACAGACGCCTGAAGAGGACGTCAGATCCTCTGGAACTGGGGTTCCAAGTGCTTGGGGTTGCCATGTAGGTTTTGGGATCAAGCTGGGTGACTCTTACCTGCTAAGCCATTTCTGCAGCCTTCCCCCTACTTTTAATTGTTATTCTGATGAGACAGGCTGACTCCGTGACAGGCTTCAAATTGGTAGTCTAGCAGTCTAGGTCTAAGAACTGGACAAGTCCAGGCAAGCCCAGGGAAGTCAGTCACTAGAAAAAAACCCAGGCTTCAGGCAGTTAGTCAGAAACTATCCTGCCATTAGAAGCTGCCCAGCCACCTGGCCTGAAGCAAGGGCAAAGGCTCAACAACAGTTTCCAGACCTCCCCAGTAACAGTTTCTAGCCCCCCACGTCCAGTAATGAAATGCCCCCGACGACAAAATAAGATAAAGGCCACCTACCCTGGAATCCCCTAACTTGCTTTAAACCAGGCCTGTGAGCTCACTTAGCTGTCTATCTTGGTAATGGGAGACCCCAGCATGCTGGATTTCTGCAGAATAAAACACTCTTTGTGTTTAAATACTATATTTAAGTCTGGAGGAATCATTCTTTGATGAATTTTAGACCCTTACAATTCTTCCTATCATCAATGCCAAACCCGGTGACAGTAATAATACTAATAATACTAATACTAATACTAATACTAATACTAATAATAATAATAATAATAATATAGTATTCTTTATGAAATAGCATTTGATGGTTGAGCTGAGCATCAGTAGAATTCAACAATTCTGCATTATCTGGGATAGAATTCGACAATTCTGCATCATCTGGGATTGACTGCTGAATAAATTCTTGTCTTTATTGAAATAAATGCAATCTGTCTTATAATGAAGATTATAAACAATTAAAATAATGAAGTCAAGGGCACAGCTCCCATTCCTGGGTTCTGGACACTTCACTATTTAGAAACTGGAAGGAAAACAAAGGCGAAGTTCTCTGCTCACATCCCTGGCTTTCCCAGAGGACGTGGGCCCATCCGGGTATACTTTAAAATCTGAGACTTCAATTAAAACAGCTCTCCTGGCACGGAGACCTTAGACAAAAATCTCATTGAGTCAGGGGAATTCAGAATCCTTCTTTTTGTTCACTTTACGAACATGAGAATCCTTGAGGCCAGACTGGTTTTTCTTAAAATGAAAGTGTGTCTTTAGGGCAGTATTTGACACTACTGTTTTCTGTTGAGGGGGGAGTGGCAGAAAAATAGATGGGGGCGTAGAAGGAAGAAGCCAAGATTCTAGGGCGAGCTGGATCATCTCGGAGTTCACTTTCTGGTCTCCTTCATCGTGCTGCCTGTCCACCTTGGAGGAAGGCGGAGCACGGAGGAGCGGGCTTGGAAGGAGAGACAGGAGGGAAGCGATCGAAGGCCTGTCCTTGAGCTGCGCAAGTAGGTCGTGTGATTTCCAGATGCTCCAGTTGAGTGACAGGTTGGCTTGACTTAAAACTGCCTTTGACCCAGGTGGCGCAGGTGGCGCTTTGCCAGTTTGGAAGAGGAACAAGACCATATCGGTTTGCAAGCCCCACCCTGCCCTCAACACACACACACACACACACACACACACACACACACACACACACACACACAGTGCAAAACAAGACTTCCGAATTCCTGAGGAAGAAGGAGAGGTCCTGTGAACTTGGAAGTCTTGTTTCGCTCAGGACTTCCCACCACATTTGTCCGAGAATTCTCCAGCTTTCCTGACCTGAAGGAACTTGGTGTGGACAAGGAGAAAAGGAAGGAAACCACCAGGGGCCAGCTTCGAAGAACCCTGCCGTCTCCCCACACTGACCAGCAAGAGTTAAGAGAATGCTGCAAGCAGGTCAAGATTCCTTTGCTTTTCAATGCCATAGCTTCTTCAGGCTAGCAAGCGAGCCTCCTGGGTGGGGTGGGGTATGGGGGGGCATCTCCTTGGAGTTCCGTCCTGCCCGCTGGCCTCAGACCCAGTCCCCTCATCCCAGCTCATCAGAGAGCTACCAATAATGCAAATCTTCAAAGCAAGGAGGCAGGGTTGCTCTCCAGCTCCTTGACCTCTCTTGAGTTTGCCAGCTCCTTCCCAGAGATAGGCCAGTGGGCTGGAGGAAGGAGATATTTGTGTTTGTTTTGGAAAATCTCCAAGTGTTGAACAATCCCAGGTTTAACTCCTTCTACGCCTTAGGAGGATTCCATGTTGCACTGAGGAAGTCTCATGAGAACCGTGGTACTCATTGGCACCAGAAAGTTTGAGACGTAGGACAAGTTTTATAAGACGCCATGTTTATTCCAAAGAATTTGACCTCAGCCTTAGGGGTCTATCCCAAGTGTAAGAGGCCTCGGGAAACGGCAGCGTCGCCGGAAGCGTCAGCCTGCTCCTGATGCACAGTGCACTCAGTATGTGTGGCCCGGTCCACGGCTTCCTTTCATCAACATTTTGTTGTAAAACTTTCAGCTCCAAAGAAAAGTTTCAAGAGGTCCACAATGTACACATAGACCGTGTGCTTTGCTCTGTGTATGGAACACATCAATCAAGAAATGAAGACCATGGGCAGAGCTGATGCCACAGGACCTGAGTTTGATCAGAGCCCATGTTAGGAGAGAGAAGGAAACAGAAAGAGACAGAGAGACAGAGACAGAGACACGGAGAGAGGGAGAGAGGAAAAGAGAGGCAGGCAGCCATCCCTACTGAGTTCTAGTACAGTGAGAGAGTCTGTCTCAAAAGAAGAAACATGAACCCACAACGAGGAGCCACACCTGAGGCTGACCTCTGACCTACACATATGCACAGCCACACACACAAGAAATGAGGACAAACACAACAAATACCCACATTATTTCAGCTAAATTTTCATATTTTGCCTCATTTGTTCCCTATCAGAAAAGTAGACACACAAAGATACTACATCTACGTTTACATTCAAATGTGCACGGACAAATGCCTGAGCATCTCGAAGCTTTCTTGAAGCACTTGAGAATAGGTTGCAGTCATGATGAGTCCTCACCCTAGAGATCACAAATAAGTAAGTATCCTATGTAGTAGGTTTATTAATATTATGTCAATATGAATGTCACTTTGAGGACATTTAGCCTTCATTATCAAAGTGTTGCCCAAGACATAATGCATATCAGGTTTTCTGAAGTCCATGTATATATGATGGCTATATGTATATGTATGTGTATGTGTATGCATATGTATATTTATATGTCTATGTATATATATATGTACATAAAATCTAGTATCTGATCAATCACATTTTGCATTTAACTGCCATTCATTTTTAGTCTTTCTAGATTTATAATAATCCCCTGATTATTTTTTTGGTTTTGCTTCAAAAAGAGAAAACTGTAACACTGACTTTTTTAAGCAGTCCAGGCAAATTGTTTTGGGTGTGAGTGCTTTTACTGGCTTCCTTATGCTCTCATAAACATTTTTTGGAAGGCAGAGGTCTCGTTGTGTTTCATGGAAAGACCTGATGTCTGTCTGCCTCATTAGAGTAAGGTTTGATCATTCATGGAGGGTGATATCGGTTCTGGCAGGGAGTGGGGAAGAAGCTGTCATGAAAATGTCATTCTCCAGAACAAAGACCAGTTGTTCAAGGAAAAGGACTCACCAGAGTCTTGCTTCCCACTAGGGACAAACATCTCCTACTCAAGCCCCTTGTCAACTAAGGTGGCCACAACAGTAAGAAAGGTAAGACACATCACAGGCCAGGGACAAAAACCTAGGAATTATGTGACTGACACTTTGCCACCACCCCAAAACACAAGGAGTCAGAGCTGGAAGAGTTGAAGACATAGATCCTTTATGAAGAAGAGATGAAAATTAGTTCATCAGAGGGATTTAAAGCCTCTGGCCTCTACAGAGCACAGTAAACACAAGCCTCTACAGAACACAGTAAACACAGGCGGAGAGCTTCCAGCCACGTTAACATTGACACCTGCCCGGAAGGCCTGTTAGCCTTACCTCAGGTCCTTAGTTAGATTTCTACAACAGCCACACAGTAGTTCTAAGATCTGCTTAAAGACAGGAAAAAACAGGCTGAAGACAATGGGTATCAACCAGACCCAAGAACCACACAGCTGCTGGAACTCTCAGAGAATTTAAAAGAATTATGGTTGACGTGTCAAGAGACCAATGAGGCGAAGAGTGGATCATCCGAGCTGAGGGATGGAGTCATCGGGACACAGGAAGCAGGAAGATTAGATATTCAAAGCCTGAGAGGTACACACCTTTGATGTGCTCCTCAGATACTAGGTAGGCTGAGGAAACAGTTAATGAGCTTGAAGATAGGTCAGTTAAACTTCTGGGAGACAAATACAAAGAGAAAAGAAAAACCCAGAAATCCCTTTGAGACAATTATAAAAGATTTAATATATGTACAATCAGAATGTTGGGGTGGGGTGGGGAAAACAGATCAGAGTTGAAAAAAAAACCTATAATAATGAAATATTATAATGAATGAGTAATAATGAAAAGAGAATTTTCTAAATGAAACCAGACCATAAAGGACACATCTAAAACCACCGAGCAGGAAAGTCAGTAAAAACCATACTTACCACATTCCAAAGGAACCCCCAAGACAGAGAGAAAAGCTTAAAGAAACGGGTGCTACCTGTACAGTCAAACAGATAAGAATTTTTAGTGGATTTCTTAGAAGCTGTGCAAGAAGAGCATTATGTGATGTAACAGAAGTAAAGTCACAGCATTTTAGAATTCTAGCAAGTGAAATTATCCTTCGGAAGTGACAGAGGTGCCGTGGGGACAGCTCAGTGGTTGTTGCTCTTGCAGATGACCTGGGTTCGACTCCCAGCATCCACATGGTGGCTCACAACCCTCTGTAACTTCAGTTTCCTAAAGTCTGATGCCTTTTTCTGATTTCTGTGGGCATCAGGTATACATGTGGTGTACATACATATGTACATGCCAGTAAATGGCATTGTATTCATTGTATTCATAATACAATGGCATTGTATTATGACATTCATAAACATAAAATAAAACAAATTTCAAAATATGTTTAAAGTGAAGGAGAAGTACAGTTTCATTCACAAATAAAGGCTTAGAGAGTTTATCACCAGGAAATGGTAATAGGAGTTCTTCAGGGAAATTAAAAACCGATATAGGTCAGAAACTCCCAGAAGGAAGAGCAATTGGAAAAGAAATAAATGAATGTAAAGCAGAACCCGTAGCTTTTCTTATTCTTAGTTGGTATAAAAGATGAGCATTTGTTTAAGGTGGAATTGGTGAGCAGCATTGGTGAATTATAGCATATGAGAAATCACAGCAATGGCACCAGGCTGAGCAGAACACGTGTCATCGTTACCTCCTACTGCCACCATAAGCCACCATGACCAAGGCAGTTTACAGAAGAAAGAGTTCATCTGGGCTTATGGGACCAGAGAGAAAAGTCCGTGATGGCTGAGCAGAGGCATGGCTGCTGGAGCAGGAAGCAGAGGTCTCACATCAGGAACCACAATCATGAATCAGAGAGAACAGACTAGAAACGCCACAAGTCTTCAAAGATGTATGTATTGAATGTAAATGAGTATGCTGTCTTAATGCTCGCCAGAAGAGGGCGCCAGATCCCATGACAGATGGTTATAAAGTAGCATGTGGGTGCTGGGAATTGAACTCAGGTCCTCTGGAAGAGCAGCCAGTGTTCTTACTGTTGAGTCACCTCTCCAGCCCTGTTGCTGTCTTTTGGTGGCGGTGGTGGGGTGAGTCTTGCCTCCAGGGACATGCTTCCTCCAGCTAAGGTCACGCCTCCTAAGCCTCCCCAAGCAGGGCCACTGAGGACCAAAGAGCAACATCCCAGAGACTATGGAGGCATTCCTAAGGTAGCCACCGCGGTAGGGGATTCTTTGGTACAAGGTACCTGCCTCATCTGTGGAGTGGAGCTGCACTGAAGGTGTTCTTATGTTAGTTTAAGGTGCATGCAGAGAACAGGCAAACTTTTAATAAAGATAGCTGATGAGGAGATAAAATGAAATAACAAAGTGTTCGTTATAAGTAGAAAATTATAAAAACATATAACAAGGGAAATGTACAAAAGACACCTGCAACATAGAAAACTTTTGCAAACACCACAGCTGTTAGCCCAACTCTATCAATGATCATTTTAAATGGGAGCAGTCTAAATACACCACTGTCTTAGTTTGGGTTTTACTGCTGTGAACAGACACCATGACCAATGCAAGTTCTATAAAAGACAACATTTAATTGGGATTGGCTTACAGGCTCAGAGGTTCAGTCCATTGTCATCAAGGCAGAAATATGGCAGCATCCAGGCAGGCATGGTACAGGAGGAGCTGAGAGTTCTACATCATCTGAAGGCTGCTAGTAGAAGACTGACTTCCAGGCAGCCAGGGGGAGGGTCTTAAGCCCACACACACAGTGACACACCTATTCCAACAAGGCCACACCTAATAGGTTCACTTCCTGGGCCAACCATATACAAACCATCACATTCCACTGCCTGGGAAAAGCATATACAAACCATAACATTCCACTCCCTGGCCCCCATAGGCTTGTTCAAACATTAGTCTATGGGGGCCATACTTAAACATAACATAATGCAAAATACATTTAATCCAACTTCACAAGTCCCTGTAGTCTATAGCAGTCTCAACAGAGTTAAAAGTCCAAAGTTCAAGGTCTCTTTTGAGATTCATCCAATCACTTAAATGTAATCCTCCAAGCAAGACAGGAAATCAGCTGGGCAAAGTCAAAACTCTTCATCTCCACTTCTGATGGCAAAGCAGTCTTCAGATATCCGACTCCTTTTTCATCTTTGTTGACTTCAACAAGTTTCTTTCTCCTGGGTTTGTTCCACTCCCTGTTAGCAGCTTTCCTTGGTAGGCATCCTGTGGCTCTGGCATCTTTAACATCTTGGGTACCCCAAGTCAATTTCAGCTTCATAGCTTCTTGTTCCAATGTCTGCGATACAAACCATAACAACCACCAAAAAGGATGAGAGTCCGTTGAATAAAATAATGCAAAATACATTTAATCCAACTTCCGAGATTCAGGGCTGGAGAGATGGCTCAGTAGTTAAGGACACTGGTTGTTCTTCTAGAGGACCCAGGTTCAAATCCTAGCATGCGCATGTCAGCCCACAACTGTAACTCCAGTTCCAGGGGATCTGACACCCTCTTCTGACCTCCGCAGGCACCAGGCATGCATGTGGTACACAGAACATATGCAGGCAAAACATCCATACATGTAAAAAAAAAAATAAAATAAATAAGTCTAAACAGCAAATGGCAAGATTCAACTGTATTTAGAGAAACAATGCAGTTTAAATAGGAAGACTTGAGGTAAAGGGAAAAAGGATAGAAAAGGCTGTGCGCATTAACAATAATCAACAGAAATGAAATCCCTGTATTAATTTTGAATAAGGTTCACATCAACATAACCAGGGAGATGGTTCAGTCAGTACAGTGCTTGCTGTCCAGTCATGAGGACCTGAATTCCATCCCTAGCATCTGTGTGATACGGTAGACGTGGTGGTACACACGTACACACTTGTGATCCCAGTGCTGGGGAGGCGGGATGCATGGATTCCTCAGGGTTGCTGACCAGTTAGCCTAGCCTGAGGTCCCAGTGAGAGGCTTTATCTTGGAGGAGGAGGAGGAGGAGGGGAGGGAGGAGGAGGAGGAAGAGGAGGAGGAGGAGGAGGAGGAGGGGAGGGAAGAGAAGAGAAGGAGAAAGAGGAAGAAGAGGAAGAGGAAGAGGAAGAAGAAGAAGAAGAAGAAGAAGAAGAAGAAGAAGAAGAAGAAGAAGAAGAAGAAGAAGAAGAAAGAGGAGGATGGGGAGGAGGAAGAGGAGGAGAAGGAGGAAGAGGAGGAGGAGGAGGAGGAGGAGGAGGAGGAGGAGGAGGAGGAGAAAGTCGCGGTACAGCCTCAGGCACAGCCCCTAGGGAACTTGGCTGACCTCTGGCTTCTATATGATCACAGATGTACCTGAATCCATACACACATGTACAACTGCACACCCGTATACAAACAACCCAGCCCCCCCCCCACACACACCACACACATACACACACACAAGTGCAGTTCAGAACATAAGGAATTATCAGGAACAAGGAGAGATATTGCATAATGACACAGGGTTTATTTACAACTGTTAATATGCATGCATTTAACAATAAAAACCAAAAACTGATGATACAGAGATCTTGAAACTCCAGGAGAAATGGATATGACGACTGCAGTACTACAGCTGGAGATGTCTACGCCTCTCTTCCATGACATGATGGATGAAGCAGGCAGAAAATCAATAAAGATAGCGTTTACCTGAATGGCACTATCAATCAACTTGATCTTATTGACATTTCTAAAATATTCTCTTGGAACAGCAAAATACACTTTCTTCTCAAGTGTGCCTGTGACATTCATAAAAGAATACCATGTCCATTCCAGAAAACACACCTACACCCTAAGAGAACAGAAACCATATAACAAATGTTCTTAGACCGCGATGAATAAAACTGAAAATCACTGACTGAAAGATAGCTATAGAGTCCCTATTATTTTTGAGACTGGACAATATACTTCCCAATAATACATGAATGGAAACGTCTTGAGATATTTAAAAATATTAAATTTTAAGTTAAATTAAACAAAATTGTAAAGTAAAATTAATCAAAAATAAAAATACAATCAATCGAACTTCGTGAGATGCAGGGAACACAGTGTTTTGTGAAGAAGCTATTGTATTGATTACACAGGTAAGAAAGAAGAGACCTTGAAAATCAATTACCCAAGATATCTTAGAAGACTAAAACAGAAAGGCAGCCTAAACCAAGAAGAAGGAACAGATCAGAGAAATTGGAAACAAGAAAGACAATAAGCCACCAAGGTTTTGTGAAGATCAATAAAACTGATTGATCTCTAGGCAGACTGACCAGTTAAAAAGAGAAAAAGACACAAATCACCAATAATCAGATAGAGGAGTCACCTCATCTGCCGATTCCACAAATATTAAAGGACAATAAGGAACTGTCCCTCAAGCTTGATGACATAGATGAGAGAGTAGATTCCATGAAATATCAACCTCTAAAACTCAAGCCAGGCATGGCGGTACACAGCTGCAATCCCCGCACTGCCGGGGAGACAAGGGCAGGATTTGTGAGTTCAAGACCAGCCTGAGCAGTAGAGTAATGCATCCTACCTAAAAAGAAGAAGGCAAGTGAAACACTTCCTAAAACACATGCAAGGAAAACCAGAAAACTGGCACGGGCTGAATCTATTAAGGAAAAAAAGAGTCCAACATTCCAAACCAGGGAAGGTGCCGTGGTTCTGCTGAAGGGTTCCGTGAAGGATTTGAGGAAGAAAGTCCTTCTGTTTCTCTGACATCTCTTGCAGAAAACATCGGGCTCCATCAGTCAGAGCAAGTGTGCAGCCCTAGCAGAAGATGCAAAAATAAGGCACATTTGGTGTGGGACATGGGAGAGTGTGGGTGCTATCTTCATCATTTTCCTGGAAATAGAAAACTGTTCTAATTATCTGTGTATTTTAACTTTTAATGATACTTTATGTGTATGCGTGTGCCATATGTACTTGTACTGTGTGTGTGCAGGAGCCCACGAAGGTCAGGAGAGGTGTTGGTTGCTCTGAAACTGGAGTCATGGCTGGCTGTGGGTTCTGGGAACCAAGGCTAGGTCCTTGAGAAAAGCTGCAAATGCTCTTAACCTCTGAGCCATCTCTCCACAACATTTAGAGTATTCTACTTTGATAAAGTGCAAATGTAATACTTGTCAAAATACAACTCTGCCCTCCTCCCCCCCCCCAAAAAAAAAACACCATGAAGGAAGTTAAAATCAGTGTGGACTTGGAAGATGCTTACATTTAAAGTGGAAAACATTAATAATAAATAAATAAATAAATAAATAAATAAACGAACAAATAAAATCTAGAGCCTGGAGAGATGGCTCAGTAGTTAAAGACACTGACTGCTCTTCCAGAGGTCCTGAGTTTAATTCCCAGAAACCACTTGGTGGCTCACAACCATCTCTAATGGGATCTGATGCTCTCTTCTGGTGTGTCTGAAGATAGTGACAGTGTACTCACAAACATAAAATTAATAAATAATTCTTTTATTTTTTAAAGAAAAGCAAATCTAAGGGTACATATTTGGGACTGGAGAAATGGTTCAGGGTAAAGAGCACTTGCTGCTCTTGCTGAGGACCCAACACCCACCTTGGGCAGCCTAGGGGGATCTGATCTCCACGGGTACTCACACACATGCAGCATGCACACACACGTACACATAAAATAAAAGTACACTGCGGTACACACTGAACTAAGGCAATCATTTACACACAACAGAAAGTTATATGGATAAAAATCATCACAGAAATTAAAATATTCCAAATATTATTAAATATTTCCCAAAGGCAGCAAAGGAAGAGGAAAAGGAGGAGGAAAAACAAAACAAATCAGGAAGTCACAAACAGGAAGCAGGAAAAGTGGATCCACATGCAGACTTACCGGTAAAGAAGGAGGCACCGTGGTGAAGAGGCAGGGGTTGTAGGGCTGGCTGTTCCGAGGAAAGCAAGCCCAGTCACACCGCAGAGCCACGCCAGAGCAGGGCAGGGATTCCCACTCTTACCACTCTTACCCACTCCTTTCCTGAGACCCGCAGGACTTCAGCACAGCAAGGAATGAACAGATGCATTAACCTTAGCAGGGAAGATGGAAACTCCTGGCTAGCTAATGATATGATTGTGTAGCAAGCCCTAGGGGACCTGCTGAATGGTTATAATAACTTATGAATGAGTTTAGCCAAGTTTCAAAATAGAAAGCTAATATACAAAAATTAATTACATTTCTATTAGTCAACAGCTGGGAAATTAAATTTTTAAAAATCCATTTACAGCGGTGCCTCTGGATCTATAAATCACTGAGGTATTTATCTAAAAATATGTGTCCAAGGTTTCTTTGTTGAAAATTAAAAGTTAATGAAAGTATAGAAAATCTAAGGAAATCAAAAGATATATCATGTTTAAGCACTGGAAGACTTGAATTCTGAGAGTGAGAAAAATAATCTTCCCTAGGCTAGAGCACCAAACAAAAATCCAATATCCTAAAAGCATATCCATACAAGTTACATACAGACAGAGCATGTGACATCTATGTACTTAGGAATGTGTATGTATGTATCTTTGTATGTAACAAGAATTAATGAAAAAAGAGTGTGAATTTGAAAGAGTAAGGAGGGGCACATGGGAGGACCTGGAGGGAGGAAGGGAGGGGAACACTTTAGTTACATTATCATCTCAAAAGTACAGGCAATAATTAAAAGACGAGAATTGGAAAGCCTGATAACATTAATACTCAAATTCTTCCCAAAGTGACATGCACAGTCACCGTGAGGTCAACAAGATTTCCAGCGGATTTTTAAAATTACAAATTGGCAAGATGACTCTAAAGTTTATTTAGAAATGCAAAGGACCTCTTAAAAAGCAATTTTCATAAAGATAAAAGAGGCCCCGTGGGACAAATAAAACAAACGGGTCTTTGCTTGGGACGGTTTGACTTTTTTTTTTTTTTTTTTAGTTTTCTTCTTGGAGAATGGCGCAGAGAGAGTTTTGAGCCCAAGCCGGCTCTGAAAAGCATTTAATCGGAATGTTTGGGAGTTTTACTTCTCCATCAGGCTACACTTGATAGCAGTCACGGCGGCTCCTCACCGGATCAGCTTCTCCTCCATCTAAGCTTCTCCTCACCATCTCAGCTTCTCCTCACCATCTCAGCTTCTCCTCACCATCTCAGCTTCTTCCCCCCCTCTCAGTGTTCCACTCCTCAGTCTGCTTAGACACCTAGCACAGTGGCGGAGATCTTGGAGGCGGCAGAGTCCTGGCTAGCTTTGTGCCCGTGCCTTTTCCATGTGGCTTGTGTGGAGAAGGCTGCCTGGTCTCTCACTGTGAGGTAGGCTCTCCTTGCTAGGAGCTGGCGGATGGGTGGGCATGGGACCCATCAGAGCTGACCCATCAGTCCTTAAAGGAACGGGCCTGAATATAATCAATCTCCCATTCCTGTGTGGAATAGCCTTGCTATCCTTTCACTGAAGTTTAGACTTCGAACTCATTCTAATTCTTGCCTGGCTTTGAAACGTCCAGCTAGGAGCCACGGCCTGGCTTCAAGTAAGAGGCTCAGGGAAGACCTGGCTCAGTTTCCAGTGTTTTAACAGAAGAGCTCAGCGACCTGTGCAGCCTACCTTCTGACCACATCTAAGGCCCCAAATCGAACTGAACACGCCAGCGAACCCGGTATTGCCGTTTAGTTTCCCACCGCATTGCATGTTTTCTCATAAACAAGCTGAATTTGGCTCTCTTGTGTCATCCACAGGTGCGGTATGTTCTATTAATCGGGGGCTAAAAACACAGTACTGCAATTCCACCCTTCAGTTATTTTGCTGTTGTTTTAATATCATCTCACTCTAATTTCAGAGCCTATAACAATCCTGTAATAATTGGGACAATGACAGAGAACAGTGGAGAGCTGCCGAAGCTCGCGGCTGTGTGAATGTTTCCGTGCTGGGGCGGAACGCGGCAGTCTGCAGAGCGCGGGGAAAGGGTCACGGGCCAGCGCGGGGATGACCACGGGCGTGGTCTGGCTAGAGTCGGGGGAAGGGGTTCCCTGGTGTGGGGTGTCAAGGGAGCCCTGAGAGAATGTGTCATGAGCAGATCTAGGCCTGAGGGAATATGTATTGTTGACACGGGCCATGTCAAGAACCATGGCTTCATGGGAAATTGGCAAAGTTTGTCCCCAGGTTAGGCTCAGAAGGTTAAAGCCTTCCTCTGGGTCAAGTATCAGTCTTTGACAATGATTGACCAGTGTGGCAGGACTGGAAACTTCAGTTCCCTCTTCTCAGATGTTTATAGGCCGAGACGGTCGCCTATAGGGATCTCCTACAGGGAAGAGCTAGCTCTGCCCCGTACACAACAGACACACGGAGCACCCAAGTTGAGACACAAAGCCACTCCAGATTTTCTGTATGTGTCTGTCTGTCTGTCTGTCTGTCTGTCTGTCTGTCCCTTCTCTATTTCCTTGCCACACCCAGTCGGGATTCCAGGATCAAGCCGAATGGTACATGGCACCCTGGATGCTGTCTCAAATAATGATCTCTTGACTTAGGATATGAGCAAAATGGTGTCGTGTCTTTAGGGATGAGGTAATATGCTTGAATTAAGCCAAAGACCAAGGAGAATGTTTTAGAGGCCCTCTGGCATGGCAGATAGTATGAAGTCCAATTGGAACGAAGATGGTTCTGAGACTGCTCAGAAGGACCCCGGGCTCCTTAAGGCACTGGCTCAGAGGTTAGAGTATGTGGGCATTCAGGGTCTTAATTATTATTTTATGAGTGTTTTGCCTGCATATATGTGTGTGCACCAAATGTGTGCTTGATGTCCTTAGAGGTCAGAAGATAGTATCAGATCCCCTGGACCTGGAATTAAGATGGTTGTGAGCTACACATGGCTGCTGGGATTCGAGCCCAGGTCCTCGGGAAGAGCAGCCCAGTGCTCTTAACTGCTGAGCCAACACTCCAGCCCAGATTTTCTTTTTTTTTTTTTCTTTTTTATGTTTGAGTGTTCTGCCCGCATGTATGTATGCATACCATATGTGCATCGGTCCCATGGGAAGCCAGAAGAAAGCACTGGATCTCCTGGACCTGGGGTTACAGTTGTGAACCACCTTGTGGGTACTGCGAACTGAAACAGAGTCCTCTGGAAGAACAGCGAGTGCTCTTAACTGCTGAGCTGTCTCTGCAGCCTCAGTGGATTAGGTTTTTGTTTTTGTTTTTTGTGTTTTTTAAGCGCTATTGAAAATATTCATTTTATCCTGAACTTTAAGAGTTTATTACAAGTACCCAGTAATCTCTTGTTCTGTGAGGGAGTGAAACCACACAAGAAGGCCGTTTGCACCCTTCCCTTTCTTTGGCAACTGAGTGGACATCTGTCAGCTGATCTTGTGGCACCTGGAAGCTGACTCCTAGTCCAAGAGGTCTCACCTTAATTATGACCCGTTGAGACACTCCGCACCAACAGTGGAAGGCAGCCCTGCAGCCAAGACCAGCCCCCAGGAGCTTCAGAAGCCTGAAGCTATGCTCACTTTAGATGAGGTCGGGAGCACCCAACAAGGAGCCAGTGAGACTTGAGACTGGCCTCCTCAAGGCTTGTGACTGGTCCCAACTATCTTATGAGTGTTTGATTGATATACGTATGTGCACCACAGGTGTGCTTGGTGTGGGTTTTAGGAAATGTTTTTTATATGGGTTTAGGAGTTTTGAACTCACACTGGTGCACCAAGTCCTCTTTCCTACCCAACCATCTCTTCAGATCTGTGATTAGCGGTGCTGCCAAGGGTCGGTGGTGGCCATATAAATGCTTGCCCAAGACCTACTTGGAAAAGATTCCAGGAATGTGGTGTGCAGGAAGCCACATCCCTACAAGAAGCCATTGGCACCTTTCCTGTCAGAGACTATCCGTCCCACTACTTCCGGGAAGCCTTCCTTCTCTTAAACTGTAACGACCTCTCTAACCTGCAGGATTAAATTCCTTCTCAGTATTCCCATTCATTGCACCCTGTTTCTCCATTGTAATGGTTAGCAGACCATAACTACCTGCTCAGTCCAGTGTGTATTCCCAACAGGACTGTGGTGGTTTGAATATGCTTGACCCAGGGAGTGGCACTCTTAGGAGGTGTGGCCTTGTTGAAGTAGGTGTGTCACTGTGGGCGTGGATTTTGAGACCTTTGTCCTACCTGCCTGCAACCCAATCTTCTCCTAGCAGCCTTTAGATGAAGGTGTAGAACTCTCAGCTCCACTTACACCATGCCTGCCTGGACGCTGTCATGTTCCCACCTTGATGATAATGGTGGGAACGACTGAACCTCTGAACCTGTAAGCCAGCCCCAATTAAATGTCCTTTATAAGACTTGCCTTGGTCAGGGTGTCTGTTCACAGCAGTAAAACCCTAACTAAGACAAGGACCACAAGCATAAAGACCTTGAGAACTGTCTCAGGTACCACTTGAGACACTAAATACAACACCCAACACAGAACAGGTGCCTACCAAAAATTTGTTAAATCAAGTTAATCAAGGAAGAAACAGTGTTATGGTTTGAATAGGTTGCCTCAAAAATTCAAGTGTTGAGTCTTCATAGGTAAGATGATAGAATTAAGCCACATGGCCTGTAAGAGATGGTTAGGGCCACAGGGGCTCTTTATGCCATGGATAGAACTAAGATCCTAAAGGCTTCATAAGGGATTCAACTGTCTTACCTTCCACCCTGGCCATGTGATGTCACGGTGTATCTCTCGTCAAGAGAGTGACAGTCACAAGGCTCTATCTTGAAACAGAGAACAACTCTTCCCAGACAACTGAACCTGCCAGTACCTTGCCATGGCCTTCCCAGCCTTTGTAACTGTGAGAAATTAATGTGTGTATTGCACAAGAACATATATGCATACAAGCTCATGTGTCTGTGCAGGTATACACACCTGTCCAGAAGCCAGAGGAGAATGCTGAGTGTCCTTTTCATCATTCTCTGCCTTATTCCCTTGTGATGATCTCTCTTAGTGAGTCTAGAGCTGGGATGGTGATCGGGGAGCCCCAGAGATCTTCCTGACTCTGCCCCAGACACCCTGCCACAGAAGTGTGTTTACAGGAATGTGTGCAACTATGCTCACATTTTTATGTGGGCTGAGGAGATTTGAACTCAGATCCTCACACTTGTGTATCAAGTACTCTTACCTTCCCAGCCATCTCTCCAGCTTGAAAGATCTTTTTTTTTTTTCTTTACAGAGTACCTGGTCTCCTAAACGTTGTTATAGCAACACAGATAGATGAATCAGTGGAGCACAAAGGATTTGGGAACCAGTGCAAACACTGGGTGGTAGTATAAAGGTAGACATAGGTCCTTATAAATTCCTCCAAACACCAGGAGGGAGCCCTAATGGACTCTGGGTGACATTTATGTGTCAATGTGAGGTAGTTCTTTGCAACAAATCAGTCACCCTGGTTGAGGATGCTGATAGTGAGGGAGCTGTGCTCCCGGGAGGGCTGGGAGTGTGTGAGAAATCTCTCTACCTTCAGCTCAGCTTCACTGTAAACTTGAAACTGCTAGAAAAAAAAAAGTTAAGTAAAAGGAAAATTCATAACCCTTTCACAGGCAAGGCATCAGGTGCCCAGAGAAATCACAAGACACCAAGAGATCTCGCCAGTTGACTGGCAAGATGGGATGTGTATGCAGCTTGCTGCCACAACACCATCCTCCTAAAACAGGTGTCAGCTTCCCCCAACTGTCCCTGAGCAGCAAACGTGCCTTGGAGAAGGAGTCAGTGGCCTCCCTCCCCTGACGACCTCAGCCTCACTCACCATCTTGTTAGACTTTCTTCTCCGACACTGCTCACCAGAGGTTAAAACCATCGTACATCACAGTGCCCAGACACTAGCCAAAGAGCTGGGCGGGCCTCTCTGAGGCCTGGATTCACCGTGAGCTACAGGAACCACAGACAGTTCAAGGAGAAGCTGGGGGAACTCAGCTCATATTCACAGCGCCCTTCGTGGTGACTCCCGGTTTTATGTATGATGAATACATACTACAGAATTACCATAGGGAAGATTTAGTGGACACAGAAAGAAACTGGGTTTCGTGAAAGATAATTAGTGCCATCAAGCTGATATAATTACTTCCACTGGTTTGTTGAGGCTTCTATACAATTTTATTTGTAGACGAATTTTTAACGTGCTTTAAACTACACCCAGAGAATAAAAGGCCTCTTGGAATTTATTTCCAGGTTGCTCCTCTGCTCCTGACTGGGGCTCTAGATTGTCCAGCTGTGTGGCCACTGCTGGGCCTGGCTTTGGGCATAGGACCAGCCTTTGCCCTTTGCCCTTCTTCCCAGAGAAAGGAATAAATTCAGATCTATACAGGCAGCATTCTACTCTGATTATCTTTCTCTCTGATAAATCACTGTTCTTTAGGACACAATCCAAAGGAGAAATGGACTTTACAGACTTTGAAAGGAGAAATGAGATAAACAGAATAGAAAGAAATGTTCCTTTAAAGATTCATTTGTATCTCTATGTATGGATGCACTTTTGTGTATAGTACCTATGGTGCGTGGATGTCAGTGCTCACAACCCCCAGTTTACTCTGCCCCTCTTACTATCCATCTTGTTAGACTTTCTTCTTCCTACTGATCACTAAAGGTTAAAACCATCCTACATCACAATGCCCAGACCCTGTTTGAGACAGGGTCTTCTTGTGATGTAGTCTAGGCTGGCCTTGAACTGAGGGTTGTCCTGCCTTGGATACCCAAGTGCTGGAGATTAAGCATTGCATCAACTAATATTATCTTTTCTAACCAGTGTATTTACCTAATTGTTTTAAGGTTAAATATGTTAGTTTGGGATTACATATTATTATCATAATACCGAATGTGTTAC
This sequence comes from Apodemus agrarius, assembly GCA_964023405.1. Classification (NCBI taxonomy): domain Eukaryota; kingdom Metazoa; phylum Chordata; class Mammalia; order Rodentia; family Muridae; genus Apodemus; species Apodemus agrarius. The sequence continues at coordinate 69,724,317 of OZ030018.1, forward strand.
CCTGAGGTTATATGAATTGTTTTGAAGATAAATGTGTTTGTAAAGCTATTAGCACAATATCTGATGCATATATACATATACACATATATTACATAATATGATATATATAATATATGTCATATGTAATATGATATATATAATATTATATATACTATTTATATATACCCTGAGTGAGAAATGCATGATCTGTACCATAGAAAGAATTGAGGATAAGGTTTAAAATTTAAGGTAGCTAAATTAAGGAAAATAAAAAAATGAGTGAAATTAGTTTAATAATACACTTAACCCAATATATTCAAAATATGTTATTCTACATGTACTCAATATATAAATTACTAGTGGGGTATTTATGCATTTTTGTGGGTTTTTTTTGTTGTTTTAGTTCCAAGTATTCTAAATTCAGTGTATGTTTTATATCTATACTAATTTCGGTACACAATTTTTACTGCAAATATCTCATCTGCATTTAAATTTCTTGAAGCTTATAAATATTTACAGAGATTCATACATGCAAGTTGTTTAAAAAACACTTTAAAATTTCCCAGTAATAGACTATTGAAAAGCCATTTTTCTCTGACAATCAATGAAACAAGTCCATCTTTTTCTAAAGAATACGTATGTTTTAAGGAAAACTACTGGCTTCAAATTTTTCTATTAATATTAAATGGACCATAACTCCTCAACTAATTTAGGTTCAACATATGTCATAAATTGAAGAGAAATCCTAAGTTTGAAAAAAAAAACCCAACAAAACAGACTTCGAACTTTCTTTTTTGAGACAAAGTCTCATTGTGCAGCCCTGGCTGTCCTGGAACTCAGAGCTTTGCCTGCCTTTGCCTCCTGAGTGTCGGCAATCGGGCGTGTGCACCATCACACCCAGACACGGTTCCTTTCTGTGTTCACGTCAGTGAGCTGCTGCTTTACTCAAGATATTCTGCATACTGATTCATGCTAGCAACATACACAATCATTATTACTGATTTTTATTATAAAGACCTTCAGTTCTGATGTAAATCTTTATACTTAGATAAGTCACAAGTTGCCCTTTTCCATTCTTGAGAATTTGAAATTTAACCCATTCGTATGTGGTGTGATAGTGGCATTATATTTATATTTCAGTTAACAAGTTAATTAATTTTTTAAAAGAGGTTGCTTTGGCTGGCCTATATTCACTTTATAGTAACTATCTTTCTTCATCAGTTTCTCATTAAACTCAATTAACTGGCATTAAAAATTCATGTCATCATGTCAAATTAAGACTATCTTTAATTAGAGTTAACACAACAATCTTTGTAAAAATTTTCACTGTTCACCAAAATACACTGACAAAGAACTCAAGATCATTGAAATATTTTTTCTTTCTTTTGTTTTTTTAAAGATTTATTTATTTTATTATATGTAAGTACACTGTAGCTGTTTTCAGACTCTCCAGAAGAGGGCATCAGATCTCATTACGGATGGTTGTGAGGCACCATGTGGTTGCTGGGAATTGAACTCAGGACCTTCAGAAGAGCAGTCAACAGCTGAGCCATCTCATCAGCCCCTGAATTATTTTTCTTCTTCAACATTTCTATACACTGGGAATAATTCACATCTGTGTGTACTGAATGAAGAAAGTAGTCTATCTCTGACACTTTTCAAGGACTCTTATTTAGAAAGATAAGCTAAAAATATGTTCATAAATGGAATTAGAATTCCTAACATGATTAAAGTCTAGACTTTATTCTAATATATATGATAGGTGAAATTCTTACATGGTAGATATCAAAGATTAAAGTTTTTCTATGGAGCAATTTTGACCTTGTTTGTCTGCACGTATGTATATGTAACGTGTGTGCCTTATGCTCACAAAGGCCGGAAGAGGTCCTTAGATCCCTTGGAATAGCGGTTACAAATGGTTGTGGGCTGCCATGTGAGTGCTTGGAGCCCAACCCGGACGCTCTGTAGGAAGAAGTAGTTTAACTGTTGAGACATCTCTCTAGCCCCTAAATTTGGAACTTTTGAGGTTAAATGTATAGAAAAATTAATTGGATTTTACCTTTTATATTCTGTAACCCAATTAAGCTAAAGAAAATATTTGTTAAGTAGTGGAGAAGCTGAATATCCCAGTGTAAAAGAGCAGAAGTTATTTCCTTCTTTTCTTTTCTTTTCTTTTCTTTTCTTTTCTTTTCTTTTCTTTTCTTTTCTTTTCTTTTCTTCTTTTTTTTCTTTTTCCTCTTTTCCTTTTTCTTTTTTATTTTTCTTTTCTTTCTTTCTTTCTTTCTTTCTTTCTTTCGCCTCTTTTGTCTTCTTGGACACAGCTAGTTGATAGTATCTACCCACACCTGAGAGCAGACATCCTGAGTCAACCTCCCCACTCTTACCAGCCTTGAGAAACAGCATCATGGCTCCACCAAAGCCACTGCTTTGTCAGTGTACTGGCAAGTTCTGTCAACCTGACACATACCTAGACATAACTTGGAAAGAGAATCACAGTTGAAAAAAATGCCTCTATCAGACTGACCTAAAAGTAAGCCTGAGGGCATTTTCTTAATTTGTGATTGATGTGGGAAAGCCCAGTCCACATGGGCGGTGCCACCCTGGGGGTGGGGGGCAGTCCAGGGAGGCACGAGGACAGGGCTGAACCTAAACACAAGAGGCAAGTCAGTAGTGGCCTCTGCTTCAGTCCCTGCCTTGGGTTCCTGCTTTAGCCTCCCTCAGTAACAGACTGTGACCCAGGGTATGTAAGCCATATAAACCTTTCCCTCCCCAAGTTGCTATGGTCCTGGCGTTTAGCACAGCAACAGAAACCTGATTAACACAGCAGCTATCTAAGTACCCTGTAATCCAATTATTTACTATTACAGGTTCAGGAGCACGGCAGTGTCTAGGCAGGCAGAGCTGAGAGTTTTATATCGTCATCTGAAGGTGAACAGGAGACTGGCTTCTAGGCAGCTAGGTGAAGGGTCTCAGAGCCCATTGCCATAATGACACACTTTCCCCAACAAAGACACACCTTCTAATCGTGCTACTCCCTGGGCCAAGCATATTCACCACCACACCAGTGGGTTAGATATTTGTATTTATCAATTTTAAGAAAAGCTCTTGAAGATTTCTTTTGATGGTTTCTTCACTCTTGTCTTCTTTCTGAAACTCCTATTGTCTGGGTAGTAGGTCTCACAGCTTGAGCTCTATCTTCACACAATATGTATACTTTTTAGCTGGGTGTGGTATGCGTACCTTTCATCCTAGCCTTTGGGAGGAAGAGGCAGGAAGTTTGAGGTCAGTCTGGTCTGCATAGCGAGCTCCAGGCCAGCCAGGGATACATAAATAGTAAAACTCTGTCTCAAAAAGAAAAGAATGTTTTTGAGCCGGGCAGTGGTGGCACACGCCTGTAATCCCAGCACTCTGGGAGGCAAAGGCAGGCGGATTTCTGAGTTCGAGGTCAGCCTGGTCTACAGAGTGAGTTCCAGGACAGCCAGAGCTATACAGAGAAACCCTGTCTCAAAAACAAAACAAAACAAAACAAAACAAAAAAACCCCAAATCCCAAAAACCAAAAAAAAAAAAAAAAATGTTTTTAGGATACACACACACACACACACACATACACACAAACATACACATATATACATATATACATATACATATATATACATGCTTACATATACACATGTACACATACACACATATACACATGTACATATGTATACATGTACACATATACATGTATGCATATATGTATGCATACACATCTATACATATATACATGCATGCATACATACATCTCTACACATATGCATACATGCATACATACATATCTATAGATATATGTATAAACTATATATACATATATACATATATGTGTGTGTATGTATGTGTGTATGTATATATATTATATATATGTGTGTATGTATGTATATAATATATATACATACATATATATATATTCTTCCTTGTTTTTCGTTTCTGCCTTTTGGCTCTACCATCCAACAGATTTCTTTCTCTTAGCTTTCTAATGCTTCTGTTGAGTCTTTCATTTCCATTGCCGTGATCATAAGTCACAGGGTTTTGATCCTGTTTTATGGGCTCCTGGACAGTTTTCTACTTCTCTCTTCCATATAGTCATTCCTTCCCTTCTCCTTGCTCTGGACTGTCTCACTAGAGACTGCCACTACTGCCTGGTGATCCTTTGCTGTTAATGTAACTAGAAAAAGAGGGTCCCCAGCCATTGCTGTGGTGTGCACACATTCCTCACACTGTGCTCATGGATACGCCCGCCTCTGGCCCCATGAGCTCAGCAAGCTTGCTTTGTTTTGTTTTGAAGTAATCTTTCCAGCCTGTGGTAGGAATTCACCTCAGCAGAAAAGAACAGCTAACCAGACGCCTAGGAAACAAGGGCTTCCTCGACGGTGTTTTCCCTCACAAGGCCACCTGGCTGGAGCGCTCAGAGAGCAATATATTCTCATATTTCCTCTTGAGCAGTTCTGTTGCCTCAGAGAGAGCTGTTGATCTCCTGCCTGAATGATAGCCCTTTGGGTTTCCTGGACTCAAGGAGCTGGGTGGAGAAGAAGAAAGTCAGTAAATCCAACCTGTACTTGGCCAGCTTTTAGTCCGTTGCTGTTCTCAGCCTTTGATCTTCCTGGTGTTCCTCCAGTGCAAACTGACTCGCTTCTCTTAATTATTGGGGATGGGTCTCTAGTCTTCAGCAAAAGGCGGTACTACTGTGTGGAGCTCGGGACCAAGCTTGGGTCCATGCATGCACATGGGTTTCTCTGTGTAGCCCTGGCTGTCCTGGAACTCACTCTGTAGACCAGGTTGGTCTTGAATTCAGAAATCCACTTGCCTCTGCCTCACAAGTGCTGGGATTAAAGGCGTGTGCCACCACACCCGGCTGGCACACAACTTTTAACCCCCCTCTTCATTCCCATCCCCTCTGCTCTCCTCTACACTTGTAGAGGCATCTAGTGTTGCCAATTCTTCATTATTCTGAGTATTCTGAGCATCCTTCAATATAAAGCCAGGCTACCCTTGGTTTCTCCGGTGACTGTCTTCAAGTTCAGAATTCTCAGAGGCCAGAAGACATTGGGCTCTCTGGAGTACGGTTACCACTGGCTGTGAGCCACCAGAGAGAGCTGGGAACCCACCCCAGGTCCTCTGCAAGAACAATCAGCACTCGTATGTGAGCCATCTCTCCAGCCCTTATATTTCTTTTTTATTTTTAAGTAATATTTTGAGGCGGAGAGAAGATTAATACATATATTCAACACATCATTTTAACCTGACGTCCTCATTATATTTCATTTTAAAATATTTCAACAAATACTTCTTCTAAATAGCGATCTGCTCTGTCGCATTTTAAAATAACATTTGGTTAGCAAGGCAATATTTCACAATCTTTATAAACTGTTATTTTTATGGCAAGCAAGGTGACCTTTGAGGTGACAGAGACAATACATTATCAGGAAAATCAGGGTAAGAATTTATTACAAAATCTCAGGTTTGGGTCTTTTTTAAAGATTTTCATTTTCACCAAATAGTAAAGATTTGCTATCTGAATGAAGAAATGGTATTTGTCTTAGAAATACAACTGGGAAAAGTCTGGCGGCTGTCTGTAGGGGTCAGGGCTGTTGGCTCTCCAGCAGGCTTGGGTTTATCCACTAATTGCTTTAGGAACAAGAGAATGACTCAGGTTCAACCAGGGGACTGACTGCTTGTGTCCTGACTCTGTTTGTGTTTGTGTGTGTGTGTGTGTGTGTGTGTGTGTGTGTGTGCACACTCACGCGCACGCGCGCGCATACACACACATGCATTCACATGCACAATAGGTTCTAAAACCCCATATGTAAACCCAACCACTGAGCAACACCCCAACCCTTGCCAGGAACTGGTTGGACCAAGTATTCTTGCTTCTAAAGAGAGAGGCATGCATATGAAAAGAGACATCTGTCAGTGCCCTGGACACTGTTGTTTCTGGATGTCCTGCCCAGGGCTGTGGCAGCCATCTGGCAGGCAGTCTTAGGCTCCTAACAGAAATGCAGCAGCAGCCAAGGAAAAGAATGAAACAAAAACAAAAACAAAAAAACGTGGTTTCCTGATGACTTTATGGAGCCTTGGACTGGGCTGATCGTGGGCTTTGCCTTGCTGTGAACTCTGGTTATGGATGAGGATATACGTATGTTCTTGTTTCTGAGTCAGCTCAAGCCAGGGGTCCTCCATTGTTTGCAAGTGAAAGCATCTCAGCTCTGTGTGCTGCCAAAGCCCAAGCCACATTCCTAGGCAGGAATGCATTCGTTTCTCAGAAAGTATGCAGACCTGCTGATTTATGGTCCGTTCAGATCATGCAAATAGGCTCAAGAAGAATGTGTTTAATATCTGTGCAGGTGATGAACAGGCACATGACTTGCACGCGGTTGGCCCTGAAGGTTACTTTTCTGTAGGCATTCATTTCATTCTTCTGCGTCCACCTTTCCATCAGACAAGATTCTGTCACACTTCCCCCATTTGCTTGAACCTTAGTACTTGGAAAAGAAAGCAGAAAAGGGAAAGAGATGGAATAGAATTTCACCAGTAATTGGGATAGATGATTGTATTGTTAATTGCTTGTGTCAGTCTTAGTATTGTTTTGAGATTATCCTTTTGATGGGATTTCTTTTCTGAAGATGATTCTGAAAACCATTAATTGAACTTCAAGGCCATAAATTAATGAGAGAGAGAGAGAGAGAGAGAGAGAGAGAGAGAGAGAGAGAGAGAGGGAGAAAGAAGGGGAGGGGGAGGGGAGGAAGAGAGAGAGGGAGAGGGAGAGGGAGAGGGAGAAAGAGAACCCCCGTTTCTTATAATGTTCCAGTTTGGCAGAAAATACCTGGTCCAGGGTTGGTGTATGATGGGCCAAAAACTAGGTGAACAAATGTCTCACATTAGGTGTCCTGCTGCACGATGGGTAAGGGTGCAGGCGTTGAGGGTTGCGTAGGCTCAAAGCCTGGCCTGACCACTGATGAGACGGGTAGCTGTGGGGGAGCTACCTAAACTTTCTGTGCCTCCAGCTTACTCACCTGTCAGATGAAGGTAACAGTGAGGCCTTTCTCATAAGTCCTCGGGGAGATTAGATGAAGAACGTTGAATGTGTTTCTCCATCCCAGAAGAGAAGCATCTGCTCAGACCATTTCCTTCTGGTCTCTTGTCCTCCCTCTGGGCCTGAAACATACTCCTGTCCACTTATATTTTGATCTGTCTGTCCTTCCGCTGTAGGAGCTCTCAACTTCTACCTTGGGATTTCTGCCCACTGTTTGTCCTGACAATGCCTTTCTGTTCCACGATTCTTCAAAGCTCTCCTGTCACTCAAAAAAACCTAGAGAAAGAGGTCAGGAGAAGGCAAGCCTTTTCTTAATATTAGTTCTTTGGATGTAATGTGTTGGGTTGGGAGTCCTTGGAGGGCCAAGAAGTCCTTTTTGCAAGATTGTCTCTAGGCTGTGAACACAGAAGGACACAAGGAGATAAGGTACATAGGAAACCGGGAACTTGTAAGAGGGGGAGAGAGGACTCCAAGAACACCTAAGAGGGTTTTGAACTCCTAGTAGACCATATGACCGGAATAGGGGCATGGCTGTGCCGTGGACAGGGGAAAATGAGTATGTTACCAGCTTCTTGTCACTGTAACAAATGCCTTGGATAAATCAAGTTAAAGGGAAGAAAGGTTTCTTTTGGCTCACAGTTTCTGAGGCACACAGTCCACAGTCATTGCCCTGATTCCTTGAGACCTATGGTGAGACAGAACAGCATGACAGAAGTATATGACAGAGGAAACCTGTTCACTTCAGGCTGGCCAGGCAGTGGGGGAGGGGAGAGGTCACAGAACTCTCTGGAGACATGCTCTCATAGACCTAACTTCATCCACCAGGCTTCACCTCCTAAATGCATCATCACCTCCCCAAATCACCACAGCCTGGCAACTAAGTCCTTTTCACGGGGTTTTGGGGACATCTAAAGTTCAACAGAAGGGCAGGGAGAGCATGAGCAAAGCCACCATGCCCTTTCCTTCCCATACTATGACACAGTCAACAGTGTGGATGTAGCCGAGCTGGTCACTTGATCGTTATCCTTCCCCATCGATCTGCTCACGGCCGGACTCTGTCAACAGGGATGCTCACGTTTGCAGTCTGCTGGGGTTGCTGCCCATTCCCCATCACTCAGAGAGAATCTCCTTCCTGTACAGCTACACACAGTGTGCAGGCTGGTGACCACGGCTGTAGAACTGAACTCCTGAAGTTCAAGAATGAGTGAACATACCTCTCTCCCCAGGCATGTCTTGCCTTCTTCCTGCCAGCGAGAATGGAGAAGACCCAGTGACCTTCCGTGGCCACCTCCTAAACGAAGAGGAAAAAAAAAAGATGTAAAGAAGTATAGCTGAACAGCTAGATGTTTTCCATCCTATCTCAGGGTGAGGTCGTCTGCCGTGGGTGGACTGAGCACTCCGAGACACTAACCTCAATCTGGGCGTCTGTTCCCTTATTAATGTCAAAACCTCTTCCTCCACTTCTAACAAGGGCAGCCAGCAGACTCCGGGACACAGTGCAGGGTGAACCAGGTCTTCAGTTCATCAGGGGATACGGCTGTTTTGGGAGACCAGCCAGCTACTTCCTAAAGATGTGCTATGGTGACTCATGACCAGCTTCCAGGAGAGAATAATCTAGACTCTATTGCCAACCTTTAACAATAGCAGTAGCACTGTCTCCTAGAATTGATGGACGTCACTGCCTCCAGGGGAAAAGGCGGTGGTCGGCCCAGCTGCATCCTACAGGACCCTCACTTCCCCTCAGGTGGGCAGCAGAGCAAGCAGCATGTGCTGAGGTGTGGGCGAAAGGTTGTCGCCTGTCCCACAATCAGAGAGCCTGTAAGTGTGTTGTCTCTGTGGCCTTCTGAGCCTTGGGGGCCCCGGGTAAGGAAATGAGGCTGTACTGTTTATGCAATCCTTAAGTCTCTTTAGAGCCCAGAAACTTCTGAATGCTGAATCTTGCAGAGACCCCGCCATACCCCGGATGTGTCCCTGTCTCAGAAGCATGACATAAACTTGGAAATTAAACCTGTAGAGCCCTAAGCAGAGGTGTGATTCTTCTTGCCTTTTCTCTATCAGTTGTAGTCACCGATGGCTTCATTTCCTGGTCATTGCCGGCTTAACTTCTCTTATCCCCCCTCCCCCCACCCCCACCCCGCCCCTGTTCACACCTATTGGCCAGAAGTGTGTAGATATTTGGGTTTCTAGGAAAGGGGGTCCCACTAAAGCTTCTCCTAATGAAGCCTCCTTGTCCTGGGCATCTCACAAGATACCCTGCTTTAAAGAATGAGGAATGCAAGGATGGGTCAGAGAGCCACCAGTAACCAGGCAGGGTGTGACACCTGTGGGCTTTGACCTCTTTAAAGAGCCCCTCGGTTTTTACCGTCTCTCCTAGCGCCAGTGAACACCTATGTTTCATACTCAGTCTCACCAGATGGAATCCATGTTCCATGCAAACCGGCCCTGCCTTCCTCACTCTCTACTTCCATGCTACCATAAGGATCCTCCCTGCCCTCCCTAGTCTCTAGACTCTTTTCATGTTTGGAGAAAAGTCTAGCCTTAGTCTTATGAGGGCCAGATATTTTCACATCTTCCCCCCAAATGCCTGAGGACTATACATATGACGTGATATGAAAATTCAAGCCATACCCTCTGGACTGTTCCTGGGCATGGTGTAAGCTCTAGAGAGTTCATACAGCGGTGGAAGTTGGATGGCATGGCTGCTCTTCTGGAGTGGAAGACAAGGTCTTAGCCTCTAGACCAGGCTAGCTGTTCCTTAACCTGTAGACCAGGCTAGCTCTTGGGGTTGGTCTAGTGCTTCTGTGTATTCAAATGCCAAATTCTGTACCCCAGGAGTTGGTTACCCTAAGATGAGTGAATTCTTACAAACTCCCATTGTGCAAACCTTGCTTTTCAGGTTAACTGGTCAATAAAAAAGACCAAAGCCTATGATGGGACAGTAGAGAGAAAGGTGGGACTTAAGGATCAAGTGAGGGGGTCCCAGGAAAGAACAAAGAGGAGAAAGGAGACAAAGAGGAGACAAAGAGAGGAACAGGCAGCCATGAGAGGAGATGGACCACGAGCACGTGGCCAGGAGAAACAGCAAGTAACAAGGGGCATGTGACTGGGATGTAAGTTAGAATAGCTCAAAAGCCACCTGATCTAGGCGTGCAACTTGTAAACAAATACCAGGATTGTGTGTTTTATATACGGGCTCGATAGAATATATAATTCCTACTACAGCTTGCCTCGAACTCACAGAGATCTGCCTGTCTCTGTCTCCTGATCGCTGGGATCAAAGGTGTGCACCACCTCTCCCACCGCCTTGTGGCTGCTGCTGTGGGGTGACCCTATTTCAGCCTCTCTTAGCTCCCGAGTTTGATTTTTCCAGCTCCCCCGCTGACCTGGTGAGATCTAATAATTATACAATAGGTCAAGTCCTTTTCTTCTTTGAGATCCAGCACTGGTACTTCTTTGCAAGTAAATACTGATTCGTGTCCTCCCCTCCCCCAGCTCCCCAGGTCAGTGAGGTGGGAGTCCTTCTGGATAGTCCCTGTGACACTCACATCACTGTCCCCAAGGCCCAGTAGCTCTAGCTGACCTGTCTCCCCACTACCACCCCAGAGAGGCCCAGATTACACTCATCCATATTCTTGCTGTTCTGTTCAGTGGGTCTTCCGGCCGGGGGGAGTTCTTCATCAGGACGGTCTGCTTTGGCCAAACTTCCAAGTCCAGGAGCACACTACCAGTTTCCTTGGTAGAGAAGGAGATGGAGAAAACCTGAGAGCAGAGAGGTGCCGAGCATGTCTGAGAGGAGGCGTGGCTCAGGCCCTCCCGCTGCAGCCTCAAGACCTCGCCAGCCGGCCTCGTCTACCAGTGCCACTGGACCTTGTTCTCTATGCTCATGTCAAGGAAAACATATTAATTACCCTTTAAATGGAAATAAATTAACTTAAGAAGATGCAGTTTTATCTTGCTTTTATGGCAGCCAAGTTCCCTGAGGATGCGTTAATTGATTTTTGAATCCAAATCAGCCCTAATGCACTTGGGCACTCTGCCCAGTGGGCGTGAGCGTTGGCTCCTGGGGAGGAAACGGCTCTATGCCAGCTGATTTTACACATTTTTATCGCTGTGGATGAGGTGAGCGCACCATGGGTGGGGAAGGTCCATTAGCACCGTGTCCCCTGTGCAGATAGTAAATATTTATTGGGCATCTACGTTATGCAAGCACCGTGCAAAACGCCGCTGTGCGGGCCTGGGCGACTGAGCACTCTGAAATGCCTACCGGGGGGCTTTATAAAGTGTCGCTGCCCGGCCGGTCCTCCCTGACTAGATCTCACTGGAGCTGGCTTTCACGGGGTGGCCAGGCCTACAGGAACCAGATAGCGGGCTATCGATGAGCTTCGTGGAAACACTAGGAGACAAAGTGAGGACAGCTACCAAGGGGCCAACTTGGCTGGACTGGCATTCTTCTGCTTTTCCACGCTGTTCCTCCACAAAGACACAGGAGCTGCACGGGGTCGGGGAGGGGGGGAACAGAGCTGCGAGAGTCTGGGGTTCTAGTAGCTCGGCATCCTCATCCGGTGTTGCCAGATTTTGCAAATAAAAGATACAAGACACCTCAATGAATTTGAATTTTAAGTAAGTAGCACTTGTTTTTAGTGTATGCCCCCCATTCAACAGTTGGGGCACACTTGTGTTTACAGCTACTTAACTGGGTCTCTGTGCTTTACCTGGAAACTCTTCCATTCCCACTCCAGAGAGATACCCAGGAGCCCAGTGGCCCCCACCCCTGGTCTGAAGCAGCATCTACCCAATAGGAGTGCAGACACAGCAGGGAGGGCCTGAAGAGCATCCCAGAGGAGTCTGCCCACAGCTGTGCTCCCCAGAAATGAGATTCAGTCCCACCACCTGCCTTGGCGTATTAATTATATGTCATGTTGTGACGGAAGAAACTAAAGCACGGGTTTATTTTGGCTCACGGTTTGAGGAAAGAATCTGTCAAGTCAGGGAGTCGTGGTGGCAGCAGTGGGAGGTGACTGGTCACGTTGTGTCTGGTCAGGCAGCAGGGGGACATGACTAGATGCTAGGACTCCGTTGGATTTCCTGGGATTCTTCTGTGGAATCAGCCTAACTACCCTAGCCCATGTATGGAGTCACTAATACCCAGGGCAGATCTTCCCCCGCTAAACCTCTCTAGATGGCCTCAGACATGCCCAGAGGTGTTTCTCCTAGGTAATTCCAGACCCGGTTGAGTTGACAATGAAGATTAACCATCACAGCTGGGCACTGACGTGGAGCATTCAAAGGAGAATGCACATGAAAAAGTCACAGTCCCCACCCGGAGGGACCCAGAGGGACCCAGAGGGCGGCAAAGGAGAAGTCGAAACAAATCATCCTGATACACGATAGGTGGTTAGATGGCCAGGAAACACAGAGAGGAAAAGGTTGATTTGCTTTGGTGGGTGGGAGTCTTGCAGGTGTCCCGAGAGAGGTGGTGTTCCCCATCAACAAGATTCCTGACATGTATGTAAACTAGTCTCCCCACAGTACTAGCGCATATCTGAGACCCTTCAACATTTGACTGTCACGACAAAACTCCCAGCAGCCCCAGCAAACCAACTGCGACTGACGTCCCAGATGAAACTTTTGGGCTATCCATGACCCAGAAAGGAGCCTAAAACTGTGATAGAAACATTTCAGAAAGGGCATGCCAGGGAAATACTATATATCCCATCATGCAAGGGGGCGTGTGCACTTAGAGAAGTGGCTAGACACTAGGGCTTGTGGTGAGCATAGGAATCGCTGCCTCAAAGGTTTCTCAGGGGCAGGGTAAGCGGGGTTTGGCATCTCAGGGCACTCTCACTTCTATTTGAAGTCTGGGACACCTGATCTTGCTGGAGGCAGGCTTCCTCCCAAGGGCCGGCCTGGGCACAATGGCTGGCTCCTCACACTTGGTAGACACGGAGCTAAGAGGGAATACCAACCACGCTCTCCGCCAATATTTAACCACCTGAATTTTGAACAGATAACATTTCAGAGCCTGCTTTATGCTTGCCCGAACTGAATGAGGTCAAAGAAAGCCTTCTCATTCATTGCTTCTTCCTTAACCAGGGTGAGCCCTTTCCAGAATGCAAACATTCACAGAGTCGTATCTGAGCCCGGCCCTGATAACACCCCGAAGGTGCCTGGAGAAGAAAGCCTTGCTCGGATTGCTTGTTTGCTGAGAAAGAAGCCAAGAGAACCTTCTCTGGGGACTGGTTGCGGAGGGGGTGGGGAGCTCTTTGGCATGTGAGAGCACCATGGGAATGACTCCAGAGTCAGAAATGGTACCCAGAGACGCCCAGCGCTGAGGGCCCTGGAGACGGAGAGATGATGGTTAATTAATGCTCCCCAGCAGGTTGGACAGACAGTTCCAGCTGCCCCCAAGCTGGGCTCTTAGCAGCATCAGGCTCCTCATGTAGGCCGGGGCACAGTGAGGAGCTGTCAGGAAGTGTTTTTGAGAAATTAAAGTGACATCTCTAAGTGGGTACACACCCCAGGAGCAGGCCAGCCTGCCTCCCTCCTCCGTTCTCTCTGAGGGAGCAGCGTATGACAGTTGATTAAAGCTGGCTGCCAGACAGAGCTAGCCTGCGTGTGTGGCCACTTCAAGCCAGGCAGAAGCAGCCCCCAGGCTCTCCTGGGTCCCCGGCACTGTGGAATCTGACCCTTGGACCCTCTGGATCCCGGAAGGAAAGAGGAGATACCGTTGGGCAGCTAAAGCCTGAGCCTTTCTTTACTTCCTCTTCCTCAGCGGGGGCCCTACCCACCCCACCCCCCAGTCTCTCCTTCCTGCTATCCCCCTTTCTGAGCCAACTGCCCTCACAATCTCTTCTTCGTGTTTTCGCCTTCCCCAGGCCTCTGTTAGGACATCCAGCCAGCCACAGCTGTGCGTGAAGTGACATTGTTTTCCTCAGACATTGTTGTCCACTGCAAGGACCCCCACACTCCACCCCTCTCCCTCCCTCCTCCCCACTTCTCTTCCTACCAGGAGGCTTCGCTGGAAACCACAGGAAGGGGTGTGGTTGCTGCGGTTGCCCAGCTGAGAGCCGGACTGGGGGAAATCAGGAAGTCCAGGCTCCCTTCCAAAGCAAATTGGAAAGATCCGCAGCAGCCTGGGCATTAGATAAACAAGAATCCCCAAAGGCGAGGACGGCAAAGGATGTGTCATTTCTACGAAAAGCTAAAACGTTGGTTCTGTAGTGTAGTCCTACCGATGAGGACGGAGGCTTTTTATTCGTTCTTATAATGCATGGGAAGAATCAGAGACGGTGCTTGGGAAGGGACTAAGCAGAGCCCCCCCTCCTTCTCCCTGACCCCACAGTCCCACTCATCAGAGGTACAGCAGCGACAGTGTCTGGGGCAGTTAGGGCTCAAACAGTGAAGCTGCGAATGTTTGGGATGGTGTGTGTGTGTGTGTGTGTGTGTGTGTGTTCACACTCACGTGTTGCACACAAGTACACGTGTGTGGGTAAGCCTGAGCCATGTCTACTAACACAGACTCATCTATTAACCACCTGGGCTCCTACTCTGGCCCCCTTCCTTCCGAATGCTAAGTCCAACGGCTTACTCAGTTTCTGTTTCCAAAACTCTATATCATTTGTACATTCTGTATAATAGTGGAAACTGCCTATCTCTCCGTGCAGATGTTTTCCAGTTCGTGAAACATCTGTAAACTCACAAAGGGCTAGTGTTCTGTGTACGCATGCCTATCAGCCCACCTCCTTCCAGAAGAAAAGATGTCTGCTGGCTGTAAGCCTCCATCATACAAACCACTTGCGAGGTCCGTGATGGACACTGCAGCCCTGGGGGGCAGGGGTGGGGAGTGGGCGGATTATCCCCGGTATCCAGACTTGTCTAAGGGCTGCAGCCGTGCTGGGTAGAAATGCTGCCTGCAGTGTGTCTCCAGGCTCCAGGAGATCCGATCAGCAGGGAGCATGGAGCCCACAGCAGCTGGCGGGGGTGGGGGTGGGGTGTCTGGGGGGCGCGCTCCCAGGCACCTGCCCTTCCTCCTGATTCAGAGTTGGCCACGGGGACAGGTTTTAGGAGTCATAAGCCTAGCGAAGAGGATCTTCCCCTCTCCTCCCCCTTGAGATGCCACCGTTTCAATCCATTTGTTTGACAATAGTACTTAAATGTTGTGTCGTCACTTTTCCCCGGGGGGTGGGTGTGGGTGGGGGTGTGTGAAGATGATGCCGTACACAGTATAGAAAAATACAGATAAGCAGAAAATAAAACTCAACAGCTGGTAGAAATGTTCTCAGCTTCCTTTTCCCCCCAAGTAAAGTTAGCACTAACAAAACCTTGAGCTGGGGACCCCCCTCAGGTCCCAGATTTGGGCAACAGCTTTAGACCACCAGGCACAGGACACTCACCCAAACTGAAGGGCTGTTGGTTTCAGTGATATTTAACCTGCATGTGACTTGTGTCAATAGACAACAGTGGGACCTCAGAGTTTTTAAAGGCTGCTGCTGAATTTAAAAATCAAGTTGAAACACCCTAGCCTTTGGGTAGAATCCAATGATGTTCTCAGAAACACCGACTCGGTCCCTGGAGCCTGAAAATGTTCCTGCCTCTCTTCTCTTCAATGTTATTATCAGTAGATTCTGCTATCAAGAAGATAAGCTTGCTCTAGGATTTCAGCGACTGCTACCGTGCGTCACAGAAGCCGCAGGGCGGTAGAAAGACACAGGCAGATAGGCTGCAGCTGCAGCGCCAGGCATTGAGTGTCAGAGTGGCCACGTGTGCTCGGGCGGTGGGCGTGGCCAGGAGACACCGGGGTCACTTAGGGGGAAAAAGGATCCGGGGAGGAGGGGCCTCGGACTCTGCAGGGCCTCGGGGTGTTTTGCAGTCTGTTCAGTATCAAAGCCATGGCAGAGGAAGAGGGTTGGCAAGCAGACAGGTGCAGCTGGGCACTGAGCTGAGGTCTCAGTGGTGTGGAGGGTGAGGGCGGAAGTTGACAGAAGCCACAGATGTGGCGGGAGGGCGGGGCCTGAGTAAGCAGGTGCAGGAGCGGTGTGCTGTTCCAGGGCCTGGGGAGTTGTTTTGTGGATCTAAAGTAGTGCTGATTCATTCTTTCTGGGGCTTTGCCCCTACCTTGCCCTAGGTGAGGACTAAGTAGGCCCAGCACCAGTGAGATACAGACAGAAGAGCACAGCCTCAGCACCCAGTGGTGAGTGCTGGCCTTGGAGTAGATTGTAGTGGAGCCTTGAGAGATGGGGAGGTGGGGAGGTCTCGTGTTTTTGTTGCCCCTCCTTTAGAGATTCTCTGGAAAGTCTTCATGTTTCTCAAGAAGTGTTGGTCTCCAACCAAGACATTCATGCATAGTCACACGCACGCGCACACGCACACACACACACACACACACACACACACACGAGAGAGAGAGAGAGAGAGAGAGAGAGAGAGAGACAGATAGAGAGAGACAGAAAGATAGAGACAGAGAAAGAGAGACAGACACTGAGAGACAGACAGACAGGTTTACTGTTCCTTCCCAAGAGTTTAAACACGGGTCTGTGGGGGCATCAGAAGATACTTCTTGGGAGACAAGGGCCCTGAGCAGGAATGAGAACACAGACCAAGGAAGCAGAAAAGCAAGCTCTAACTTTTGTTTCCAAAAGATTTTCTTCTTTCCAACGGGAGGACCAGGAAAATAGGGAGACCGTGTGGGCTTTGCTACTTTTTGGGGCTTTCTTGGATGGATCTTAACCATCTTGGATCCGTTGAGTTGAGGAAAGTTCTCAGTACCCTAGCAATCCCAAGGTCCCGAAAGTTGCCACTGGGAGACAGGCTGGGCTGGCCTTCATTTCCCTATATGGTGCCCCTTACCCTCTGCTGCTCAGGAAGGGAGCCAGGGAGGTCTGGGAACAGCTGACCCTGTACTATGTGGTCGAGCAGCTGGCCCCTGGCTGTGAACTGTTCAACCTTCTGGGACTGGGAGGCGGTGACGGGTCTCCACAGGACCTATGGAGGGAAGGGATGGCCAGTGAGCCAGCAGCGCCTTTGTCTTGGCCTCTGTGGCTGGAACAGCCCAGGCCCACTCTGTTCTGGCTGTTAGAGGGCAAGGAGGTAATGGATGGGGAGAGAACAATGCTATTGACTTTTTAGTAGGCAAGAGAAGCGGAGAGGAGACAAGACTCGAGAAGACAAAAGACAAGAGAGACAATGGAAGACAAGAGAAGAAAAGAGAAAGAGCCAAGGACCAGGCAGCCTCTCTTGTCTTGCTTATGCCTGAGATCTCTAAAGTCATATTCATTCCCCAAACATTCGGAAGATACAGATGGGTGGGAGAAGGGTGGTTCTGCTGTGACCAGGCCCCAGTCATATGGCAGGGCCCAGGTTTTCAGATGAGCCACACTCTCGAGTTTAGGACTCTAAGACCTATCTGTCAACACCCTGTTAGTCTCCCTGGCCACTAGTCTGCCCAGCCTTAGCAAGATGGGAGGAGGCAGCTTTGAACCCAGCAGTGTGTGGCTGTGAGGACCTCTGTTGCTGTAGTTGATTAATCTGCTTTAATCTCCCCTGTGGTGGCAGGCGGTTCCTCACTATCTGCCCCAATGCTCTGGATTCTCGAATGAAAGACACACGCACAGCCTTATATTTAATATGCCTTAATCAACTCAATGGCTGGGCCATTCCCAAACATCTACATTGTTAAAGCCTCCTCTCCAATACTCCTGAATTATTACTTACTAAAATCTATATTCCATCTTTGCTATCCTAGACCCAGTTGGGTGAGGGGGCGGCTCTTCCCGGCCCTTACATGACTGTATGTCTCTCTCCTGCAGCTTTCAAGCCTGATCCTTCTGTTTCCCTGGCATGGCGGTACTAAATCCCTCTTCTTCCTTGCTTTCCTTGCCCAGGAAATCTAAAGTCCTGTCTCTGCCTCCCTGCCCAGCCACTAGCAGCCTGCACCTTTATTTACCAATTAGAACCAACTGGGGGACAGGGACAACTGCCTTACGTGCAGCATTCTTGCACAATTTGGGGAGCCATAATGCAAGCATTAGACCAAATCCACAACAGAGATCAGCAGTGGGCTGCTGTGCTGGCTATGATTTGAGTGGCCTTCATGGTTCGGTGCGGTGAAGAATTAAGAGGGCGGTGATTCAATCCATTATTTGCAGAGGCGAGACCTGTAGAAAGTTGTTAGGAATAGATAAGGTCATGGGTGGGGTTTGATTATGAATCCTAGTGGCTTTAAAAGAGGAGAAACAGAGACTGGATATGCACAGACAAGTACACACTGCTATCGTGTGATACTCTGGGCTGCATTGGTGTTCCATCAGCAAGAAAACAGTCATAGATGAAGGCCCCAGACCTTATATTTTGGCTATAACTATGCCAAAATAAACCTCTTTCTTGTATAAAGTATCCTGATTCAAATTTAAAATAAAAACCTTTCTTCATAAAGTAGTCTGCTTATGAAGGCTCATTTTGTTACAGTAGCAAAACAATGGACTAATACCAAATTCTGCCCCAAGGATTTCCCGTTTTTCTAGAACTCAAGAATACAGGTAATGACTGAGTACGGTATGAAACTCTGGTTCTCTTGGGAGACTCACTCCTCTGTCCAAACCTGATATAAGATATGAAGACACCTCTCTCTCTCTCTCTCTCTCTCTCTCTCTCTCTCTCTCACACACACACACACACACACACACACACACATACACATTTTTTTTTACCAGCATCTGTTGGAGTTACTGATAGGTCGGTGGACCATGGGTCATTTCTTCCTGGGAAATGTTCTATTCTCCAAATGAGGACCATGTTGACATCAGCTCTGGATCATGGTGCCCCAGTGCATTGTGGAAGTTTAGACAGTAAAGGGGCAAGTGCTTAGCTTAAAGATTCAGGCCAGCAAGTACTCCAATACCAAGTGGTCAGTCCTGTAGTCATGTGCTTACAGGTAACATTAAGAGGATTGATAAGTTATACATGTATTTAGGAGTGTATGTGTGTGTGTGTGTGTGTGTGTGTGTAGAAATAAGTAAAGAAAAGAGGCTATGGATTTGAGAGTGAGTAAGGGGGTGCATTGGAAATGTTAGAGGAAAAATGGGAAGAGAACTAATGTAATTAATTACATTTTTTTTCAATGTAAAAGTTATGTAAAAAAGATACCTTGACCTAGTGGTTTGCTGCTCCTATGGCTAGAGAACCCAGAGCAGTGGTCATGTGTCCTGTCACATGTGTGCGTTGCAGCCTAGGGTTGTCCTGTAGATATATATGTCTTGCATCTTCCAGAGAGTCTACACCTTCCAACTTGGGGAAATAAAAGTATATAGCATCAGATCTGGGTCAGACTCCAACTGGGCATGTCACGTATTGGTGTCAAGTTTCTGCTTGGAGAAGTGGAATCACGGATAACTTTCATCCAAATATATTCAAGGAAAGCACTGGGCTAAATGTGAGGCTTAGGAACAAGGCTCAGCATGAGCCCTGTAATGCCAAGGACTGCTGAGAGGAGAGTGGCCATGGTTATATTGGCAGAGCTAAAGTGTCCACAGTGAGACAAGTACTGTCGAGTGTGGGCACCTTTCCTCTGGATCTCACCTTGAAGAGACAGACAGAAGAGAGCTACAGG
Organism: Apodemus agrarius; assembly: GCA_964023405.1. Lineage (NCBI taxonomy): Eukaryota > Metazoa > Chordata > Mammalia > Rodentia > Muridae > Apodemus > Apodemus agrarius. The sequence continues at coordinate 69,743,971 of OZ030018.1, forward strand.
AAAATGAAGACACACTCAGAGGAGCAGGAACTGAGAAGAGAGGAACCAGAAAAGACAAGGATGAATGAGGGCATGTGTTCTGTCCTTTCTGTGGGCCAACCCTTGAGAGAGACTCCTAGCTATCTCTCTTGTGATCCCCAGGAAGCTCAGACCAAGTGACAGGGAAATGGATATTAGCTCCTAAAGTTTGGATGAGATCACTGCTAGATGGCCATTCTCAAGTTTCCTGAGTCACTGTGCTGACTGTCCTTTGGCATTCTCCTGCCTCAATCCACCAGGCGGTCTTTCTGGATGGTCCCTTCGCCCTGTGGCTCCAGAGCACTGTGGCCTTCATCAGTCACTCCCATACCCCGAGTCCATGGTTGTCATCAATGCTCGTGGCTTTGAGTCCAGTTGAGAGGGTTTTAGGACGTGTGAAGTGTGCCTGACCGGAGTTTGGGGTCCCTCAACACAGCTTCACGGAGGAAGAGTAGAGGAGACCTAGCACCACCACTGACCATCTTGAGACTGTTCGCTACCTATAAAATAAACCTGAAGGTGTGTCCTGACTCTGAGTGACCTGAGGAGAACGGAAGCCTTAGTAAGATGTCTGTTATCACAAAATACCTGATAACACCAGAGATAACCAGATAGTGAGAGGCAAAGGCAAGAACATAAGCAACAGACACCAAGGCTACTTGGCATCATCAGAACCCAGTTCTCCCACCACAGAGAGCCCTGGATACTCTAATACACCAGAAAAGCAAGATTCTGATTTAAAATCACATTCCATGATGATGATAGAGGACTTTAAGAAGGAAATAAATAACCCCCTTAAAGAAATACAGAAACCGGGCATGGTGGCACACGCCTGTAATCCCAGCACTTGGGAGGCAGAGGCAGGCGGATTTCTGAGTTCGAGGCCAGCCTGGTCTACAGAGTGAATTCCAGGACAGCCAGGACTACACAGAGAAACCCCGTCTCGAAAAAACCAAAAACCAAAAAAAAAGAAAGAAAGAAAGAAAAAGAAATACAGGAGAACACAGGTAAACAGGTAGAATCCCTTAAAGAACTACAGGAAAACACAACCAAGCAGGTGAAGGAATTGAACAAAACCATCCAGGATCTAAAAATGGAAATAGAAACAATAAAGAAATCACAAAAGGAAATAACCTTGGAGTTAGAAAACCTAGGAAAGAGATCAGGAATCATAGATGCAAGCATCACCAACAGAATACAAGAGATAGAAGAAAGACTCTCAGGAGCAGAAGATACCATAGAAAACATTGACACAACAGTCAAAGAAAATGCAAAATGCAAAAAGCTCCTAACCCAAAACATCCAGGAAATCCAGGACATATTGAAAAGACCAAACCTAAGAATAATAGGTATAGAAGAGAGTGAAGATTCCCAACTTAAAGGCTAGTAAATATATTCAACAAAATTATAGAAAACTTCCCTAATCTAAAGAAAGAGATGCCCATAAACATACAAGAAGCCTACAGAACTCCAAATAGATTAGAGCAGAAAAAAAAAATCCCTCCAGTCACATAATAGTCAAAACACCAAATGCTCAAAACAAAGAAAGAATATTAAAAGCAGCAAAGGGAAATGTCAAGTAACATATCAAGGCAGACCTATCAGAGTTATACCAGACTTCCCACCAGAGACTCTGAAAGCTTGAAGATCCTGGGTATGTTATACAGACCCTAAGAATACACAAATGCCAGCCCAGGCTACTATATCCAGTAAAATCATCAACAAACCTAAAAGAAGATAACCACACAAACATAATTTCACCTCTAACAACAAAATAACAGGAAGCAACAATCACTATTCCTTAATATCTCTTAACATCAATGAACTCAATTCCCCAATAAAAAGACATAGACTAACAGACTGGGTACTTAAACAGGACCCAGCATTTTGCTGCATACAGGAAATGCACCTCGGTGTCAAAGACAGATGCTACCTCAGAGTAAACGACTAGAAAACAACTTTCCAAGCAAATGGTCCCAAGAAACAAGCTGGAGTAGTCATTCTAATATGGCTGTGACCCTTTAATACAGTTCCTCGTGTTGTGGTGACCCTAACCATAAAATTAAGATTACAAATTGTGATGCAAATATATGGTATGCGACCACCAAAGGGTCATGACCCACAGGTTGAGAACAACTGCTTTCGAATGACAAGAGTTGGAAGCCTGGCTCTGCTGCGTGCACACTGCATATTTTGTGGAGCAAATGCTGCAAGGTTCTCTCTGGGGCCAAGCTCTGGAGAAAATTTCCTCCAGGCTCCATCCTCACACCCCAGCTTCTCTCCTGTTTCCCCTTCACCTCTGTTAGGTAACCTTGCGTGGTGATACAGAACACAGAGCCTGACCTGGTTGACGAGAAGCCCCGCCCCGCTCCCGTGTGCTTCTCTGGCTGATGCCCTCTCTCCCTCCACTAACACTGGCTATTCAGTCTGCCTGGCACCTTGGCTGGTGATGGGGACAGAAGTGGTGGCCACCCTTGGCTCCCCACCGTACAGAATCACCGAATAAGAGCTCTGGGACCTTGGCTAGGTGCCCTGTTTAGATCCGAGTGCTGCTTCCCACAGCTGTCTGTGGCAGCGAGGCGTTCTCTACACTGGGATCGCGTGTGGTCAAGCTGGCGGGCGAGGCCTGGTTGCCAGAGTGGAAAGTGAAATCTCAGGCTGGCTCGGGGATCTTCAGACCCTCGCCACTCCTCCCATATAACTATAAAACACTTCCTCACCTCCGACTTATTCATGTTCATGTTCTATTTTTATAGCCATTCCTAAAGCAAACCCTAGATGTTTGCATAATAGGCATGCAGGTCACTAGCCAAAGCCTCAAACCGCCCCTTCAGTCAGCAGTGGAACCAGCTCCTCCCTCAGCAAGCCACGGGTGTCAGCCCCGCTGCAGGGCTTGGTCCAGCCGGTCACCAGAGGCACAAGTAGTGGATAGCTAGCTCACTGCCTGCTCCGGGGCAGAGTCCTCAGCGGGAACTCAGCACACAGAAGCCGTCTCGGCAACATGAAACCGCCCTGCAAAGACCTCCCGATACAACCCTTTAGACAGGATCCAGACCGGCCTCCTGCCGGACAGCACAGCTCCGGTCACTCCAAGAGGCCGCCGGTCTGGAGCGCTGAGGTATCGGGAGGAGTTTTCCAGGCTTGTCCTAAACCCGTGTTTGCATAGTTCACACACTGATTTCATTTATATGGCCAGTCATAAATCAATAAAAAGCAATCTTCTATAAAGATGCGTGCATTCACACTTTATACAAGGGAGAGGGAACAGACTGTCCGTACCATTGCGTGGCATGACTGAGCAGGTGGGGACGGGTGGTGATTCTAAAGGCCACCCTACTGGGAGGGGACCTGGTGAGGGTCCCTGAGATGGCTCACGGGCCCTCAAGGAGGTCCAGGGATCTTGGGTAATCTAGTTCCATTCCCCCCCTTTCATTTCCTTATCTGTGGAGTCAAATGGATGTTCCTGCCACTAATCAAATCAACCAAGCGCACAAGAGTAAAAGCCTTTTGTGAAGATGGAGTCAGGAAGATGGACGGGCGTGCCACTGTGGTGACTGTCATCTGGTACCCACAGGCGACTAACCATGCTGTGAAGCTGCCCCCAGTGTCCCCCAGAGGCCTCATCGTGACTTCTCTCTCTCCTCTCGCTTTTCCTTAGCCGAGCCCCAGAGCTGGCCCCTGCCAGCCTGCCGGGTTGACCCAGCGGTCCTTTGCCAGTCCATGACCTCAGATGTCCCTAGGAATCTGTTGTACTAAATCTGGTTTGTTCTCGCTCCTCTTTGACAGGAATGCTGGTTTGCACGTGTCCTGAGCGGGAGGGTGGGACCGGCCTTCCTTATAGCTGTGGCTCTGGCAGTAGAGTTCCAGCCTCCTTAGCGATAGATCGAGCTGGGACACACCCAACAGCCTGGGGCCATAGCGTCAGAAATCTCCAAAGGCTCAGGTTGTCTGCTGCGACACGACACGACGGGTTTGAAGCTCCTTCCCCCTGTAGCACAAGAAGCCCTCGTGGGTCTTGGCTTTCTGCCCTGTTCCCACTGCTGACCGCTGACCTGCCTACTTGAGATGGCTTCCGGGCGTAGCTAATGAGAGCCGTTGTCTCATTTGGATAGAGCAGGGCTCAGTGCACCTCCAAGCCCCCCTTCCCAGTCCCCGCACCCCCCCCCAGTCATAGTGCAGATGGAAACCAGATGCCTAGGAAGAGAAGTGGCTGTGATTAAATGTGCATTTGGGAGAGTCTTAACAGCCATGCTCCACTTGGCTGCCAGTCCTCAAGGTCACGAACGCCTGGAACCCATGGATGTGATGTATTTCAAAGAAGAGTTTTTTCCAGGTGTAATTAGTTTAAGTCATGTGGGATGAGAGTGGTCATAAATCCACTGATTAGTCTCCACATAGGAAGGCAGTGGAAGGGCAGCAATACAGAGAGGGTAAATACCAAGAAAAGCTAAAGAATGACGTTATCATCAGAAGCTGAAAGAGATACGGATGGAATCTTCTTTAGAACCTTCAGAGGGAGCCTGGCCCTGCCAACAACTTGATTCCAGATTTGGGGCTTCTGGAAGGGCGAAAGAATTCACTGATGGTGGTGGCTGTTTTGTTCTCTTGACACAGAATCTCACATAGCCTAGGCTGGCCTCGAACTAGCTATCTAGCTTTGGTTGACCTTGGACATTTTGTCTTCTAGTCTCCAATAGCAAGTGCTGGGATCATAGGCACGTGCCTTCCACCTCGCCTGGTCTCTGTAGTGCCAGGGAATGGACCCAGTGCTTCATACATGCTGAGCCAACAGTCTAGAGCTGAGCATTATCCCCGGCCCAGTTTCTGTTGCTTCAGGCTGCCCGGTTTGTAGCGTCTTGTCAGTGTGCCCTGGGAAGCAATGCCCACGCTAAGGCTCTTTCCGATGCTTCCTAGGGAGGCAGAAGTGGTGACACAGAGAGCCTCCTGACCCCCTGCAAAGCCGGAGCTGTCAATCACCAGAGCAGGCACTTGGAATACAAAGACACTCGGAAAGTCACAACCACTCTGAGGAAGGGTGGTTTCTTTCTAGCTGTGATTCTGAGCAGGAATCCAGACACACGGGATGAAACTGAAGCCACTAGCGGTGCCCCACAGTGAAGTCTCTCCCCTGCCTCACCCACCCATACCACCTAGCCTTCTCCGCTGGAGTAGCCCTAGAAACTGGGTTCTTCCAGAGCCTTCCAGATGTAAACCCACAAGCGAGCAGAGGTATCGCCCTCCCCAGCACATTCACATGCCTAAACACAGACTTAATAGACAACCCAGATGGCTATGTGCCTTCTCTTTTGAATGGATCTCAAGCTTCTGACCTCTTCTCGGCAGCAGAGACTCGGGCGGCATCCCCCCTCTCCCTGGGACCACCCACACCTTGCTGGCCTTTCTTCCCAGCAGCCCATACTTGGCTGGACACACAGTCTCTTCCTATTCTGGCTGACCTCACTGCTTCTGCTCTCCTCTCCTCTCCCATTGCCCCCTCCCTTCCTCAATCAATCCAGGGTGACCGCAGGTTGTGCCACCTTTGGGCTTGAAAGAAAGCAGGGCTGGCTCTGACACACGAGGCCTGCCCTGTTAGAGCGAGATCTTATTGAGTCCTGAAGACGCCACAACCGCTCCAAATAGTACCACAGATGGAACCGTGTGTTCAAACACACAGATCTCTAGAGGGACATTACACACTCAAACCATAAAACGTGCTCATATGATCCCTACCTACAGGGAGGAAACGGAACCCACACTCATCCTCCTGACAGAGGGAAGTCCACCATTCTAAAGGGCTTGTCTCCTCCTCCCCAGGGAGGCAGCTCAGAACGAATGTGGACTATCCAGGAGCAGGGTGTGGCTCTTACGCTTTCTCTGTCTGCTTCAAGTCCTGCCGCCTCTGCTCTCAGTGAGAAATCTTCCCAGACTGCTGACTAGTGGGAGAAATACTCGTCTGGCAGAAATCTAGACTTCTAAATTCTCACATGCGTGGAGAGTTCAGCTTTTCTTAAGCAGCTCATCCACCTAATGGGCTCTGCGGGAAGGGGCAGGGACCCGCGACTCCAAGGCGGCAGTCCAGAGCCAGCCTGGGGAGGGGAGACCTGGTCCTTGCTCAGCCCCAGGCAGGAAGTGGACGGAGCGCCGGAAGCGCTGCTGCTCCTCCTCATCTTCCCTTGCTTGCTTCGACTTTCAGAAGCAATGTCTCCTCACGGAGGGAAATGTAGCAGCTCCTTCACCTTTTCTGTTGTTTTGGGTTTTTTGTGATTGTTGTTTTAGCTCTTTCTGAAACACAGACACACAGAGAAACTGCCCCCTTTATATGTGACCTGGTTGAGGTGATTGTTTGGAAATATTTTCTCCCCGCCCACCCGGCTTACATTGGCTATGGACTTGGGATTTGCCTTCGCTAATGGTCTATAGGAAGCAGTCGAGCAGAGTTCTAAGTAGAGAGCCCAGGAGACCTGGTGCTTCCTTTGGCCTTTCTATAATCTCCGCCTCTTCTTTCAGATGGCTGTCAGGGGGGGTGGGTGGGGAGACACACACACACACACACACACACACACACACACCCGTCTGTAACCCTCAGAGAAGCTCAACCTGAGCCAGCTCCTAGTCACCTGCAAGCCAGTCAGCAATGAATGTTTATTGTCTGCGCCGGCCTTGGGGTGGCGTGCGAAGGCAGCACCTGATGTCTTCATAGCTTGTCATACACCTCATGGGCCTTCATAGCCAGTACGGACCCCAGCCCTCCTGGCTGGGTGCCACACCCTTCCCTAGAGAGCCACTTCTCACTGGAGACCTACGCTGGCTAGTTCTTGTCACCTGATTCAAGCTAGAGTCACCAGGCTAGAGAGAGACTCAGTTGGAATTGCCTCTGTCAGATTGGCCCGACATCAGTTCTATAGGGCATTTCCCTGATTAATGAACCGTGGACGCTGCCCGCCCTGGGCAGGTGGTCCTGGGTTGAATGAGAAAGCAAGATGGTCGTGTCACGTGGACCGAGCCAGTGAGCAGCGCTCCTCCCAGGTTCCTGCTTCGGTCCCTGCCTCCAGGTTCCTGCTTCGAGGGCCTTCCCTGAATTTTCTTTCCTCCATAATGATATGTAACTTGTAAGTTGGTATAAGCCTTTTAATCCCCAGACTCCTTTTGGTCATGCTGTTTATCACAGCAACAGTCCACAAGCTAGAACAGGAGCTCTGTGGGTGTTGTTGTTGTTGCTGTTGTTGTTGTTGTTATTATTATTATTATTATTATTTACTTTAAAGAAAGGAAATGTACAAAACATCCTCATTTAGGTCCATGTTCTTTAGCTCAGTATCCCCATTATAAGAATTACTCGTGGGTGTGGTTTGGTCCATCCACCCCATTCTGTCGGGTGAGTCATTGTTTTCAGATATTGTCAAGAATATTGCTATGGAGTCCTGTGCTAGTGTGAGTGTCTTCTTTAGCACATAAACACTTTCTATTGGCTCTAGTCTAGGAGTAGAATGGTAGAGAGATATATGTAGATGGTTTGTCAGTTTCACCCTCAGAGTGAGGCTGGGGCATATCCAGCTTTAGTAACTATCACCAGCCAGCTTTCCTCAGTTGCCCTCTCTGTCCACACTCCCGAGTTTCCAGCATTCTCACTGGCCTGTATCTTTGCCAGGACTCGGTTCTTCCCACCTTTTTGCATTTAGTCATCTGATGGGTGTGTACCAAAGTTACATTATGTTTTTTTGAGTTGCCTTTCCCTGGTGACTAATAGCCTCAAACAAGTTCTCACGTGTTTATTGGCATGTGCGTATGTGCATGTGTGTCTTCAAGTCTTTTGCTTATTTTCCTTTTTATTGTCACCTATCTTTTATTGATTTGTAGATGTTCTTTATATATTATTGAAGTGAGTTCTACTACAGATCTTACAGAAAGCTTTCATTGTGTGTTCTCAACCCTATTTTTGGATGAATAGATGTTATTCATTTTAAAATACTGTTCTTTTCATTTTAAAATAGAGTCCAGTTTATCAATTTTCTCTTTTATAGTTACAGATTTTTTTTTTTTTTTTTTTGTCTAGAAATCACTGTCTACTATGAGGTTATGGAGATGTTCTCTTATGTTTTGTTCTAAAATCTTTATTGGTCAGCTGGTATTAGAATACGGTAGGGTGTGAAGGGCGGGGGGAGGGGCGCCGGCGGTTTACAAAACTTTCTTCCCCATATGAATATCTAGTCGATCCAGAGCCGTTTACTTAGGAAGGGCACCATTTCCCCCGCCCCGCCCCCCCCAACACTGCGGTGTCATTGTTTTGCCTGTGAGAACTGATAAGCAGAGTGTTGAAAGCATGTTCACATACCAGATTCACAGCCTCCATTTGGAGTGAGTTACTTCCTATCTGAGTCTCAGTTTTCTCACCTGCGTTTAAGAGACATGAAACGTTTCATCTCAGGCTGGAAGACATCAAAGGGGAAAGTACATCCAAAGCCCTTAGCACGGGGCTCTGGTTGTGCTCCATGACCTCTGCAGGAGTTCTTGCCACCGCCCCTGCCGTCAGAACTTAACGCAAATGACATTTTTTTTTTCCTGGAGTGGAAACAAAGTTGCTGTCTGTGCTCAGTCTGTTTCCGTCTGTTTCCAAGTCTCTCCGATCACTAATGCAGAGCAGCTGACCACTCCTGGGGAGTGAGTTCTCTTCCTCTCTGTTCCCGAGCCATCCTCCGGCGTCCTCCCTCCCCGCCCCTGACCATTGCCAGCCCTTGTCCTCTGGAGCATTACATAAGCCTCCCCGTGTATCTGCTGCTTGTCCCAGCTCACCGCTGTCCTTTGAAGGCAGAGGCCAGCTTCCTGCTGAGCAGGCATCACCCAGCATACTCTTCTAGTTTGTTTGTGACGAGAAGCCAGCTGTTGAACTGTCCAGCGGGGAAGCAGAGGATGCCTCTCTGTGAGACAACATCCTGTCTTTGTGCAATTGCTTTGTAGGGGGACAGCTGTGGCACAAACCTGTTGGCTAACATCTCTGGCAGTGAAGTTCAAACTCAAAACACATCATGGGTATAATAAACGCCAGACACTCCACACTCAGGCTGGTTACAGTTGTGCGACCTTGATCATTAGCGCTGTCATTCCGGCACCTCTCCTGGGGAAGGAGAGTTCACAGTCCTGCTGACGCTGGAGCGACTAGATTGGAAAGAAGGTCCCCTGGGGTTGGGATTCTATCTCTGGAAATGTCAATGGTTTATTCACATTTAAAGAGGGCGGCAAATGTCAGCATTTGTGATTTTCAAAGTCACAAAAGCTAAGTGTGTTTCGGGGAACCTGTGTCTGAGATGCTCGGATCTTTTCCAACCTGCTTGTAAGATGTGGTCAAGGCTAGCGCCTGGCCTCCCTGGCGTAGTGCTTATTTGTTGGGTCTGCACACACCCATACAGTACCTTATTGTGTCTGGCCCTATGAGGGCAGGTGTCTAAAAAGACAAATGTTCTACCCTTTGAAGTTGTTTCATTTGGATTATACCACAATATACAGTATTTTATTTCGTTTTATTTCATTTTATTTTATTTTATTTGTGTTTGTAAGTATGTCTGTGTACATGTCGGGGTATGAGAGAACGTGTGCGCGTGTGCGTGTGCGTGCGTGCGTGCGTGCGTGTGTACATGCGCGCGCGCGCGCGCGCGTGCAGGGGGCACATACCTGGAGGGCAGAGGTCAATCCTGTATCTTCCTCAATCAGGATCTCGCTGTACCTGCAACTCACTGGCTTAGCTCGGCTGGCTGGTCAGCGAGCCTGGGGGATCCTGCTTTTCTCCCCAGTACTGCACCTCCATGTTGAAACATGTACATGGGAGCTGGAGAACTGATCTGGGATCCTGAAGCTGGTACCACAAGCCCTTTACTAGTCCACAGTCCAAATATCTACCTACCTGAGTAGATATTTTCAGATCAAAAGCTTATCTTATTTTTCAACATTTTGTGTTTAGACCCTTTCTGATCAAGACATTTGCCTCAGCCTCTGCCCTTGGGAGTTGTTCTCCCTGGTGGGGAAGACTATATACATGGGTCCCTGCTGACTTGAGACGCTGGGTTTGGTTGGGTAATTGATGTTTTCTGCTTTGATTCCCACCAGGGGACATCCCTTTAGTCCTTGCATTTATTTTTAAGCTAAATCAAGTGGGAGTTGTTTTCCAAAATCTTCCTGCCCAGCTTAGTTGAAATCTGTGGTAAGCTGGGAACGCCTTTCCCAGCTGACCTTGGAGAGCTTTAGAAGTCACATCTCTTTCAACGGAGCGGAGCGAGCATTTATTGGGAGCGTTTAATCAGATGCCTAAGCCCCTTCATTCTCCTAGCTGCACTTGAAAAGAATTATGCACTTGTTTAAAGTTGTCAAGGTTTTCATGCCCTGAGTCCGTTGCCAGCCTAAGACATTAAATCCTCTATTAGCTCATAAGATAACTGTACATCCAATCACAGTGTATCTTTTCACTGTTACTCTCCACGCCTGCAGTTTCCAAACTTTCTTGAATAATAAATATTTTTCATTAATGAAAAAACAAAATCAAAAACAAACAAACAAACAAACAAACGAGCTTAGCATCTCTTTTCCATCATGGTCTGTTTTTTACGTATTACAGAGAAAGTGGAACAAAGCCGCCACCTTCTCGGAAGTCTGTGAAGGACCTGCCTGAATGTGTCACACCGTGGCAGATGGCATCATGGTGGTGCCTAAACAAGAGAGAGACAGAGAGAAACAGAAACAAGAACAGACAGACGGGCAGGTACACACACACACACACACACACACACACACACACACCTCACACACTCGCAGGTTGGCAGTGAGACAGAGGCACAGAGAGAAACAGATAGGCAGAGACACAGAGCTGATGGTGGGGGTGGGGTGGAGATGGTGGGAGGGGGGGTGGAGATGGTGGGAGGGGGGGTGGTATGTGCACAAGCTCAGTTGTCCAAAGAGGCCAGAGGGTGTTCTGGATCCGCTGGAGCTGAATTTACAGGTGGTTGTGAGCTGCCTGACGCATGCTGGGAATTAAACTCAGGCAATATGCACTTTACGCTGTGGAGGCATCTCTCCAGCACCAGCTTCAACTTCTTAATGATTGAACCTGAAACTCCTTCTCAGAGCTTAATGTGACCGACAGGCGGAGGCCTGCGCCTCAGAGCCCACAAGGACGGGAGCAGCCCGGAGAGGGCACGTTTAAAGGCAGCAGCAGAGGGAGAAGTGGGAGCCATCGCTCTGCTTGGAGCCCACCAAGATTAGCCAACTGGTCAACTGACAGAAACGCACAATCCCCTCCCCCCCTCCCTTTGCAGGTAAAAAGAAATGCAAACTGAAATCCTGAAGTGATTATCTCATGACCTCGCAGAGCCTGCCCTGCTGCCCCCGAAGCCCAGAGCTCCACAACGGGTCCGCTCAGCTAGAATCCGACTGGAGCTCCCACGCACGCACGCTCGCTCGCTCCCGGGGAATTACCCACTCCACCAAGTTCTGAGAGCTCTCAGGAAATGTGCGGCTGTTCATCCCCAGCCTCTGCACTGCTCATTTTTTTCTTCTTGTTGTTGATATTTTGTTTTGTTTCTATCAGTTTGACCCAAGCCACCGTTAACCTGAGGAGAGGGACCCTCAATTGAGAAAATGCCCCCCATCAGATTGTGGGGCATTTTCCTAATTATCGATTGATGGAGGAGGGCTCAGCCCACTGTGGGTGGGGTCACCCCTGGGCTGGTCCCCCTGGGCGGTGTAAGAAAGCAGGCTGAGCAAGCCATGGGAAGCAAGCCAGTGAGCAGCACCCTCCACGGCCTCTGCTTCAGTTCCTGCCTCCAGGATCCTTCTTTTGAGTGACTTCCCACTCAAGAGAGAGAGAGAGAGAGAGAGAGAGAGAGAGAGAGAGAGAGAGAGAGAGAAGCAACCTTGGGCTTTTTCCACCCATTCCCCAGTTCCCAAATAACAACGTGGAAGCTTGCTTAATTATGAATTAGTGCCTGTGGCCTGGGTATGTAAGCGGAAATGCACCCTTTCCTCTCCAAGTTGCTCTCAGGCATCGTCTGTACCACAGCTGTAGAAGCCCGATTAGGACAGCCTCCTGGATTAGTCACTTACCATTTGTGTCCTTTCCCACGTCAGGCCCTGAGCTCCACTCTGAGAGTCATTGACAAATAAAATTAGTAAGACCTAGCCATTGATAAACCTAGACTCCAATAGTAGAAAATGCACCGTGAGTGTGTAACGGTGTGATGCACCCGCTATGGCAATAGTGGGAATCCAGATGTGGTACGGGGGGGGGGGCACGAATGCCCATAAGCCCTTCAGAGCACTCAAGCGGGCGAGAGGCACATAGAGTTGGACTTGGTGGCTCATGACTGTAATCCCAGCACTTGGGACTGAAGGTGAGCTCAGACTACAGAGAGACCCTGTTTAAAAGACAAAGCATTTCAGAAGCAAGTCCTTCTAAAAGGGATGCAGGAGGGAGGAGGGAAGGAGGGGAAGCAGGGAGATGAGGAAGTAAAGGAGAAGGGAGGGAGAGGTGTGCATGCGTGTGTGTGTGTGTGTGTGTGTGTGTGTGTATGTGTGTGTGTGTGTGAGAGAGAGAGAGAGAGAGAGAGAGAGAGAGAGAGAGAGAGAGGGGGAGAGGGAGAGGGAGAGGGAGAGGGAGAGGGAGAGGGAGAGGGAGAGGGAGAGGGAGAGGGAGAGGGAGAGGAAGAGGAAGAGGCAGAGGGAGAGAAGCAACCTCGGGCTTTTTCCACCCATTCCCCAGTTCCCAAATAACGACGTGGAAGCTTGCTTAATTATGAATTAGTGCCTGGGCCATAAGCTTTGGCCTGTTCTCTAACTAACTCATAACTTATATTAACCCATTTATGCTATTCTATGTCTGCCACAAGGCTACTTACCTCTCCTCAGTTTCATACATCTAAGTTCCTCTGAGTCCAGGCTGGGGAATCTACCTGGGCTTGACTTTATCCCAGAATTCCTTTCTCTCTGCCGGATGTCCCACCTTCTAATCCTGCCTCAGCTTATTGGGCATCAGATTTTTATTGACAGATGATATTTCCACATAGTACACTCGAGATTATTCCTGCTACACAGAGACAGAGAGGGAGACAGAGACGGGGAAGACAGAGACACACACAGACGTAATAAGCATGAGCTGAAGATCTTTGACTAAGGAGAACAGGCTTTGTAGGGCTGGGCTGTAGAGAGACTCAGCAGCAACACCAACCAGGAGTTTCTTGGCCAGTCTGTGGGTATTTCAGAATAGCAGAGTATCTCTGAGCTACGCAGAGCAGGAAAGAAAGTGTGTCTGGCCACCCACCCCTGTCCGTGACATGTCTGGACTGGGAGCACGCTTGGTAGAACCTGGAAAAAGGAGCCTCAGAGGATGTCACAGGATTGACTTAGGTGTCTTGCTCCCCCAGGCAGGAAGCCACCTGACATGAAGCCTCAGCACTAGGCCTTTGTTTTCTTGATCCGTTTGCTTCTCAGGTTGTTCCTGATCATGCGTGATCATACACCATGCCTGTTCTATGCTGGACAGCTTCATGGGTAGCATTATAAGCAGCAACCTCCTGAGGTAGTCATGAACACCCTTAATATACTCACAAGGGAACTGGGTCCCAGCCTAGCTGTGCCCTTTGCCCACGCCCACACAGAGCCAGGTCCCTGAGGGATAGTTGTCTCAAACCAATGCCCACATATTTCTCTCCAACCACAATATCTGCAAACACCACTCAGCATCCTGGGGGTTGAAACCAGGTCCTATGTCCTCCAAACCCCAAAACTGTGAGGACTGACTACATGTATTCATTCAGTCATCCTAAATAAATATTTTCTGGACACTAATTAAATGCTGACACTTGGGCACACAGTCATTAAATCACTGAAAAATCAAAGAGGGGTCAGACAGGAGAAGGAGAAAACAGTGAGAGGAAGAAGTTAATAGGGGGTGGGGCTCAGGGTGGGGGCTGGGTGGAGGAGGGAAGAGGGTAGGCAGGGGAAGCCGCAGGGGGTGGCCAAGGCTGAGCTCCAGTATTTGCAGAACTTTCCAGAACCCCTAGGTAATGTGGGGCATGTAATTTTCATAAATTTAGTCAAGTATCCAAGCCACTCCTGTCCCTGGTATGGCCTTTCCATGGCTTAAATGAGTCCTGCCTAAAAGAAATGATGTTTTCCAGGAGGGATGAATAGCTTTGCAAGACTAAGGCATGATCATTGTTCAGCGCTTACCGGGTGTCTGGATACTAGCACGGCGAATGTGGACCGATTGATTGGTTGGGGTAGCAGAAAGAAATCTGAATGCGATTTTTAAAAACCCTGGGTTCGAGGCCTTGTTCTGTCATACCTTATGGGGCGATGCTGCATCTGCCGCTGCCTTCTCTGGGGCCTCAGAGATGATCCCTATTCCAGACTCAGGGAACAGAAAGAAATCACATTTCTACGATGGTTCAGTGTATCAGACACTTTCATGGCTTTGCCCACTCCTAACACCCACATCAATCTTTCCCATTTTGCAGATTAAATATTGAGACTCAGGAAGAGTCTGACTAATCAGGGTCTGCCTGTTCCTACAGGGTTGGAGCTCAGGAAAAAGATAGTGACTCAAAAAAAAAAAATCCAGTGTTTCTCTCTCTTTAATAGTTGCCACATCGTTTTTAGGAGGTACTTGTGTGGTACACAGATTCTCCTGATCAGAGACCCGCACATGACTTAATTGGGAGATAGGGAAGCTTGGGGTGCTCCCAGCCTTTGTGGGAATGGTGAGCGCAGGGAAGCCCTCTCTAAGGGAGCAAGTACTAATTCATGAAATGAGTAAAATGGGACATCACCGGCTTTTAATATGATTTTGGGTCACTGTAATAATTAAATTTGGCAGAAAGGTGAGAAGCTGTAAAACACACAGAAACTCGGACGGCATGGGGGTGGGTGCCTGCGCGCTCCCTGAGGCTGGTCGGCCTCCTGCAGAACTGTGGAGATCAGCAGCTGCTGTGTGGGGCACCGCCATACCTCTCCAAATGTGCTTTTCACGTTTGTATGTCTTTCCTTGCCAGATAGGCTCTGACTATGTCTCTGGGAATGGTATGTCTCCATTCTGTGTCTAGAGGGTGTTGGCAAGGAGTGGTGTCAGGAGAAGGTCCACCCACATGCCCCCTCGCCCCATGTCTTAACTATGCCAATAGTTCTGCAAGTTCATGCTCATGATGGCTTCATCAAGATGGACGATGGGTAAACGTAGGTACTTTCCCTCCCCTGAGTTCCTGAGTTATAAGGTGACTGGTCGGACGCTGGGAGAGGATCTGGAGGGATGCTCACAGTGGGTGTGAATACAGCAACTGATTCACGTGGGGAATGGGCGTGGCACCTCCCAGTCCTGTGGGGTCAGCCACCCGAGAGCTGGGACAATCCTAAAGGTGTCAGCATATGGCCAGTTACCATGACCAGGAGAGACTTCCGGGTTCAAGGTCCGGTCTTTTGAACTCAACAACGTTATGTTTTTTGTTTTGTTTTGTTTTACTAGTTACCTTTCTTGTCACCGTGTCAATATCTGGTAGAAGCTGTTGTGTTGGAATATCAGCTCGACAGACAGACGACACCAGGCCAATGCAGTTCCTCGTGGCAGAGGTTTATTGGGGGGAGGGGGCGGGCAAGGGGGCCTCAGAGACAAAGGGGAAATGAAAGAGGGAAGGAGGGGTGAAGGTCAGGAAGGGCCTGCCTTTTATTTAGGCTGTGACGTAACCGCTCACAGGTAAGGGTGGGAAGTGGTCTCTGGGAATGTATGTGATTGCCATGGCAACAGATGCGCGGGTCCCTGTCGCCCAAGGGTGCCGTCACTGGGTTCGGAGTGAAACTACTAAGCCGGTTCCTGATACCAAGAGCAGCAGCTTAACTTTGGCTCACGGTTCAGAGGACATCAGTCCATCACAGCAGAGAGGACACAGGGTGGATTCCAACCATAGCGGCTTCTGAACACGACAGTCACCCGGAAGCAGAGAGCAGGGACTAGAAGGAGGCGGGGCTACAACTGAGGACCTCACCTCATTGGCCCACATCTTCCAGCTAGGCTGTACCTCTTAAAGGATCCGCAACCTTATAAACCAATACCGCCAACGGAAAGGGCTAGTGTTCCGACCCTTGGAAAGCTAAGGCTATAGACAATTTTTACTTTTGTGTTTTTGAGACAGGATCTCTCTACATACCACTGTCCCTGGAACTCCATATATAGAGCAGGCTGACCTCAAACTCACAGGGATCTACCTGCTTCTGCTTCCCAAGGGCTGAAATTAAAGGCATGTGCCACCATGCCCAGCCCAAGATGTAATTGACTTCGGGGACTTTGCAGTTTTGTGAAACACCACAAGAAAAATCCATGCCAGTGCCCAAGGAAAAGGAGGAATCTACACGTTTATGGGTCCCAGGCAGTCTCTGAAGAAGCAGCCTGATATTAGGCTCTCAGAGGAGCCTGTTGCTCCAGGGTTTTGAGCTTTAAATGTATTCCAGGCTGAATAGCTCCAGGCCAAATTCCTCAGGATCAACCTTAGAGGCTCTCTCAGAGGCCTCCGAACAGGCTTCCCTTTGCCAACCCCCTTTACGGCTGCAGCCAGAGACAATGAGACCAACACTTGCTGAGCCAGACCCCGTGTTACTTGCTAAGTCAATGTGACCCCCATCTCATCGCTTTGCTCAGTAATATGAAGTGTCTGCTGTTCTCCACAGTTTACATGGTGCTCAGGTGGTCGGCCCAGAAGGTAGCAGAAACCAATGGAGTCAGAAGCTAACCCCGCTTGCTCAACGCTCTGAGCCAGCTGTCCCAGACACTGGCTGCTCCGCTCTCACCAGAACAGGACCGGTTCTTCCTTGACCCCAAGCAGAACAATCCCATTAATGCAGTCTGAGGTGTGTGGCACTGCTGACACAGAATCCGGGCTGGTGAAATTAAACACGCAGTGTGTCCCAGACTTTGGGTTAAGCCCTTGTGACAGGCTTTCTGACCACTTTCAGGAAGAGACAGCCTAGGATCAAATTCTGCTAGGTACTTACACAGTTTGGGGGCAATTTTCACGTTTCTGAAGGTTAGTCATATCTGTAGAATGACTTTACTAATAGGGCAAATTCTTCATAGTCATTGTGAGGACTGCACGACACAAGGAAAGCAATAATTTCGGCATTATTACCCATTCTTCATAAAACTGTGCTAAACGTCCCTAACATGTCTTCTAACAATAAAGCCTATAACTCTGTCTAAAACAAACCCCGTACATTCCCGTCATTGTTTCCAGAACATACCCCCCTCTCCTTTTGAAAACAGGACTGCCATATTCTACTTCCCAACGCCAGACCCATCGCTCCAAACCCATGGCTTTGTTTTAGTGAGGTTGTTAGTGAGGTTGTCTGAGCTCCACCCCACAGTTACCTGGCAACAGCCAGGCATGTCCCTCCCCACAGTTACCTGGCAACAGCCAGGCATGTCCCACCCCACAGTTACTTGGCAGCAGCCAGGTAGGCCTGGCCCACTGTAAGAGGGGCTACTTGGCCCCTCCTCTCTCTCTTGCTCTCTTACCCTTCCCTCTCTTTCTTGTTTCTTGTCCTCTTGCTCCCTCTCTCTCCCCATCCTCCCCCCCCACCACCACCATCCTGCCCATGGTCATGGCTGGCCTCTACTTCTCTACAATCTCCATCTGCCTCTACTACTCTCTTAACCTCCCTCCCCATGCCCTAAATAAACTCTATTCTATGCTACACCGTTATGTGGCTGGTCCCTGGGGCGGGGGGGGGGGTATGGCCTGCTGAGGCACCCCCTTCCCCCACACTTCACCACACCCCATAGAGCATATTCTTACACCCTTTATCTTTTTATGATCACAACAGTTAGTCCTTGAGCAACCTTGAACTACATCCTCTCCCGATTCTCGTGAAGTAGTAAGAGAGGAGGGAGAAATCTTCATTCACCCTGTGTTATTTATGCCTTTATGTGTCATGTTATGTATGTGTTATGCGTGCTCTCCTGGCTGCTCAACTCTCCCCAGCTGGGTGAGGGGACCTGGAGGGTCGAGGTGTGAGATTATGAAAGGGACAACCTTGGGAAGAAAGAGAACACAGATGAGGGGAAAGGCAGAAACGAGGCAAAGACGTGAAAAATAGAGTCTCTGAGGCAGCATGGCATCCAAAGGAAAGAGACGAGCCTCTGGTTTAGCACTGTTACAGCCTGGCTGTTGATTCTCTCAGTGGCCCACGGGTACACCTCTCCCACAGAGCAGGTTGTGGGGCTCTCAGTTCTCTCCCCCACTCCCACTTTGCTCCAATTTTAGATGTCACTGCCACGCTCGCCCCCAACTTGCACGGACCCAAAGCAATGGTGGCTGAGCACAGTCCTCAAACACTCAAAACTGGGAGCCACACAAAGCCTTTCCTTGCTATGAGAACTTTTTGGGTTATTTCGTTACAGAAACAGGAAGCTGACTAACTCGGGCATGGAGAGGAAACCGGACAACTGGTCAACCTTTCTGGAATCTAGCCGACTTTGTTAACCTTTGGACTAGTAGTCTTTAAAGAGTAGGTGTGGTTTGGTGGATCCAGGAAGAGAACGGTAAAACCCTTTCTCTGTCCATCTGGTTGTAGTTTATGCGGTAGGCTGACAGGAAAATGAGATCATTCAGAGGCTGCCAGAGTGGAAAAGACCTGGACATCAGGTGCTGTGGCACTTCATGGGACTCCAGCACCCGAGAGAAGCGAACCCAGCCCAGATGTGCCCTGTTAATTAGAGGAAATAGAGACCAGAGGGAGGGGTGATAGGGCAAAGGTCACTCATCCGCTGCTGAGAGAGAAAAGATTCAGAATTGGGTTTGCTAGAAGAAAATGGCCCAACGAGCAGCTTTCAGGCTGAGCTTCTGAGTTCCCAGCCAAGGTCTGCCTGCAGGTCCTTGTTCTATTTCTCTGGGCCTCAAGTCCAGTCTCAAAGCTGGGAAGGAAAGGCTGACTGGAGAATGAGGCGGCCTCCTCCACCTCTATCAGCAGGATTGTGTTTGTCCTTCTGGCTTCCCACTGTGGGGGACAGGTGAGGACCACTACACAGTGGCCAGTAGTTGTCCCCCCCACCTCGGCAGGCCACCCTGCCCCTCATCAGCTCCAGGTACACTCCCAGCAGTGGGCGGGTTTCCTTTTGTAAAGCCTCACAGAGGCACTGGCTAATCAAATCAGTTATGTTTGCTTTGACTTCATAACTCTTCCCGGAGCAAATGATGCCAAAACAAAGAAACAGATCAATGGGGCAAAATAATAAAGTCCAACAACACAGAAGAATGTTCTTTGACTATGAAGGTGACTCTTGAAATCAGCCAAGAAGGGATGAATTCAGCTAGCAGGTCTGGAGGCAGATGGCTGATTAGAAAAAATACTGTCCCATTTCTCCCTCATGTTCTGGACCAACATCGATGCCAGGAGGTTTCAGGGGAGGATGGAAAAGGAGACATTGTTAACATGATGTGGGCTAGGAAGCCTTACCTGTCTTCATGTGGCATGGGGGCAGTTGATAAGAGACTGGTGACTGTGTACAAACAGTAAGAGCTCTGTATGCCCAAATACCATAACCATTCCCTCAGCAAGGGCTTCCATGTCTGGGGAGGAATCTGAGGGCCTCTGCTAGTTTCCCTATTCCTTGGTCCAGTGTGCTGAATGTACTAGCTACTTAGGGGAAGAAAACAAAGACCTGTCAGGTCACTTGCTTAAAGCTTAGAGCTGATGCTTTGTCTATCTGGCCAGAATGAAGGGCTCTCCTCCTTTTAGACCGGGCATATAGCTTGGGGTGTTACCCTCAGGCCCCTCCTAGGAACCCCAGGAGTTGTCTTTCCTGTTTGGTCTTCCCTGCCTCTATCACCGAGGAAGGACTCAGTGCCACACTGCCTTCCACAGCCAGTGGCTGCGTTCCAGGCCCACAAGAAACATGATTCGATCTGCTTCAACCAACCTCACAGAACGGCTTGAAAAGGGGCTAGAAGGCTCCAGCAATGAGCCTTGTGCCAAAAGAGCTCTGTCTTACTGGCTGTCCCTCAGGAGGCCAGAGAGGTGCCGCAGCAGTCCCTCTCTAGTGTTTAGTTTAGTCAAACAGTTTGAACCAGAACTTACTGTCTCTGAGCTTCAACTGCCTCTTCTGTAATGACAGTCCAAAGTAGTCAAGGGTTGAACTTACCTACCAAGGTTGACGATAGTGTCTCTAGACATTATCAAGTATGCCCAGAGGAACAGAGCTGTCCCAGGGTCTACTGTTGCTCAACACCATCCCTGATTTTTTTTCCCTTCCACAGCCACCAAATTTCCTGGAGGTGGAGTGTATCCTCCCATGGTCACATGAGATAAGTCTAGACCATTCCTGTAGAAAGGCTGGGTCTCTGCCTAGAACATAGAGAGGGCCATCTTAACCTAACATCCATTTCTCTATGGCCTGTTCAATCTCACCCACTGTGCAAAGCCCCTTTCACTTTCCCAAATGATATTATTTCTCTCTCCTTATGGATTGCCCATCAGCTCTCTTTCAGAGGATCGGTGCCCTAGTCCAATGCCATGTGAGACACACACACACACACACACACACACACACACACACACACACAGAATATAGAAACATACATACAGAGACACATAAACACACAGAGTCAGTATACACAGACACACAGACTCAGATACACACAGACACACAGACTAAGACAGGAACACACAGAGGCATACAGAAACATATACACATAGACACACACACACACAGATACACACAGGCACACAGACATACATATACACACAGACTCAGAGACACAGACTCAAACAAACATGAACACATGCAGACACATATAGGCACACATGCGGACATACAAAACACACACCCACAGACACAGAGAGACACACAGAGGCAAACAAGCATATGCACAGAAACACACAGAGAGACAGAATCAAACACACACACACACACACACACACACACACACACAGGCACACAGGTAGACAGACACATATATACACACAGAGATATAAAGAGTCAAATAAAAGCCCTCAGCCTTCACTGGGACGCATGGTAGAGAATCCCTCTGGGTGGATGCTTGTCGGCAAGGTGGAAGGAAGACATCGTTCTTTGACTACACAATGTCCTTAACAGGATTATCGTGAAGAATGCACACGTTACTGCTGAGCCACAGACAGGCTCTTCTTTGATGGGCCCAGGACCGGGTCTTTCCCATGAGTTGAGGCATCAGGCTGAGTTCACTGTTCGCCCCACCCCCACCCCCACCCCACCCCCACCCCACCCCACCCCGGCACATGTGTTAGTCTGATCCCCAGTCCCAGTTCATACACCTGGCCTTTACTCTTCTTTCTGTTAGTCCTTCATGGACTTTAATTGTAGTTTATGTTCCAGTCCTTTCTGGTGTGAGGCAAGGTGAGGTGTGTCTAAGATGTAGGCGAAGTGAGTCTTTGCTGTTCAGCTTAGAGCAGTGTCTTTTCATATTTTGTCTTCCCCTGATTTTACATGAACTGTCTAAAGGCAATACTTGGATCAGATTAACTTTATTGCTCACCATGCCCACTCCCTCCCTTATTCACACACACACACACACACACACACACACACACACCTTAGCACTCAATCTCATACTCACTTCTATGTATATTCGCTTAGTATTTAAAACTCTCCTATGGCTGCTTCTCTTAGGCATATCGTTTTCTCCCTCTTCCCTTTCTTTTTCCCCTTCTCCCCTTGCCTCTTCTCCTCTTATTCCTTCTCTTTCTCCTTCCACTGTACAAAGCAGGAGACCAGTGTAGATTACAAAGAGCTCCCTATAGGGCCCTTCAGTGTATTGGCTTACACTTTGGCACTTAATTCCTCTTAAGGAGTCTATGGCCCTCTGAAGGGCGGCTCCAGCTGAGAGTAGGGGAAATCTGGGGCTTTGGAGCCAAGTGTGTGTGCTGTTACCTTGTCTTATATGATCGTGGCTCAGGCTGAGGGGCTGACGCACGGTCCCCTCGCTCTTAGTTGGGACTGTATGATCCAGACTTCCAAGCTCCTAAAACCACCCTCCTCTTAAATCTGCATTCTTCCACTCTGCCTCTCCTGCTGGGCTACATGTTCCAAGGAGACTGCTCACACTGTGCTCGGTGGATTGATCTGAGAGTCATCCCGTGTGAGCCTTCTAACACTAGGGGCCACCCAAAGCTCCCCTGATGATCATTCCTGCCCTCATAGATGGGGAAGG
Source organism: Apodemus agrarius (assembly GCA_964023405.1). Lineage (NCBI taxonomy): Eukaryota > Metazoa > Chordata > Mammalia > Rodentia > Muridae > Apodemus > Apodemus agrarius. Next base: position 69,766,200 of record OZ030018.1, read on the forward strand.
CAAGACAGAAACATGATTATCAACAGAGTAGAAGTCACTTATGGTGCCAAGAAATCGTCTCCGGGCACAACACGGCCCCACCTCAGGCTGCAAACACCCATCACTGTCACTGCTATTACAGGCTCACTCTTTCTTCTGTTCTTATTTATCTGGGCAGCATCTGGGCACTTTCTGGGGCTCTGCCACAGCCTTGCAGGATTTTCTTACTCTGTCATTGAGCCCTATCTTAGTTAGGGTTCCCATTGCTGAGAAAAGACACCATGATCAAGGCAACTCTTATAAGAGACATTTTTTAACTGGGGCTGGCTTACAGGTTCAGAGGTTCAGTCCATTATCATTATGGCAAGAGGCATGGCAGTGTCCAGGCAGACATGGTGCTGGAGGAGTTCTACATCTTGACCCAAAGGCAGTCAGGAGAAGACTGTCTTTCAGGAAGCTAGAAGGAAGGTCTCAAAGCCCTACAGTGACAAACTTTCTCCAACAGGGCCACGCTTCCTAATAGTTCCACTCCCTGGGCCAAGCATATTCAAACCACCACAGGGCCTATGAATGGAAAATGTCAAGAAGTTTTGAGCTCCTCTGGGAAAGAGTGAGTGAGCCAGGTAGAGAGGGCCACAGGTGACCCTGGGCTTCCCCTTTCTGGGAACTGCTATCTGGCAAGGCAGGGCTGGGTCCTTCTGTGCTGAGTTGTGTCCCTGTGCATATAGGAAGCAGAGTACATACGTGAGGGCAGGGCTTTTCGTGTCATGTCTCTCTCGTTTGCAGGCGATTTCTGGTTAAAGCTCACAGTCTCTTGGAAATTCCAGAAAAACTAAATATGAAACAAAGCTTCTGGAGCTGAGAAGCTGAACCACTGTCCAGGGCCTCAGGACTGACCAGTGGGTCAGAACAGTGCACCTCCTCTTCAGTGCTCCTCAGCCTCCTGGGGACTTTGAACACATCCTGAGGCCTGGACTGTGTCCCAGCCTTCCGCTCCACCCCCTGTACCCTCCACCCCCCACCTGGGGTGCCCCACCCCAACCCCCACTCCCACTCCCTGCCCCAGGATGCCCCATCCCCAAGCCCCCTGCCCTAGGATGGTCTTCCCTCATCCCCCAACCCCCCATTCTTCACCCACACCCCACTCGGGATGCCCTCTCCTAGCCCGGGATTCACTCAGGCCATGGTACACCAGGTCACTGTCTCAGACCTACATCAGCCACCCGGATGGTGCTCTGAAGAGCAGTTTCAACCAGATTGGAGCTGAAAATTTGCCATTTCCTTACTCCTGGTGATTAATAAGATTCAGAGAATAAGATTAATAAGATTAAGAATTATCTCCTGAAAGACCGAGGTAAAGCACTCCACTACTGATGAATGAGCCTAGAAAGGAAAAGGCTTTAAGTCGCTTGGAGTCATTTTTCAGTGTGGGTTATTTTATTCTCCTCCTTGCCTCCGTGAGTGAGTGCTAAAGCCTCCTGAATTGAATTAGATTCCTGCAGGAAAGGTCGATTAAATGCGGGACCCAGGGAGGAGCAGCTGGAATTGAAAACCAGAAGGCTCCGGGTTGCCTCGCCTCCTGAGTGGTTCCTGTCGTTTCCACAGACCCTCCACAGCAGAATTGAACTCGTTCCTTCTCATCGCTCCTTGCTTGGGGTCTTCACCCAGGCCTGGCATTCCCCTGCCGCTGGATAGCATCCCTTAACCAATCTCTCCGCCACCGGTCCTCTGCCTCTCCGGTCATTCTTTGCCTTATGTGTTCTAGAGTATTCAAGTGTAAGTGTTCCACAGCTGGCATTTGACCACATCGCTCTCCGGCTTAAAAACCCCCACCGCGTTTGCTTCCGCTGCATTTAAAATAAGGGTGAACTTCCCAGTAGACGGTATAAAGCTATTCACCCTCAGTATGGCCTCTCTGACCTCAGCCTCTCTCTCCACAGTCTGTGCGCTACATGCCAAAGCCATGCAGGACAGCTCAGGGTTCCCAGTCAAGGCTAGATCTCTCTGGCCCTGATCATTGTTCGGAGGGCTAGGTCTCACAGGTGTCTCCACCTGAGGAGTTCCACTGAAGTCTGCTCCGGGCTGCCTGCTCTCTGCCGGGGCAGGGCCCCTGCCAACACTCTCCGCACACTGTGCTGTGAGCATTTGTCTACTTGTCTACACTGCACCCCAGAAGCCAGCCAGCATGTGGTTTTGCATGGTAAGGGTCAAAAGCATTCACATCTCCTCCTCTGCCTTTCATTGTCACTGGCAACTGGGATAGTTAGTTTGCACGGGTCCAAGAGAATAAATCTGTGTCCTACATGGCATCTCGTTTCCCCAAGGTTAATAAAACGCCATGGAAAAGTACTGCTGTCAGCTGGGTGTGTCGCCTTTTATACCATGACACTCAAGGCGCCGAGAGGCAAGTCTCAAGCTTCTGCACCCCTCTGTGACCCTCCCTACCTGGGGCAGGTGCCCAGGAAATGCCCAGTTCTCGATTGTGTTGACCTGAGAGTTTGGGGACACATTCTACAATGTTTTCTTTAGAGCCCCAATTTAAAACTCTCGCCTTTTCCGAAGCTGCCGGGTACAGTGAGACCGGAGCGACACCCCGTTATACCAGCTCCTAGGAGGTGTTCAGTTCACCTGTAGAACTTGACAACAATCCCCAATGTAAGGTTTTTCTTAGGAGCCCAGATGTAGCTTATACACGACATCTGACAAACAATAACACTAGCGACTACTCTTATAGGTGGAAGAGAATGCATACATTATGGAAAGATACGTAAGATGAATAGAGTTATGATGTGACATATTTAATGAAACTGTTTTTATTCATTCGTTCATCAGCCCACTCTTTCATCCAATCAACCATGTCCCAATTCACAAATACAGCTGAACCTGGCTCTGGGCTCAGAGTCACAACTCAGACACAATCTTTGCACTGCAGGGCTTATGTCCTAATGGGAAACAGACATTCAATACATACTTAGAAGCGTTGCGAAAGAGTAAGCAGCATCGGGATGCTGTGTCCGGGACAGAGGGTGGCTCCTATTCATTCATTCACTCATGCCCAGTCCTAGCATACAGCGAGACATACAGTGACAGTGAACGTTTACTGAGAGGAAAAATAAAGGCTGCTGCTCGCGTGTTGTATTTATTTCTTCATCATTCGTTTCCTTCTTAGTTTGTTTAACATATGTGTCCGTATGTATGTGTCTATATGAGTGTGTGTCTGCACACACACTTAATTTGATTATACATGCACAAAGACCACACAGTGGAGCTGCTGCATGAGCACCAGCACACATGGCAGGGGTGGGGGGTGGGGCGCACATGTGGCCAGGGGTGAGCGCACACGCAAAAGGTGAGCACCCGCATACATGCTAGTGACATACGCATCTCATCAGCCCCCGGTGAGAAAGAGAAAGGACGTCACACCAGGTGCCAGAATTCAACAGCAGAAGCGGCACCCAGAGCGAGTACACTGATCCCCTTACTTGACACTTCCGTGATAAACATTTTGTACCATGCACCCTCCGGTGAGTCCCAGCCAGGCACGCCTGACTGATACTCACTTGATTTCACAGGACTAGACTAACCGTGAGGTGAGGAGAGACCAGTAGGCTTTTTTGGATGTCACTGTGACCTTGGCTGCCGGGACTCATGTGGCCGCCAAGATGAGTCACCTGGAAGACGGTGCCTCAGTCAGCTCTGCCAGGTTTCTCGAAACTTGACAGCGCAGAATTCTGCAGCCGCTGAGAGGAACCGACTGTCGCCCTTCTTTCTGCCGGGGTCCTTTGTAAAAGCATCCGAGGACCTAGGCACTGGAGGCTCCTTTGAGAAATGCTACACTCCTTTGTGCCCTCCAGCCAAAGGGTTAGCTAAGGGCCTAGGGAGAGATTCAGGACACAGGCTGGAAAGCCCGGGGTCAAGTCTCAGATCTGCCATCACCCTGCATGGCCTTTGGCTTGTTACTTTTGCCTGTGGACCCCGCTTGTCTCATCTGCAGAATGAGGCTTGGTAGAGTCCAGAAGGCGAGATGCAGGTACTCCTACTGTAAAGTGCTCACAAAGAGCGTTGCGCCTGTGAGGTCCAAGAGCCAGGTCTCTGGAAAGAGCCGATTTGACCAGAAATCAAGTCCTAGTGCTTTCCACGAACATGCTATGGCTTCCACAGATTGAGGCTCATGTAACAAACAGAAACAGGAGTATCAGCATTCATGCCTTTCTTTAGGAAGTAACGGGCAGATTGGGCTAGAGAGATGATGGTTCCGTGGGTAAGGGCGCTTGCCGCACAATCCTGAGAAGGGGCTTAGAATCCCGGCACCCGCATGACAACCTGGACTTCATATGCATGCCTGGAACTCCAGTTTCAAGAGGATTGCTGAGCTTGCTGCCTTCAAGCCTAGCCAAGAAAACACGAGCCCTAGCTCCAGGACAGACCCTGCCTCAAAGGAATAGGTGGGGGTGATAGCAGAATCCAATTAATGTCTCCTTCACCTACACATACATACGTGCATGTGCGCATACGCTCACAGGGACACATACACACGTGCATAAAACAAGCAAGCAAAGAAACAGACAATGGGGACAATTTAATTTTAAGTTGTATCAGCTTTGTGTGTGTGTGTGTGTGTGTGTGTGTGTGTGTACAAATCTTCACATATGGAACCAGGATAAAGACTCTCTTTTGAATGTATCTCAGAGTGGGTCTTGTAGAATGCAATGAAACAACCCCCCCAACACGCACGCGCACACACACACACACACACACACACACACACACTGAGATTCTAGATTAGGCTGGGGAACTCCCACATTTCTGGTTGTTTCCCTTATCCAAAGTAACAACAGCCCTGCACTTTGGGGTGAGGCTTCACTTCAAGCTGGAGGGCTGGTCCTTCTGCTGCCCAGGAAGAGCATGAGGCTTGGCATTGTGGTGTTTGTAGCTCAGGGTATAACCAAGTGCTTTTCTCATCGTCCCTTTTTCCTTTTCTGTAACATGATGTCCATATCTGCCTATCTTAGAGCAACTTTTACCTGTTGTAGTTGATTACCTGTGTAAAAGGGTAGGGGTGTGTTGGGGGCGGGGACTGCCATCGAGTCATGTGTTCTCAGAATCAGAATGACAATATCCTTCCATTGGTCAGTGATGCGTATGCACACAGTAAGTCATAATCTCCTCCAAGATGCTGGTGTAGAGCCGAGCAAAGATCACCAGCTCCCGCGCCTTCTTCCAGGTGAAACCAGAGAGCCTCAGGGTGGGTCCTGAGGTCCTGAGGCTCTAAAGAGGGATACAGGAGGGACTTGGAAAGAGAAGAGGGGTGCTCTGAGACCTTTCATCCAAACTTCAGCTAGCTAAAAAATGGATGTTTCAAGAGAGCACGAGAAGCCGGAGCTGAATAAGATGGATGAGGGTTAGGCGATTACAACCAGGAATCCCCCTCTTCCTGTGATATCTCCAGAGCAGTGCATCAAAAGCAGTCCTGCACCACTGCGGTCCTTATGCCACCGCTGTCACCGAGAGGTGAGTGGCTTAGTGCCCTGTGATGAGCAAAACCAGCTTTCACATCCGCCATCTGATTTGTGCGTCATGATCACCCTGTAAAGTAGGCATAGTGGGTTCCCTCCTGCCGCCATCTCTCTCAGTGAGGGCACCATACCCTGTCACCTGTGAGGAGCCACATCTCAGCCAAAGCTACAGGGAAGATACACAGGACCAGAACCCGGGTCTTATGAAATCAGATCAGTGTTTCTTGGAAGGCAGTTGGAGTAACTAAAGCACCTTGGGAAAGGTAGGACCCAGGAGGGAGCGCTGCTGGGTAGACTAGCTCTCAGTTCATGCTGTAGACTGAAGATAGAGGCTCTGAGTCTGAGAGGGAGGGCGGGGCTGGCTGACGGTCCTTATTGTTCCAAGGGAAGGAAGCAAGGTTCTGGTTGACTTGCTTTATTGATGTTAAGTAAATCGAACCTTTGGGTTAAGTTAGGCACAAAAAGCCGGGCGGTGGTGGTGCACGCCTTTAATCCCAGCACTTGGGAGGCAGAGGCAGGCGGATTTCTGAGTTTGAGGCCAGCCTGGTCTACAGAGTGAGTTCCAGGACAGCCAGGGGCTACACAGAGAAAACCTGTCTCAAAAAACAAACAAACAAAAAAGTTAGGTGCAAAAGTAGGTAACAATTAAAGACGTGCCTTCCGATCGGTTTGGCCGGCTGGGGTCTACAGTCCCCCAGGGGGGACTTACAGGAGGGATCACTCCCTGTGAGGCTAGCCTTGTCTTCTGGCTCCTCTCCCAGGCCTCCAGCAGGCATTTCCGACTCTCCCACGTTGTTCTACATCTTTTCCTGCCTCCACATCCCTCCACCAACCACCTAGAGCGTAGGAAGTTGCCACTCTGCGGGTGCTCGCCCCCTGCCTGGTCCGCAGTTTCCATCTTTCTGGTGGGGTACCTACCCTTCTCGCTGTCCCATCTCTGGCCCCAGGAAACCGCTCAGTGCCCTAGCCTTCCAGCACTTTCTGCCACCCCACACTGCAGGTCATCCCTTTATCTGCTTAGCCAGTTTTGGACAAGTTGCCTGGGAATCTGTTTTGGGTGAGGGTGGGTTCTGTGGTTGCTCAGAGAACCATGTCTTGTGGGTGTTGGAAGGGACCTTGAGTGGCCCTCTTTCACAGTGAAGACACAGGACTGGAGAGGAGGAGCCAGTGCCCCATAGCTACCCTTTTTGGATTATATTCTCTGTGGGGTTTTTTCCCCCTCTCTCCCTTTTCCTGGTCTCCCCGTTATTTTGAGTCAATCCCAAAATGAGAGTTCGGCACTAAAACCTTCTGGAACCCGAGGTATCGGCAACAACACCAGACACCTCATCCCCCAAACCGTGGGACTCTTGTTGTCACGTCATCCTGACTTTGCTTTCTGCCAGCCTAGGTACTCAGTCCTGAAATCTAAGCTGGTGTTCCTTCCCCTAGCCTGGTCGGCTTCCAACCACCTGCTGCCCCACCCATCGGGCGCTCAATATTTCCCCTGTTTTTTTGCTTTTTGTTGTTGTTGTTGTTGTTGTTTTTGTTTTTCGAGACAGGGTTTCTCTATGTAGCCCTGGCTGTCCTGGAACTCACTCTGTATACCAGGCTGGCCTCGAACTCAGAAATCTGCCTGCCTCTGCCTCCCACATGCTGGGATTACAGGCATGCACCATCACCACCCGGCCCTCCCCTGGTTATTTGTTCTAGCCTCATGTAAATGCCTGACCACTTTACCAGGAGCCCGCCCCTGAGCATGTCACCTTTCTCTTCAGGACTGGCAGTGACCTCCCATGACCCCACTGATGGCCCGCAGCTGGCACCGCAGTCTTTTACCCTGCCTGACAACATCAGCCCAGCTGTGCTTTCTGAAAGTCCTTTTCCTTAGGCATCCTACCCAAGGTCTCCTCCACCTTTCCCAAGCACTCACGCTGTCGTTTTCCCAGACAGCTTAAATGATCTTCCTGTCTCTTCCAGAGAGGCTATCCAGTTTTCAAGGCTGACCATAAATACTATTTTCCCATAAAACTCTCTCCCTCGGCCCAGGAGATGCTTCGGAGCCCTGTGCGGTATCTTTCCTCTCGGTCTGCTTCTCTTTACAACCACCGAGACCCACGTCACGTGTCTCCACTGGGCTCTGGGTAAGAAGGCAAAGACCTGGACTTTTCTAGCTTGGCATCTGGCAGTGCCCAGTTCTACAGCCTATAGGAGAGTTGCCTGCATACTGTTTGTTAAATAAATAAATTCATTGGCGTGCCCTCATGGCAAGGCCGTCTCTGGATTATCAGGGTTAATGTGGATAATTAAGTTGAATTATTAACCTCTGAATGATTACAGTGAATCTAGTCTGGCTGCTGCCCTCCATAGATTCTGACTCTAACGACGCCTTACCCCTCTGGCTTCCAGAGGGAAATTAGGCCAGAAGAAGGTATCGAACACTGAAATGCATGGTGGTTAAAAGACGCAATGGAGGCTAGGCAGGGCAGCAGGGCCACGGCCTGGCTGCACTCTGCTTTTGCGCGGCCTTTAAAAGCAGCGAGAGCCTTTGCCAGGGGCCATGGGGTTTGTTCCCACCCGGCCTTTCTTCCTGCCTCGCTCTGTGATTCTGGAATACCCAGCCAGCCAGCGTGCTGAGGGCAGGGGAGGGGGGAGGGGGACTGTGAGTGAATGCTGTGTCAGAGCCAACATTTTAAACTCTGAAAATCTTTCAAGCATCCCCTTGCTGGACCGCAGGCTTTTGTGCTCCCTGTCACAAGCAGGCCGCCAGGCTCAGGCCCTCTTGGGTACTTCCATCTGAGTCAACAAAAAGCTCTTTGAGCTTCTCCGGGCCTCCACAGGGATGCCAAGGCACGAGTTGCCCTCCCGGAACTCATAGTCACAGCGGGCAGCGTGTGCGAGCAAAACAGACGCAGGGGGCAAGCTAGCCTGACCTCTCCATTCATAGACGTGTGTGTTCTCCGTGGAGCAATCACAGCGCATTTAGAGAGTTGGAGATGGGTAGAGAGTGACTGTTGACTTTGGATGCGAACCACAGCGGGGCACGCCCCTGGACCCAGAGCCTCTCCTCTTTTGCTTTGGGCAGGTCTCGTCAGCACACAGCTACACCGAGTGCCTGAAGATATGGGGCAAGCGTGGGCTGAGGTCCAGCCCGGGACCCCATCAGCAAGCTCCAGGAACATGAGTCGGGATCCCCTCTAGAAGGAATGCTTTTTCTCTTTTCTTTTCTTTTCTTTTCTTTTCTTTTCTTTTCTTTTCTTTTCTTTTCTTTTCTTTTCTTTTCTCTTCTCTTCTCTTCTCTTCTCTTCTCTTCTCTTCTCCTCTCCTCTCCTCTCCTCTCCTCTCCTCTCCTCTCCTCTCCTCTCCTCTCCTCTCCTCTCTTCTCTTCTCTTCTTTTCTTTTCTCTCTATGCAGAGGCATCTTCTGTATACTTGACAGCAGCTTTAATGCCAGCAGGACCCAAGTCCCCAGATGTGACTATTCCCCCAAAAAGCTCTACTTTAAGGATACCATCATCTGAGCCACACAGTGTGCGATGTGTGCTGTTCCGCAGCTCCCCCAGCCTTTCCCCCTGCCCCTCCCCCCTGCCCCCCCCCCCCCCGGACAGACCAGGATGGCTGCATCAGGCACCCCTGTTTCTCTGGTCTCTCGCTCGCTCTCTCCTTCCATTCGGGCAACTGGAAACTACAGGACGGTCTGTTGAGGCTCCTGAACAGATCTTGCTTATCGACCTTTGTTTCCCCAGCTGTGTGAAGGAGGGAAACCACCAGCTGTTGCCACACAGATGCTGCCTCTCCACTGCTTCCCTCAGATCTCCTATCCTACCTCATCGCCCCGCCCACACCTCAATGATCCCCTATGGACTGCTCCCCTTTGGGACCCTCCCTAAGTCCTACTGGGGAAGCCTTGCCTCCCAAACCCCGGCAACAGACTTTCGCTTTTGTCTCTCTGGCCTCACGCAAGCTGTGGTGGCAACATGACAGCGACGTTACCAAGTCCCCAGTGGGGTTCAGACTTCTTCCCAACAGCTAGGAAACTACTGATTATGTATGAGGCTGTCACATAGATCACCCCGACTATATAGTCTTAAGCAACACCCACTATTATCTCACCACTTCCGTGGGTTAGGAGCATGGGCGCAGCCCTGCTGCTCCTCTGCTTATTTTACAGGGCTCAAGTCCAAGTGTCAGTCAGGCTGTGCGCTCCTCAGGAGGCTTGACTAGAGAACAAGCCACTTCTAAGCTCCCTCAGCGGGTGGAGCTAGTTTTCTTAGACTTTTGAAGGCTAAGGTTCCTAAGCCCTGGCCAACTGTTGGCTGAGGCCCACTCCCTTAGCTCCTAGGGCCACACGTGACTTCTATCTCTCCCTCCCTCCTTCCCTCACTCTCCTCTCCCTCCCTTCCTCCCTCTCTTCCTCCCTCCCTCCCTCCCCAAGTCACATTTTACTATCAGACAGTGGGCCAGTCTGTTCCATTTCCTACTGTAATCCTGTCTTGATTGGTTCATGTCAACTCACTGCGGCCTGAGCCCTTTCCTAGCAGCTTTGGCGGCTACAAATCTCGACTAGCGTGGCTCTGGCACCTGCGTGCTCCTGCACGTGACAGTGTCCTGGCTAGTCATCTAGACTGATGATGGCTGTGATCCTGCTGTTGTCCAAGGGACACAGGCCTTACAGACATAGCCTAGGAGAGAAGTTCAGCCTTCACCGTGACTCTGCAAGCAGGAGGAGGAGAGAGAGAAGGAGGCTAGGAGGGAGGCTCATAAGACATGGCAGTCCATCAGCCAAGGGGTACACACAGTTCCCGCTGCAATTGTGGCGGAGGAATGCTTTGTCCGGCATCGGTGGGAGGAGAGGTCCTTGGTCTTATGAAGGCTCCATAGATGCCCCAGCATGGGGAAATCAACAGGGGGGTGGGGGCCGGGGTAGGTGGGAGTGGGTTGGGTGGAGGGGCATCCTCATGGAGGCAGGGGGAGGGGCGATGGATTGGGGGTTTTCTGGGCGGAGTGGGGGGGGTGAAACCGGGAAAGGAAATAACATTTGAAATGTAAATGAAGGATACATTCAATAAAAAGAAAAAAAAAAAGAAAAAAACCAAACCAAACCAAACAAAACAAAACACGTCAGTCCCTCTGCTCTAGTCGGTACCTCAGCAATGGCGGGCCTTTCCTTCCCAGGGTCTTCCTGTGGGCCCTGGACTCTTTCCGCCCTGTGGCTATTGTCCTTCCATTCCTTGCCTTTTATTGGGGACAATAGCTGTCATTTGGCCATACTTTGTTTTTCCTTTTGCCATTTGACGTCTGGGTTGGGCCAAGGAACTCTTTCTATGGTTTTACGCCAGTCCCTGACCCCTGACCCCTGACCCCTGACCCCTGACTCCTGACTCTGACACTTGGAATGGTTTTGTCCCTGAGATCATCTTTCCGTTTTCCTGAACCTGCCCACTGTGGAAACTTATTTCTTGGCCTGGCCAGTTGTGTCTTCTATTGCTTAGGCTCCTAAATTTACTGTGCAGTGATCTTCCCCGCCTAAGATTTCTGGTAAACAGGAAATGCTAGTTTGAGAGCACAGTCCATCCCATTTCGTTTTAGTTTGAGATCGGGTCATACTATGTAGTCAAAGTTGGTATCAAATTTGAGATCTTCTTGCCTGCATCCCTTAAAACTTTGGCTATGGGCATGCGTTACAAGTACCCTTAATGGTTTGGTGATAGGCATGCATTACCATGTGTTGCCATGGGTTACCATGCCTGGCTCCACCTCCTCTATTGGATCACTGTCCATACAGTTCATGATATATGTTCTTGACCATGAGCGTTTTCTGTTTGTTTACTTCTTCAGTTCAGTAAGCAGAAAGTCAGGACAACACTGTCAATGAGTGGAACGAATGGGAAAGCCTCCAGCCCGTTAACCATGCCACGGTGGCGGCCATGTTTGACTCAAGGGTGAGCCTCCCTCAGTGCTTGGTAAAATTGCCCTCTTGGAATCTTTAAATGTTATGTCATGCCCGTTTTACCCTTGACTTAGACAAATGAGCAGTTGCCTAACCCTAAAACACAAGAGTCGCTTTTGATCTTTCCTTCCTCTGACCTCCACACCACACTTAGCCCAACGCTTGTCTGGTCCACCTGGAACCATCTTTCCAGTCTCCCTGAAGCCCTCCCCACACACATACACCACTCCTCCCCTCTCCTCCACTCCGAGTCTTACTCTGATTCCTTTCTCTCTTGCTTTTTCCAATCCCACCAGACAAACTGTTTAAAAACCTAAAGTCCATCTCGGAGTCACCCTCATTAACAGCTGCTGGTGATTTCCCATTACCCTCAAAATACGCCTCAAGCCCTCACCACACTCCTGGTTTGGTTCGTAAGCCGTTTGAACCCACCCCATTTCTTGTCTTCTTCCCAAGGCCAAGTTCATCCCTGCCCGAGACCATTGCAGAAGCGTTTCCTCTGCCCAGCGTGTTCTCTCCCAAGTTCCTCACCTCACTGACTGCTCTTCAACCTTTAGGTCTCGACTTGAATGTCACATTTCCCAAGGGGCTGCCCACCAGAACCAGGTGTTTCCTGTTACCCTCCCCGTGTCCCTGCAGTTTTGCCCGCCATCTCTCTTCCCCTCTAGACTGACATTTCCATGAGAACAAGAGGAAAGTGCTTTGCTAGGGGACTTGTAGCCAGCTCTAAGCTTAGGACCTAGCACACGGGCGTTAGACTTAAAGGCCCACCGGAAAATATGTTTAAAAGGATAATGAGTGGCGTGTTGGGATTCTCACCATGTCAAGCGTCTGTTGGACTCTTCTACCATGATAACATCTTGTTTATCTGAAGGACCTGGTCTCACATCCGCTTCTATCCAGAGCTGAAAAGCTAGGAAGAAGTGAGGTGCTCTATAGTGTTTCCCAAGGTTCGAGATTCCAGTTTGTGTCCCCACCATGTAAGACAATTTGTGACGCTTTCCATTTGTCTAATAACATGGGGATGGGCTTTCTCTCCAGCATGCCTGGCCTGCTTAGAAACCCACAGCCAGTTCATCGAACTGATTTTGTTGTTGAGAAAGCATTCTGCCAACCTCCATCTGAGGACTGCTACCTTTCCTACAAAAGGTCTCCAGACAGGGAGTAAAGACAGAACTCTTTTGAACGCTTTCCCTAGCCACAGTCACAGCGCATTTAACTACAGATAACTCAGACACGGTATGGAACTGTGGGTGCATTTTCCTCGGTGCCCTGCTAGAATTCAGATGGGTGTCTAAGGAGGTCCCCATTTCAGAGAGTTCAGGAACAGAGGGAGCCTCGTGATGCCTTTCCATCTGTTGGATTGCTTGTCCAGAGCCTAGCCCTCCAAGGAGCTCATGGATGAAGCAGGAAGCTTTCTCTCCAGCATGCCTGGCCTTGTCGGGAGGCAGACACCTGTGCCTACCATACCGAGGACCATTCTACATCCTCTACAAGGTCAAAGTTGGGAAGCATTTACTCCTACTGATCATTAATTCATTCATTCATACTTAGCGCCCCTTTATGTCAGGCAGGCAACCAATATACAGGGAAGTCCCCAGGATGGCCTTGCCCTGAGGGCAGCCTTATACGTGGGCACTGTGCCAAGGGGTTCTTGTTTCTGAAGTGCCTTCTGTGAGCCTACCCTGGTTCTGACATCTTGTTATCATTTGTTTACAATTTGTTCACCTACACCCAAGACACTCGTGCCCTGATTCATAGGTAGATGGTTGGCATCTTGCTTGTTTCTTCTAGTCCAACTGGAACTGCTTGTCTCTAAGCTGGGTACACTTAGCTTCCGCTTCGGCATGCAGACTATCTATCTAATGAAGTGTCCCTTTAAGGCAGTCCACTGTTAGTAACTGCTTTCTAGGGCTTGTCTTCGGGGTGTGGGGAGAGAGAGGATGGGGAGAGCATTCCTAACATAATAGTGTAGAATATGTGATATATATATGTATATATACACATATATATGGCTGATATATATGTGTGTGTGTATATATATGTATATTTCCCCACTACATTGCAATCTCACCAGTTTGTGCACATTTGTAATACCCACACTTGGAAGGAAGGATCATGAGTTCGAGGACAACCTACACTACATAGCTTGGCCTTTATTGCTATTCTTCGCGTGCTTATCCTTTCCCACTGACGCTGTGACTGCTCACCTGCCCTGCTTGCGCTTGCCTCCAGATTACTGAACACGACGCACTTCCTTCAAGCTCTTCCTGCGTTCCGTTCCTTAATTCCTAGCCAGACACCCCCCCATAGGAGACATGTTTCTTGCATAAATAGTGCCTTCCATTCCAACCCTCGCCCTGTGTAGTGCCAGATTGGGAAGCCCTGCGGTTCCTGGGCTCACTGGTATACCGGCTGGATCATTGCCATGCTAGACGCTCATTGCCTGCAGATAGATAGATAGATAGATAGATAGATAGATAGATAGCTATCTGTTCCTACTGGAATATGAGATCTCAAGACCTTCTCTACTAGTTCCCAGCATTCATTCAGAAGGCAAGAACCTGATAAATGCTTGTTGTACCAATTCTCTTACTAAGACAAAGGTTGCAGTGAGAGAAATCCTAGGCTTAGTGTCACCCAGTCTTGCCATAACAAAAGCCCTCCAAAGGAAGTCACGTGGTCAGAGTCCCCTACACAATAGACATGCTGCTTCCGTCTGTGGTTTCTCGGGGCGATGAAGTCTACACTGCCAGTCTTCCCTGTTCTTTCACACTCTTCCAGTAAGAATTGTACTTACTTTTCTCGGTTGGTGTAGGATTGTCAAAGGTCCACCATGCCCAAAAAGATCCTCTTTAAAAGCCCATAAATAGCTTGGGGACATAATTAAAAGCAGGAGTAGTCTAATTGTCAACACCTCTTAGGACTTCTCCCTGGGCCTGCACAGCCAGGTCTTTATTTCCTCCTAATTAGCAACCCAGGATTCCTGCAGAGCAATTTCACTGGCAGGGTTTTTTTGTTTTGTAATGTTTTGTTTTGTTTTTTTGTTTTTCTCTACACAGCTAATGGGTTTGCTGGTTCCAAAGACTGGGGGTGGAAATAAGGCTCTGATCAGGCCCTGAGAATTATCGGACAAGGTGAGACTCTATGAAAAGCCACAAAGTGAAAGGTATTATGTCTTCTAGAGCCTACATCCAGAGGCCACAGCTTCCAGGGCTAGCACACAGGCGAAGAGCTCTCAAAATTATTGCCAGGTCTCTGCAAGTGTACTGATGAACCAAGCGTGGCCTTGCGACTAAAGAGGACGAAGTCTTGCGATGCTACCTAGTTTTTTTTTTCAAATGTGCAGCACAGCTGTCATTGTGACTAACAACACAAGATTTGTCTAAATGGCTCGAAGTTCATCACAGGCGTGATCACACATTTTACTGCTAATGGAGACAACCGCGGAGGATATTGTCAAGAGGCTCTGTGACTCAATGTGGCACAGGAGGCTAGTCCCAGGAGAGATGAGCTGAGTCTGGAAGGCCGGAGCTGTGTTCTTCCCACCTCAATCAAGGACTACCATGTGCTAAGGGCAAAGATACATCAGCTGTCAAGTGAATCTTTTCTTTAAAAACACAGACATTTGAAATGTTAGTGACTGCTGGTTAATCAAAATAACAAAATGGTAGCTTTATAGTTTAGAGCCCTTGGCAATTAAAAAAATTGCGTGCACATACATTACTCCACGTGGCTCTCAAAAAGCAGGAAGAACGGGAAGGAAAGAAGAAAGGAAGGAAAGAAAATGAGTGTGTAAAGGAAGTGAAATTCGGGGGCTCAGTTGCTCCCCAGGAGAGCTCAGCCATCAGCAAATCACAGGCAAGAAGGGCTGCTCTCCTCTCCCTCTGCGAGCCGGGATGGCTCAGATGAGTGACACCCAGGCGTGGCTCTAACATGTGTCTAGGGCAGTGTTTCTCGGCCTGTGGGTCGTGACCCCTTTGGTAAGCCTCCGTCTCCTCAAATATTCACGTTACAATTCATAACAGTAGCAAAATTACAGTTCTGCAGCCACAAGGGAGTAGTTGGACGGTTAGGGGTCGGCAAGCACGAGGAACTGTGTGAAAGCGTCTCGGGGTTAGAAAGGACGAGAAGCGCCGCTCCAGAGTAGCTCCGGGTCTCTTCGGATGTCGATGGCGGTGTTGGCACAGAGCTTTCTCGTTTAAAAAGATGCAGGAGGCGGGGAAGTCACCTGACAGCAGCAGGCAAGGTTCAGCTCTTGTGTCTTTATGGTCCCCTACATCCTTCTTCGTAGTCTCTGCTGTTAAAAGAAATAAAAATGATAGGGGTCAAAGGAAGGTCAGCTTGTGGTAAGTAATTCAGAGTGTGTCTGTCTTTGCCCACAAGGCTAGAGCATGGTAAAAAAAAAAAAAAAAAAAAAATGTCTGAGACTCTGAAGCACAACTCGAATGGCAATCAGAACACGGACGACATAAAGTACATCCCGACGGTGGAACTGGGCGCGGTAACTAAACAGATACAAATTTATGCTCATTGCTATATCATCGGCTGAAGCGAGTCAAAGCAGGGCTTATAATATCTGGTGTGTTTTTGCTTACATAGAAGTTGTCTGAAATAAATGAAGTTCACCAAATGCTAACTAGCTCTGTGTGCCAGGATGGCACACACTGTGTGCTAAGATGGCACACACGGATGACGTGTTGCACACCGTCCCCTCTCAAAGCCCACTTGCCCAGCTGGCTCAGAGGGCTCGTGTTCACACGTCAACGGTCCGTGCAGCCCGCTCGCGCACATACTGAGTTCTGGGTCTCATCGTTTGCTCCTTTGTCCCTCAGAAGGAAGCCACAAAGAGAGACAGAGGCCGTGCGTGTCCCTTCCCAGCCAGCTAGGCCCTGCGGCACTAGTGGCTGTAACCCCTGGCTGGCTGGCTCGTCCTCTCGTAGAGACAGCCTTGCACCAGAGACTCAAAGCATTTGGGTCCCAGGACTCTGGTGTGCCCCGAGGGCTCCGTAACTGCGACCTGGCAGGCAGCCCCCCTGCTTTCTGAGCATTGGCTTTATTACCTGCAAAATCAAAATGATAGTATTGCCTGCTAGGAGCCCCAAGTCAGATGAGGTTTACAGAATGCCTGGAGGGGTGAAAATGGTCTTACCTGGAAGAACTGGCTTTGGGACTTATCTAAGTCAGGGTTTCCACTGCTGTGATGCTATCTATGGCCAAAAGCAGCAGGGGGAGGAAAGGGTTAACTCAGCTTATACTTCTAGGTACCATTCTGTCTTTGAGAGTAGGGCAGGAGCTGGTGCTTGACCATCCCCAGACCAGTGAGAGACCTCTCAAGACAGGCCGGTAGCTAAGAAACAAGATCCAAGATTATCCTCTGACCTCTGTATCCCTGTGCACACACGTGCATGAGCATCTGTACCTACACCCCTGCCCCCACAACACACACACACACACACACACACACACACACACACACACACAATAACTGGAAAAATAAACACTGGCTTTGGAAAAGCCACCTTGTTGCAAATCGGCTATGCAGCTTTAGCAAGGAGACGCATTCTCTCACAGCCTCTGTTTACCCCTTTGTAAAATGGGCTATTCTGCTTTGTCCCGTCTGCCAGCTGGAAGCACCCCAGTCCTCTCAAGCAGTCCTGTGGTTTTTATAAGGTCCAGAGACCCACGGCTCACCTGAGCTTCGTTAGAAGCAGTTTTCCAGATGTGCTGGGTTGGGGTGATCTATAGTTAGAACTCAGCGCCCCCCCCATTTGTTTGTGTATTTACTGAAGCTCTAAACCAGCTGTCTGAATCACTTGCAAACAGACCAAAGCTATTTTTATGCGTCACACGCAGCCCCACAGGAGCCAGCCACGCCTCAGGATAATGCACTAAAAATATCCTTATAGTGCTATTTTTAAGGCTCCAAAGCTACAAGCCACAGCCCGGGAAAAGCAGCGTTCCTCGCTACATGGACACGCAGGGCAGCAGACCAGAGCCCAGTTCCCACTGGGACCCTGGGTCAGTCCAGGAACTGTTCTTTTCTCCGACCATCTGGAATCTCCCTATGCAAAGGCCGGTGTGAAGCCTTGTCCTTCCCCAGAGACCCTGTGCTAGACACAGAAGGCTGCAACTCGGGCCACTACACTGGGGCCATTACTCCTGCTGCATGCTTGCTTCCATTCTGAATCACCAGCGCTGAGGCTTCTGCCCATCAGGGATGCTGGACACTCCCCTCGCATGTCTGAACAGTCATTTATAATTTCGAAAGCGTATTCGTAGGCATCAGATTCCCCGGTCACTCTGGTACCACTACTCAAGGGTATTATTGCTTGTGGGTGTGAGTGTGTGCCCTGTTGTACCTTGGTGATGGGCTAGAACACAGGTGGTCTCTGGTGTGTCCAGAGGTGATGACTCCACACTGGCTCAGCATCTTCTTTCTTCTTTTCTTTCCTGCCGTAGAAGGCACAGCAGACCCAATTCATTTGTTCGTTCATTCATTCATTCACTCGTTCCCTTGACAAGTATTTTCCTTAATTCATAAGCTAAAGCCCTCTCTGCATTAGGCTGAGACATAAATGACACTGTCCCTTTTCTAGGAGGTGACAGTACCAGGACAGAAACCCAAGAAAAGCTTCTTTAGAAAGTTTAATTATATTGCCCCCTCCCCCCCCCCAGGAATAAGTAGGATATATAAACAAGCGCCCTGGACCAGGAAGGCCTGAAAATCTGGGAGCTTGTGAAAACTGAAAGCAAGAGTGAGTCAGGGCCTGAGCCAGGGAATTGTGGGGGCTGGTTGCCAGGGTGGGGGGAGGGGGTGCAGGGGAGGGGTGAGGTGCAGGCTGCCTGCCGATCCAGGGAGTCCAGTGCTTTAAGGCAGATGTCAGTTCAGTCACAGCTGAGCTCAGAGATGCTCTGTGGAGGGTCGGGTAGTCAGGCTTCAGAGAAGAGAGCCAGCTTGCAGACCTTTGCGACAGTTCAGGTGACCCAGGATGGGACTGAGGAGGATCCAGGAGGTTGTGGGAGGAAGACTAGATTCTGAAAGTATTTGGAAGGGGCTAAGAGGCGTGAAGGAAAGAGACAGGCCGGGTGAGAGAGGAGAGAGGAAGGATGCTGCTGTCACAGTGAGCGGCGTGATAAGCAGGAAGCTAGAGACGAAGCTGTGGAGTTCCGGGAAGAGGACAAGCTAGGACACGGTTTGGAAGGAAGTGAGCTTTTGAGGGGAATCTATAAAACTGTCTCAAGCCTCAGCCTCAGCAACCCAAAAGAACCAGTATCTCTCCACCATCAGCAACCGAATGCCTAAAATCAGGGCTCAAAGTGTGCGCGATGTACTCCGTTTTAAGTCCTTTGCTATTTCATGTGTAAATTCGGGAATACACATTTGCATATGCAAATATATTCCCACCGAGATAGAAGCCTAGGTGTGTGCTTACCACAGGATAGCCAGGAATGCCCACTCTCTAGCTGTCCCCGCCCCTCCCCCAAGGCCTGCTGTCTTCCCCCCCCCCACCCCCCCCCGAGAGACAGTCCATGGCCACAGAGCCCATGCCACCTGCACTTCCCCCTACATCCAGTCTAGGTTAGGGAAGGTCACACACAGGGGAAAATTCCAGAACATGAGCTCACGGCATGTGGTTAAAAGAGGACATTTGCCTGGAATGTTGGAGTCTGCTCCAGGCGTTCACCTTTTGTTTTAGCGTCTAATAGCCTCTAGGGGGCGCTCTACAGTGTTTCCCATTCCCACCATGACTGGTCTTCATTCACACAGAGGGCAGAGTGGGGGTGACCCCAAGTTTGTATTTCCTAATCACAAGATATTTAAAAAAGAAGAAGAAGAGGAGGAGGAGGAGGAGGAGGAGGAGGAGGAGGAGGAGGAGGAGGAGGAGGAGAAGAAGAAGAAGAAGAAGAAGAAGAAGAAGAAGAAGAAGAAGAAGAAGAAGAAGAAGAAAGAAGATCAACAAAGCAGGGACTCTGATATTCGCTGGCTGACAACACCAATTCTGCTTTTAGAGAATATTTGAAAAAAAAAAAATCAATACACTTTCATATGAAAGGGAGTTGTTTTTTTTTTTTTTCTCCTAACACATGAATTGCTCCCTTCAAACCAAAGCTGTGTAACTCCCGGAATGACGCTAAATGTGAGCGGGATGGTAAGTGCTGTTACGACATCCAGTGATTTCCCTCCCTCAGCAAGCTGCTGCTGGCCATGGTCCCTCCCATCTGAGAGACAAAGGAAGGAACCTTCCCTGTCAAAGCGCCCACGCGCCGGCACGATGGTGTGTAACAGTATACACATTTGACCAGGTCGGCTTGAGGCCGAACTTCTTAGCCACATAGAGGTCCAGGCTGAGGAATGCATTCGCCAGGAGCGAGCCACTTCCTGCCCATTTTACCTCCTGTTCTCAGCCACAGCTGTGACCTCTGACCCTAAGGAGTCCCTTTGCAATAGCTCTGAGCCCCCAGGCCTCCACTTTGCTTACTGGCTGGACACAGTAAAAGGTTTCTCCGCCTGGTGATGAAGGGCAGAAACCCCAAACTACAGCCATTTAAAGGGCTCCCCTGTAAACTGATCTTTCCAGACTAGAACTCTTTGCTTCTGGCCCTCAGCTGCTCTCTAATTTCAAGAGTTTCCTGAGGTTCTGGGTGATTACAGTCTTTATCTCGATGGGCCTGCGTTTTTTGTGGCAAGAGCTGAATAAACATGAAGGAAGGAGCTGGGAGGAAAGAACAGAATCCCAGGAATAAAGCCGGCAAAGACAGTTATCCAGATGAGAGGGAGCCAGAGCACATCCTCAAAAGAGGGAAACAGGAAGTCTCACTGGGCCTGGATGGGAGGAGGGAAGACCCAGAATGACTGAGGCGAGGACCAGGGAGAAGAGAAAGGAAAACGATGGACATTTCCTGTTCCTGTTTCACTCCAACCTGAGACCATGTCTGTCAGAACACAGGCTTTGTGACACTCACCAAAGGCCACAACTGCAGCCCTTACTTGGCCACAGGGCCCTATAGTCAGGAGCACTGACAGGGGCGGAGTCTTCTGTAATGACATCATCACTCTCCAGAGTGGGAGCTTATTGATCGTCGCAATTTTATCAGATTCACAGTAAATACCAGATGGGAAACAGTTTCTATTTGCCTCATGTCTGGAGAGTGACGGCTCCAGGGGCCCTGAGGAGACTGGGACCTTGGGGCAAACAAGGCTGAGGGAGAGCTGTCTGCGAGCACTGGCAGGGCGTGCGGGAGAGAGTCGGGTGTCCTGAGCCCAGAGGGAGAGACTTTAACAAATTCACCAAAGCCAACAAGGCGGGCTGTTGCGACCGTCAGCTTGCAAGGCCATCACAAAGCGTCAGCCACAGGCTACTTATGAGAAGATGCATGTGTTTAGTTCACAGTTGGGAGGACTCAAGGGCATGGTGCCTACATTGGATCACTGGGGTGGGAGAGAGAGAGAGAGAGAGAGAGAGAGAGAGAGAGAGAGAGAGAGAGAGAGCCATCATGGTGGAGATATGTGTCAGGACAAGTGCACGCATTTCAAGTCAAGAACCAGAGACAGGGACAGTGGTCCATTTCCCTCCTTTAATAAAAACTGTTTCAGAGACCTATAAAGGGGTTATGTGGGAACTGCTTCATGTTCTCAATGATCCCCCAAACCACCCAACAGGCCTCACCCCACAAAGATCATGCTGCCTCCAGTAGCCCCACCGAGAGCCGCGCTCTGACCGTATGGACCCTTGAAGGGCACGCAGACCATGACAGCTGGAAGGCGGTGAGCTCCTGTCAGAGTCTAAGCAGAAGTGTGGGACCGTTTGAGGGAATAACTCAAGGATCTCGGTTATTGAAGACCCTGACCATTCCTGTAATGTGAGTTCAAACTTAGTCCAGCTGCTATCTGGGTGATAAGATTCACCACAAATGACTCTCCTGGGACTTGTTGACTTTGAACAAGATAAGCTGCCCCACCTGCAGATGAGTAGAACCGTTCCTTGTTTGACCAATCTTAGCTTACACACACACACACACACACACACACACACACACACACACAAAATGACCAGGACCCTCGACGGCGCTAAGTTCTGAACTCAGGTTTCAGTTTTGACATTAGCAAGAAAAAAAATAGAAGTTACACAAACAAGCCGCTGAGTAAGTCAAGTGCAATGGATCAAGCCTGTGCTTAAAGACATCCTCCGGTCAGGGGAGGGCGATGGGAACAGCCCCTCCACCTGGTCTGACCTTCGTGGAAACTGGAAGTCAAATGCATTCCTTCAAACACTGTGCAATGAGGCACGGTTTCATCCCAGGCTCCGCCCACAGGACTTCTGACTTCTTCCATCTTCTTTTCGATTGTAGGGCATGTAATTCCGGGATTACCAAATGTGTGGGAGTTGTAATTCCTGATAATGCCCGGTTTCGTTGTGCAAACATCTGCCTACTCTGTCCTAAAAATATTCTCTGGAGGAGGAGGAGGAGGAGGAGTTGTGAGTTGTGTTTGCGGGAGGGCATAAACTAGACCAGACGTGTTCGCATGAGGTCTGGGGGGACAGCAAATGTCTGCGTAGCCTTCAATGGTAGGTCTTGGGCCAGAAGTCTTGGATGAATCCAGATCAGAGCCAAGAACTGTTAGGAGAGAGCCTGTGGCTGACTGGCTTTTAGCAGAGGCCCGAGGGAGGCAGGGGCTCCCTGCCATCCCTTCCTTACACTTCATCCGTGGTAACAAGGCTTTGTCTCACTGATTAAGAAGAAGCCAGGATTATTTTCTGAGAGAAAAACAGGCTAGCCCAACCAGGTAAATAAATGGGCCCAGATCATGACCTCTTCCTCTGCTCCTCCAAATCCTCTTTAAATCTCATCCCCAGCTGGGCAGCAGAACACCTGTGGCAGCCCCTCTATCTCTACCGGATCCCACAGATCTTCTCCTAAACTCCCTCCCCCAACTCATGGCTTCATCTCAGCCCCCGTGACAGGTACTCCCTGGGGACCCACAGGCTACTCTCCTAGGGGAGGAAGTAATTGCAGATCCTCACCCTTCTCTCTGCTCTTAATCCAACCCTCCCTCCCCCCTCCCCCCAGTTTCATCCTCAGCTCTGTAGACTCTCTGCCCCCATTCCCAGGGGACTAACTAAGCAGACCCTGGTGGCACACCCTGCTTTTCTCACTTCTGTGAGCTGCCTCACACCCCTGCCCCCAATCCCATCCCCACTCCTAAGTGTCAGCTCCCAATCCTCAAAACCACATTTTTACCCTGTACCCTCTGATGGTCACACCCATCAGGGTTCCTACCAGGTGTCACTCTCCTAAGAACCAGAGAGGAAGCAGAAACCAAGGAACAAACACTCACCCAACAAAGACAAGACCATATACTAGTACATAGAATTACAGTTTTCCCAATACCAGATCCCTAGACACTAACTTAAAAACTCAATCAATAACAGCCAGGACAGTATGTCTCAGTGACCCTACCACAATAGGCCCTGAATGTTCCAAGGTAGCTGAAACACACACACACACACACACACACACACACACACACAGAGAGAGAGAGAGAGAGAGAGAGAGAGAGAGAGAGAGAGCAAACAAGCTTAAAATAGCCTTTATGAATGGTATAGAGGTCCTTAAAGAGGATATAAAAAAATTCCTTAAAGAAATCTCTGAAAACGCAATGAAAATAAAAAAAACAGTCAAGACATAAAAATGGAAACAGAATCAATAAAGAAAACTCAACTGAAGGAAATCTGAAAATGAAAAATTTAGTAACATTATAGGAACCACCCAGGCAAGCTTCATCAACAAAATTCAAAAGATGGAAGAGAGACTCTCAGGCATTAAAGACACAATAGAAGAAATAAATACCTCAATCAAAGGAATTGTTAAATCTAAAAAAAAAAAACGCCTGGCACAAAACACCCAGGAAATCTGGGACACCATGAAAAGATCAAAGTTAAGATTAATAGGAATAGAGGACAGAGAGTAAACTCAGGTCAAAGGCACAGAAAATATATTCAACGAAATAACAGAAGGTATGTGTCTGTAAAGGTACAAAAGGCATACACAACACCAAATAGATTGAACCAGAAATGAAAGTTCCCTGAGCACATAATAACCAAAACACTAAATGTACAGAACAAAGAAAGAGTATTAAAAGCTAAAAATGAAAAAGAGCAAGTAACATAAAATCAGACTGTTAGAGTTCCTTTTAACTTCTCTATAGAGACTCTAAAAGCCAAATGGACCCAAGAAGCAAGCTGTTGTACCCATTTTATTATCTTACAAAATGGACTTCTAAGCAAAGCCAATTAACTAGAAGAAGTAGGGAAGAACACTACATATGTCGGAGGAAAAACCCACCAAGGGGACATTTCAATGCTTCACATCTCTGCCCTAAACACAAGGGCAACCACATCTGTGAAAGAAACACGACTACAGCTTAAACCACTTATTGAACCTCACACACTGATGGTGGGAGACTTCAATACCCACCTGTGGTCAGCAGGAAGGTCATCCAGACAAAAACTTAATTGAGAAACCAAATGGACCTAACAGATATTTACACAAGATCTCGCCCAAACACACACACACACACACACACACACACACACACACAAGCACGCGCACACACACAAAATGCCGCCTTCTCGGCACTTCATGAAACTTTCTCCAAAACTGACCACATACCTGATCACAAAGCAAGTCTCAACAAATACAAGAATATTTAGCACCCTGCATCCTGTCTGACCACCATGGATTAAAGCTGGACTTCAACAACAACAAAGCTAACAAACACATGGAAATTGAAAACTTTCTCTCTACTGAGTGAAAAATGCTTTAAGACAGAAATTAAGAAAGGAATTAGCTGGGCGCTGATGGTACACACCTTTAATCTCAGTGCTCGAGAAACAAAGGCAGGTAGAGTTCAAGGCCAACCTGGTCTACAGAGGGAGTTCCAAGACAGACAGATCTCAGACCCTGAAACCCTGTCTCAAAGAAGGAGGAGGAGGAGGAAATTAAAGACTTTCTAGAATTGAATTACAATGAATATACAAATACCACAATTTGTGGCACACAACAAAAGTTTTCTAAGTGGCAAGTTGATGACACTAAGTGCCTACATAAAAAGGTGGAGAGATCTCAAAGTAACAATTTCACAGCACACCTGAAGGTTCTAGAACAAAGAAAGAAAGAAAGAAAGAAAGAAAGAAAGAGAAAGAAAAAGAAATCTCACTCAAAAGGAGGAGTAGATAACAAGAAATCATACTCAGGGCTGGAATCAATAAAATGGAAATAACAATTCAAGTACAAAGAATCAATGAGGGAGCTGGTTCCTTGAGAAAAAATCAATAAAATTAATTATCTAAATTAATTAAAAGTTGGAAAGAGAATATCCAAGTTATGGAATCAGAAGTGAAAAGGGGGACATAACAACAGACACTGAGGAAATTCAGAGACTCATAAGGGCATACTTTAAAAACCAAATTAGAAAATCAAAAGAAATGGATAACTTTCTCAATACGTATGTATTTACCAAAGTTAAATCAAGATTAGATAAAGAATTTAAATAGACCAATGAGTTTCTAGTGAAATAGAAGTAGTCATTAAAAGTCTCCCAACAACAACAAAAAGCCCAGGGCAGAATTTTATCACTTTCAAAGAAGAGTTAATGCCAATACTCTTCAAATTATTCTACAAAACAGAAACAGAAGGAACATTGCCCAGTTCATTTTATGAGGCCACAGTTATCCTGATACTCAAACCACATAAAGATCCAACAAAGAGAATTACAGACTAATTTTCCCTTTTGAACATAGATGCAAAGTAATAAAATACTTGCAAACTAAATCTAAGAACACATCAAAAAGATCATTCACCATGATCGAGTAGGCTTCATCCCAGAGATGCAGAGATGTATCAGCATATGAAAATTAGAAAATTCAATCCAGGGGCTGGTGAGATGGCTCAGCGGGTAAGAGCACTGACTACTCTTCCAAAGGTCCTGAGTTCAAATCCCAGCAACCACATGATGGCTCATAACCATCGTAATGAAATCTGGTACCCTCTTCTGGTGTGTCTAAAGACAGCTACAGTGTACTTACCTATAATAATAAATAAATCTTTAAAAAAAAAGAAAATTCAATCCATAGTATAAACAAGCTGAACGACCAAAACCAAACTAAACAAACAAGAAAACCCAACCATAATCAGCTCCATAGATGCAGAAAATGTCTGACAAAATCCAACACTCCTGTAGAATAAAAGTTCTGGAGAAATTACGGGTACGTGGGACATACCAAAGCAATTTACAGCAAGCTTATAACCAACATCAACTAAATGGACAGAAATCAAAGCAATTATATTAAAATCAGGAATAAGACAAGGTGACCGAGTCTCTCCATACCTATTCATTATAGTACTTAAAATCTTAACTAGAGAAATGAGACAACTGAAGAAGATCAAGGGAACAAATGGGAAAGGAAGAAGTCCAGGAAACTCCTTCAGCTGATAAACACTTTAAGTAGCTGAATACATTAAGATGGATAAAATTAACAACAAAAATCAGTACCTTTCTATACACAAATGGCAAGTGGACTGAGAAAGAAATCAGGGAAATAAAACCTTTCATAATAGCCACAAATAATATAAAATAGAGTTGAATAGAGTTATGGGGTAACTCTAACCAAGCAAGGGAAAGACAAGATAAAAACTTCAAGTTACAGAAGAAAGAAATTGAAAAAGATATCAGAAAATGGAACGATCTTCTATTCTCAAGGATTGGTGGGATTAACCTAGTAAAAATGGACATCCTACCAAAGGCAATCTACAGATTCAATGTAATACTCATCAAAATTCCAACAGAATTCTTCACAGCTTGAAAGAATAATTTTCATCTTCATAAAAATCCAGGATAGCTAAAATAATCCTGAATACTAAAAGAACTGTTGGGGGTATTATCACCCCTGATTTCAATTTTACCACAAAATTATGACAAGTAATAATAAATGGTGCTAGTCAAATAGGATGTCTGCATGTAGACGAATGAAAATAGATCCATGTATATCACTCTGCACAAAACTCAAGTCCAAGCGGATTAAAGTTCTCGATATAAAACCAGATACACTGAACTTGATAGAAGAGAAAGTGGGAGATGGCCTTAAATGCATTGGCACAGGAGATTACTTTCTGAACTGAGCACCAACAGCTCGGGCACTAAGATCAACAATTAATAATTAGGACATCATGAAAAGCTTCTGTTAGGCAAAGAACACTGTCATTTCATTTGAGCAAAGCAGCAGACTACAGAATGGGAAAAGATCTTTACCAACTCCACCTCTGATTAGAGGGCTAATATCCAAAATATAAAACAACTCAAGAAACTAAATATCAAGAAACAAACAGTCCTATTTTTAAAATGGGATATATATCTAAACAGAGAATTCTCAATAGAGGAAACTCAAATAAGAAACCCAGAAATGTCCAACAGTCTTAGGGAAATGCAAATCCAAGCTACTTTGAGGTTTCATCTTACACCTGTCAGAATGGCAAAGGTCAGTAACACACGTGACAGCTCCCGCTGACATGGCTGTAGAGTAAGAGGAACACTCATCCGTTGCTGGTGGGAATGGAAACTTGTGCAACTGCTATGGGAATCAGTGTGGCAGTTGCTCAGGAAGATGGGAATCGATCAACTTCAAGATCTAGCTATCCTGCTCTAGAGTGCACACCCAAAGGGCGGCGTCCTATCACAGACACACTTTCTCAGCCGAGCTCATTGCTGCTCTATTCAAAATAACCAGGAATTGGAAACTACCTAGACATCCCTCAGCAGAAGAATATATAATGAAAACATGGTACATTTTCACAATGGAGTATTACTCAGCCATAAATAGAAATCAGGAAATTGTAGTCATATGGATAGAACTAGTGAAAAATAAATCATCCTGAGTGAGGTATCTCAGACCTAGGAAGATAAATATGGTATGTATTTGCTTATAAGTAGACATTAGCTGTTAAGTTACTGACAACCAGGCTACAGTCTGTAGAACCACAGAGGGATGCATAGAGTGAGAGACTAGAGGCACAGACAGATCTTGTTAGAAAAGGGAAAAGTCAGATAGTTATGAAAGAAAGGGAGATGGAGGGGGATTGATCAAGTGGGGAGGAGGAGGAAGAGAGAGGGTTGAGGGAGGGAATACAAGGAGAGACAGTGAAAATTAAGAGGCATTTGAGGGCTAGTATAGAAACCTAACACAGTAGAAAGTTTCTAAAATATATTCGTATAAAATGGCAATCTAAATGACATTGCTACAGAATGGGGAAGAAAAGAGGAGCTAGAGCAGGATCTGTGGTTCCAACTCTGGGATGATGACTTTCCCCTGATGTCTCTGTTAATGTCATGTAGGACGAGATCACTGCTCACAGCGACAAAAATTGAGGAGAAAGGACAGAGTATATCACTCTGCTCCTTCACAGACAAGGACAGGTAGATCTTCAGACCTTTAGAGGACCACCAGATGAGAAGGAGCAGTAGAGGAAGCAAGAGCTGAAGATCGCAGGGCATTCGCAGAAGAGCTGCAGGGCCAGTCATGGCCTGATGAAAGTTGGTGCACAGGAGATGAGAGAACAAGCCAGCCTTGCTGAGCCCCACCTCCCCCCATTCCCCGGGTCTGCTCCTATCCCCTGCCAGCTTCTCCAGTCTTCCGGCTAGAGAGCACACATCTGGGCACAGGTATCTACCGCAGAGAGAGAGAAGGTCTGTGTCTCACTACGTGCTCAAAAAAATGTTTCTTCTGTACACCGAAGTGGCATCCCACTGCCTCCCACTGGGCCTAGTGACCTCTGGCTAAAGTCCTTTCAAATCGATCACTTGAAGAATAAAATACCAAGGTGCTGGAAGGTGCAGAGACGCTGGGGAGGGGAGAGGTCTAAGGCCCAGTTCTAAGGGAAAGGTCGAGAGCAGGCCCAGCGCCTCATCTCTGCAATGCTTGCATCCAGACTCCCAAGCTTGGACAAGAGGCAAGTTCATGGCGTGCAGTATGGTCTTCTGACACAGGTCCCCCGTCCATGGGCTCTCCTAGGACTATAGGGCTATTTAGAGGCAGGGTTGAGCCAGCAACTTGGACTGCTCAGCTGTAGGGGAGATACCATGTCTGGCACCTGGTTCATTGGAAGATTTTGAACCACCCACCTGCCTGCTCATCATCTCTGCTTACAAAATGGGGGCGTATCCATGGAGACAGAGAACAAGGATGTATCTCTGCTTATTGCTCCCAATTATAAAACAGACAGGCACGCGCCACCACATCCTGTACTTAATATTGTTTTTTAAATGCCTCAAAATGATTAAAAGCACGAGTACTTATTAAGAGCTTAGACAAAGCTCTATCCTTCCCCAGCCTAGCTCTAGTCCCCCCCCAAAGCAACTATTTACACTCCCTTAGTGGTAGTGGAGGAACAGTAACTCCCCGTAGCCACCTCCACACATCTAGCTTATATTATTAGTCCTTGACTCATTAACTTTTGACATTGTTCATTGTCTTGATGAATAGAGATTAGAATTTACTCCTCCAAACGGATCTGCAGCCTTAGATTTAGTCCGTTTAAGAGTTCGCTTGATTAATATAACCCATGTGCCACACATGGGCCACATATACAACAGTGTTCCTGTAAGATTCAACTTAAGCTGGAAGATCCCTATCACCGAGTGACGCCCTGGGCATCAGAGTTCTATGGTGTGACACATTTGTTCACGTGTTTGTAGTGATGTTGGTGTAAACATACCACCGTACTGTCAGTCATAAGTGGACAATGGATGCTTAACAGAGTACAGGTGATCCTTGCAAATGAACGTGTTCTTCATTTAGCTATTTACTATACTGTACTTTGTTATTCTACAGTGGGCTCATACTTATACATTTTTCTCTTGCACTTGACATAGTCTCATTTTTTTTTTTTGGTTCACTGTGAGTCTAGAAGCAATAGTGTATTCATTGTCTCTGAGTGTGTGCATATGTGTATCCTATATATACCATACCACAGGTTACAGCACCTAGGTTTGTGAAAGCAGACTATATAGTGTTCACACAATGATGAGAATCGCCTAATGACACATATCTCTGTGTGTATCCCAGCTGTTAAGGAATACATGATTGGATCTGAACCTCTATTGTTTGTTCAACCAACGGTAGGTTTGCCTTTCCTCTCGCTGTGACCCGCGGTGGTGTCAGGAGCATCTCTTTCCGAGCATCTGCTTGCTTAGCTATGGTCTAGTAGCCCTCAGCCGCCTCCTGAACTGACTTGTGGTTGGCAAGTGAAATTTACCAGGGTAACCTTGAGAGAAGCAGGGCATGAGGGCAGTATGCTAGTTTGAGTGTTGAATGTCTCCCAAAGGTCCATGTGTTCAAGGCTCCGTCCCCAGGTTAGCCCTACTGAAGGGAAGTTTATAATAGATATACATATATGTGTATATAATATATATTATATACAGAAATCTGACGGATAGAGGAAGTAGCAGAGGTTTACATGGAGACAGTGTCCCCGGGCCATCTTTCTGCTACACCAACAAGGCTAGAGCTCTGAATCCAGGGCCTGCACCCTGATTCACTCATACACTCATACACCCACAGGCGATGTAACCAATTGAGAAAACACTTCGATAAGCCACATTCACCCTCATCCCCCAAGGAGCACTCAACTCTCTGCCTTCCTGGGCCCTTTAGACTCAACATCTGCTTTCTCGTGTTGATGGATCACAGGGGAATTCGGGCACCCACATCCACCTCCGACTCATCAAGCTGCCTCTGAGGACCTCTCCCCTCCCTTCCTGTGATGAAGGGTCTGGCCGACTCAAGATGTTCTCAGGCTCTGTCTGTGGCCTAACTGCCCCGGCTGCTGGCAGGGTAAGTTGGGACTTCATTTCTTCCTCCCCTCTTGCACACTGTATATTTTTCATGGCCCTTTATGAAAACAGTAACGTGGCGGGCAGTCCCCTGCGCCTGCTACCAAGCTCTTTCTGCCCTAACAGCCAACTTCCTCAGACTTACTTAAAGGTTGACTTTATCAAGTTAGTCCTTGAATTCTACGTATATACATAGATCAGCAAAAGAGGACTACAAGGATTGCATTTTAGGGTGCGGTGTATGAGCATGCACATGTGTGCTGGTGGTGTACCATGTGTATGCCTGGGTGAGCATGGAGGCCAGAGGAGGATGCTGGGTGCCCTGCTCCAACATATTCTTCCTTGAGAATCGAGTCTAAAGCTCACTGATTAGTTAGGCTGGCAAGGGCAAACCGTTCGGAGAATCTACCGGCTCCACCCCTCACCCTTCGGCCCCATCCCCGATGCTACAATTAAGGGTGAGCACTGCTATACTCAGCAGCTTAGGAAGGTGCTAGGGTTCTGAACCCAGGTCCCCTGCTTGCATGTGATGACTTGTCTTGCTGACTGAGCCATATCCCTAGGCCCAGTGCCTTTAATTAAAATAAAAGTCACTGTCAAATAGAAGTAGAAAAGTTATCTTCATTATGCTTCTGCTAATAAGATGATTGGTAGATAAGGATGGGAAATAAATCCTTCCCATGGTATTGTCAGATGGGCTGAGTGCCCTTTGTCCTGAGTCTCCCTGGGGTGCTGGGTACTCTCATGCTTGGTCTTCACTATCATCTGATGGGAAGCTTGTGACTATCCCATGATGCTCAACTCTCAGGGAAAGTGGGAGGCGCTGCCCTGAGGTCAGGAGGTGGTTGGTAAATTCTGACATCTTCTAAGGCATTAGGTAGGACCCCCCTGCACACAACCAGCGCGCTAATGTTTGTTGGAAGAGTAAAATTGGCAAGATCACAGAGCCAGTTAGATTTATGAGTTGCTAATCAA
Source organism: Apodemus agrarius (assembly GCA_964023405.1). Classification (NCBI taxonomy): domain Eukaryota; kingdom Metazoa; phylum Chordata; class Mammalia; order Rodentia; family Muridae; genus Apodemus; species Apodemus agrarius. Next base: position 69,797,487 of record OZ030018.1, read on the forward strand.
ATGTTCCCTTCACTAATCTGAGCTCCCTTTTGTCTGAGTGAGCCAAAGACTCTGAAAAACAATAAACAGATTTTGCAATACTGCAAAATATTGCAAAACTACAAGCCCGCAAAGGAAAATAAGCCAGAAGCACAAAAGAAAACAAATTTTAAACAAAACTCAGAAGGTTCCAGAAATGCATATTGCTACCTATTCTCTGACCACCTCCCCTACTGTATCTTAAATGGAATTTATGGTCTGTGATGAGCAACCACAGGAAGAAATGGTCCATTTTTACAGGGGGCCCGTGGTCCTCCAGTGCCAGGTAAACTGTGCCATCGTAGGTGGCAGCCATGTCTCCCAGGTCCCCTGCCTCCTCCCACCACCACTGTGTGTCCTTGGTCATGATCTCCTTCCTACCTCTCACATGTGACTGGGCAGGCCCACCTCGTGGAGATGGAATGGAATCTATGTATCACACTCCAGAGTGTGGGAGCTAATGCAGTCAAGGCCCAGCCCAGAGCTGCTGGAGTATATTATGTCCATCAATCACCCACGCCTGTGGAGAAGCCTGCCTGCAGCTTGCTGGGATAAGCATAGGAGGTGCTTCTAGAAGCAACAAATGTCAGCTGAGTTTTAACTACTCTTATGTCTCCTTCGACACACTTTTTGGGCCACGTGACTAGGCCCGGGGCTCTTGCCTTTTTGGCCTTTCTGACAAAAGCAATTGTTTAGTGTATATCATGAACGTGCCCTAGAAAAGACCCGTGCTCCTGAAATTTGTCTGTATTTTTCTCGTCTCTGTTCTGTTGCAGGTCCTATGCTCAGACCGCCTTCCCACCTACCTGATGTCCAACGCTCCCTGCCGAATGGAGGAGGGGCAAGAAGGAGGGACTACCTCTTCCTGTGGAGGGACACACGTCCAGTTCCTCAATAAGCAAACAAAACCTGATGAATCGCATGCTTGCCCTGCATGCTCGCCCCGCAGCTCGGGGTTGCTATCCTCCATTTGCACGCAGTACTTCTCATTAACTAAGCCTTTGTTCCAAGTCCCGTCACTCAATATCTATGCCAATCCTTTGAGGGACATGGTCACATGTTTTATGTATTATTTCAGGCACCATCATTCAATAAATGGTATAATCATTTTATGACCCCAGGAAGAGAATTTTTATTAGTTTCATTTTGTAAAGAGGAGATCAAATCTCCAAAAAACTAATTGACTTCCTCATGGGAAACAGCTTGGAGTCCACAGCCTGAAGGAACTGCATCTAAGAGCACGCACGCACGCACGCACGCACGCACGCACGCACGCACGCACGCACGTCGGCTCAGAAAGACACTGTCGTCCACACGATAAGCAGCAGCATCCCTTGTCCTGATTTGCCTTTTAGTGGGCATCAAAAGGTCAGCAGGGTCTCTCTCCTAGGAAAGAGCCGGCCCTCCACAACCCCCAGCAAGCAGCCTGTCTGCATCATATGTGCTTGTGACAAGCATGGGGCCGCTCACCAAGGACACCTGCTCCCTCACAGAAGTCAGCCTGCCCGCCTGGGAGATCTTTGACTGAGCTTTAAGGACTGGTAGGCCCGAGTTTGAATCCCAGCTTCAGACTTAAGCTAAAGCCACTTATCCTGTTTGGGCTCCCGGTCTCCTCCTTTGAAAATGGAGGACGCACTACTCATTTTAAAGAACTCTTTTATAGTTTAGAGATAAGTGAGTATTCATTAAGTGCCGGGTTTGAGGAGTGGCGACTGAGGAAGCAGCCAGTATTCATCGTCCCCAAACGGTTCGAGTTCATGGAGACTATGTGAACTTAAGCAATGATTCCAACAGATTGCCTATGGCAGCAGAATATTGGATTATTCCTCAGCTGGGTTTGGAGGCCAACTGTTGTTATTACAAATATTTTGAAAATCAAAGTCATGTATAACACAATATTTTAAATTCTGAATGATGATACCTGCCTCATTTTGAACTAAACAGGAAGCCCACATATGGGAGTACGTGATGTTAAAGTCACAGCCATCTTCCTCTCTCCTAGTGACACTACGCACAGCTTAGATTCCCAGAGGCCAGGGAATAGTTACGCACAGGCAGCTCAACTCACACAGTCTAATTAGTTTCTTGTACTCAGTGAAACCAAATTGGGAGCACATCAAACTCCCAAATAGCTTGGTAATTGGAACAAACCCCCAAGTTACAACACATTTTATCACAACGAAATTATAATTCTGGCTCTCCTTCCTTAGAAAAATAGTAATTCAGAAGTCTCACAAACTCTCAACCTGCTTCCTGTTTGCCTCTTCCTCCTTCTCTCCCCTCCATGTGTTTGGCTAAAAGCTAAATTTTCCTACCCTGTGCCAAGGCTGGCCTCTTCAGAGCTCAGTGCCAGCCAGCCACAGTTGCCGTAACACTGGCATGCCCTCTGCTTAACCTGTCATACCTTAGGGACCTCAGACCCTGCCCTTTAGGGAGCCTCAAGCCATGGAGAGGGGCAGAGCTGTGCACAGCCCAGCATAGCACAGCACAGCACAGCACAGCACAGCACAGACCAGCACAGACCAGCACAGCACAGACCAGACCAGCCCAGCCCAGCACAGCACAGCACAGCCCAACACAGCACAGCACAGCACAGCACAGCACAGCACAGCACAGCACAGCACAGCACAGCACAGCCCAACCCAGCACAGCACAGCACAGCCCAACACAGCACAGCACAGCACAGCACAGCACAGCACAGACCAGCACAGCACAGCACAGCACAGCACAGCACAGACCAGCACAGCCCAACCCAACCCAGCACAGCACAGCACAGCACAGCCCAACACAGCACAGCACAGCACAGCACAGCACAGCACAGCACAGCACAGCACAGCACAGCATAGTCCAGCACAGCACAGCACAGCACAGCACAGCACAGCACAGCACAGACCAGCACAGACCAGCACAGACCAGCACAGCACAGCACAGCACAGACCAGCACAGCACAGACCAGCACAGCACAGCACAGCACAGCACAGCACAGCACAGCACAGCACAGCACAGCACAGACAGCACAGCACAGACCAGCACAGCACAGCACAGCACAGCACAGCACAGACCAGCACAGCCCAACCCAACCCAGCACAGCACAGCACAGCACAGCACAGCACAGCACAGCACAGCACAGCACAGCACAGCACAGCACAGCACAGCACAGCACAGCAAAGCTCAGCACAGCGCAGCGCAGAGCAGCACAGTCCAACACAGCACAGCACAACACAGCACAGCACAGCACAGCAGAGCCCAGCACAGCACAGCACAGCACAGCACAGCACAGACAGCACAGCACAGCACAGACCAGCACAGCACAGACCAGCACAGCACAGACCAGCACAGACCAGCACAGCACAGCACAGCACAGCACAGACAGCACAGCACAGCACAGCACAGCACAGACCAGCACAGCACAGCACAGCACAGACCAGACCAGACCAGCACAGCACAGCACAGCACAGCACAGCACAGACCAGCATAGTCCAGCACAGACCAGCACAGACCAGCACAGCACAGACCAGCACAGACCAGCACAGACCAGCACAGCACAGACCAGCACAGCACAGACCAGCACAGCACAGCACAGCACAACACAGACCAGCACAGACCAGCACAGCACAGCACAGCACAGCACAGACAGCACAGCACAGCACAGCACAGTCCAGCACAGCACAGCACAGACCAGCACAGCACAGCACAGACCAGCACAGCACACCAGCACAGCACAGCACAGCACAGCACAGCACAAACCAGCACAGCACAGACCAGCACAGCACAGCACAGCACAGCACAGCACAGCACAGCACAGCACAGCCAAGCACAGCACAGCACAGCACAGCACAGCACAGCACAGCACAGCACAGCCCAACCCAGCACAGCACAGCACAGCCTAACACAGCACAGCACAGCACAGCACAGCACAGCACAGCACAGCACAGCACAGCACAGCACAGCCCAGCACAGCTCAGCGCAGCGCAGAGCAGCACAGCACAGCACAGCACAGCACAGCACAGCACAGCACAGCACAGACAGCACAGCACAGCACAGCACAGTCCAGCACAGCACAGCACAGACCAGCACAGCACAGCACAGTCCAGCACAGCACAGCACAGACCAGCACAGCACAGCACAGACCAGCACAGCACAAACCAGCACAGCACAGCACAGCACAGCACAGCACAAACCAGCACAGCACAGACCAGCACAGCACAGCACAGCACAGCACAGCACAGCACAGCACAGCACAGCACAGCACAGCACAGCACAGCACAGCACAGCACAGCACAGCACAGTCCAACACAGCATAGCACAGTCCAGCCCAGCACAGCACAGCACAGCCCAGTCCAGCACAGCACAGCACAGCACAGCACAGCACAGCATAGCACAGCACAGCACAATGTAGATGCCCCCAGAGGATGATGTGCAGAGAGAGAATTACTAAGTTCAACCAGGAGAGGCAAGGTATTCCAGAGAGGAGATGCCTTTTGATTTGGAACTTAGAAAGGAGCAGAATTTCAAGATGTCAGCTTGGAAAGGGAGTCCAGTCACCATGGGTAGAGTTCACTTCAAGTTGCCAAGACCGTGTCACTGGCTAGTGTTTATCGAGAAGGAGTTAGGGAGTGGGGAGAACAGATCTTTATATCCCTACAGTTAAGGCTACAGGTAAAGACAGTGGTTCTGCCTTCTTTGGTGAATAAGCTTATCGCTTATAAATTAAGCTCTTGGTGCCTGTGCCATGAAGCTTGGATCTGGAATGGAAAAGGGACAGAAGCATGCTCAGCTGTTCAGAGCGGTCCCAGCTGTGCTGTTCAGGTCTACCAGGCCCAGGCTCTGCTGCTTTAGAGAGCACCTGCTGAATTATGTGTCCATTAGCTAAGTGGCCCGAGGCCTTATGATTCGCTCCTTTTTCTAAATCAAAAATAATAACAGTAACAGCTCACCATCTTCTCCTGCTGCTGGGCAGAGTGAGTATTTCATCTGTCATTAAACAATTATGGCTGTTCCCTGAGATCCTCTGCTCTAAATCTCCGGATGCAGGCACAGATGCAACTCCATGCTCCTGACTCACCTACTCCGACCCAAGCCCATGGGGTAGCTTAGTTGCTCTTTTACCACAGAAGGTTGACATCGGGAGGGAGGCTGATTGTCTCAGCACAGAAGCCTCTTTGGGAGGGATCAGATATCCCAGTCTTAAAACCAAAGGGCCCCAACTGGATGAGGTCCCTCTTAATTCCTTCCACGACGACAACGCTCTTCCCCATTCCAATCTGCTGCACCCTTTGCCATGCCCTTCCTGAGCCTCGGGGTGTTGCCAATTGGCTGGGGCAGCAGAGAGGTGACGTGGAGGTGAGCGTGTCATTTGCAGAGTTAAGAAAGGGGTTTCCCTCTAGTTAATGCTCCCATCCCCCAGAGGTCCTCGCTGAAGCCCAGACAACAGAGAGGAATACTGATTCACCCCAATCAATGGTCCACAGTAAGATAAAGATTTCCAAAGTATGAATGAAACATACAGAATAGGAGGAAACTAGTTATTCCCAAACCTTCAGAGATGACAGACCCTGATGTCACAGATACAGAGGGCTGCCATGATGGGGGAACCTGTTCCATTTCTTATGACAGCGTTCTCCAGTAACAGCAACCCTGAGTGTCAATATCCCTCGGAAGAGCCCTGATCCTTATCTGGGAGGCTGGCAATCCTGATGTGCCATTAGGTAGAGATCACACTTCCCCAGTGCTGAAGTCTCATCTCTCCTCCCTCGGTGTTTGTTTATCAGTCTCCCTTTTCTTTCCTGACACCCTCCCACAAATGGTCTTATTTTAAGGCATGGATTGATTAACTTGCAAGTCAACTAATTGGCTGTTGTTTATATGTAAGTGAGTATCCATAAGCAATTCAAATAAGTAGCTTCAAAGGACCAGTATGTACACACACACACACACACACACACACACACACACATTAGTATATCTTATTGTATATCTCTTCTCCATTAGACTTCCCTTTCCCCTACACCTTTGGCAAACTCTTATCTATTTATAGCTTCTAAAGAATGTTTTACTTTATGCAGTTTATATTTAGTTGTTTCTAAGTAGTAAATAATTTAGTAACCAATAGTTTCCCAAGTCTTAATTTTATTTACTATTCTATACCTGTAGAGACAGGGGATATAGTTCAGAAGATAAGAGGGATGAGGTTTTGGTTTTGTTTTGTTTTGTTTTGTTTTGTTTTGTTTTGTTTTGCTTCTCTGTGTAGCCCTGGCTGTCTTGGAACTAACTCTGTAGACCAGGCTGGCTTCGAACTCAGAAATCTGCCTGCCTCTGATGAGTGGTTTTTTTTGTTTTTTTTTTTAATTACAAATACTTTTTGCACGCAAATACAGTGTATCTTTGACATTTGTATTTACTAACTTAAGTGGCATGTAGCTATGGCTTGCTCACCTCTACTGTCACAGTTTATATATCCAATATCATGTTGTCTTAGGGTTACTGTTACTGTTATGAAACACCATGACCAAAACAAGTTAGAGAGGAAAAAGGAAATCAGGGCAGGAACTCAAAAGGGCAGGAACCTGGAAGCAGGAGCTGATGCAGAGACCCTGGAGGGCACCATGAGCAAGGTCACTGGCCTGCTCAGCCTGCTTTCTTGCAGAAGCCAGAGCCACCAGGCCAGGGGCGGCCCCACCCACCATGGAATGAGCTCTCCCGCATCAATCACTAATTATGAAAGTGCCCCATAGGCTTGCCTCCTGGAGGCGTTTCCTCCTCTCTGATGACTCTAGCCAATGTCAAGGTGACATAAAACTAGCCAGGACACGTGTCAAAGGGCATGGCTGACTCTGTGGTCCGCCCCCTTCTTTAATGGGGGTTCTCACACGGTTGTATGAGAACAGTGTTTTGCTTACGTATATGCATAGTGGGGAACTTGCTGGGTCACTGAATGCATTGCAATTTTGTAAGATAATTGCTAAATTACTTGCCAAAATAATTATACCAATTTGTACCTCAATGAGGACAATACAAGAGATCCAGTTAATGAAAATATTCGCCCACCCATGCCTCCCCAGAGTTCGCCTCTCTTGTCATCAGTGCCTGCAGACAGCAGTGAGAAAGAAGCAGTGTAGAAATAAATACCTACTAACATTTTAAAACAGAACCGCTCTTTAATTCAGGTGTATTGCTTTGTAAAAAATATTTTAATCACATTTATCTATTGATGTGTGTGTGCGCTCACACACATGTGCCAAGGTGTGTGTGAGTGTGTGTGTGAGTGTGAGTGTGTGTGTGTGTGAGTGTGTGTGTGAGTGTGTGTGTGTGTGTGTGTGTGTGTGTAGGTCAGAGGACAACTTGCAGGAATCTGTTGTCTTTCCCTCCCTCCGCCTGTGGGTCCTGGGGATGGAACTCGGGTTTGGCAGCAAGCTCCTTCCCCCCCTGAGCCATCTCACTGGCCCCCAAAGCGTCAGTTTTGAACATCTGTGTTCTGTTAAAATAAATAAATAAAGTGTGCAGGAGTGAATACTAAGAACAGCTATTGCATTGCTTTTTCTTTCATATTAATAAAAGTTTGAAATGATTGAAATATCTGTCCGTGAGAAACTGGTTGGCTAAATCATGGAAGTTCTACGTGCAGATTAACAGAGTGGCGAGCCTTGAGGTAGACGGAGGTGCTTGCTGCAGGGTATAAAGTGGAAAAAAAAATTTTTTTTTCTAGAAGCACGGGTGTGAGTGTGACCACCCTCAGCTTTTCCTCGGGGAGGAAAGGGTGCTACAGATGCGCTTGTTTGTGAATAAAAAGGAAACCTGTGGGAAACAACAGGCCCCAGGCACTAGCTCGGGAGAGTGGAACTGGAGAGGGGGCGGGGAGCAGAGGGTGACCTTGCCAAGACTGTAACTCCGTCCCTGCAGCAGCCTCTTGCAGGCCTTCAGTCTCCTCCCTTGCGGCCACCTCTCTGCCTCCTATGGTTCAGTCTTCATTTGCCCACATGATAAGATCAAGCTCCCTTGTCCTGCCATTTAATACTGCCGGGGGCTGGTGCAGCCAACATCTCTGAAGCTCTGTGCGTACAAAGTGTAGCCAGCTACACTCGATTCCCCTCCCTGCCTGGCTCTTCTGCCGCCCTCCTTCCCTCCCTCCCTCCCTCTGCCTGAAACCCTGTTTGTTCTTCAGAGTCTGGCCAAAGGCCTGAAGCCACTGTGGTTCTTCTGAGAAACAGGAGCTAAGTGCTTGGGCTGTGCAGAAACAGGTGCAGGGACCTCAGCAGGTAACTTCTTCGCCCGCTTTCCCTCTAGGGCACAGCCAACACAGAACCCTGACCCAAATTCAGGTTCCGGGACTCAAAATTCCAGGAGAGAGGCCTCCAAACACCTTGCCCTTTGCTAGGCTAGGGAGATCTTACTTTTAAAACAAAGCTCATCTTTCCCAGTTCTGTGTCAGCTGGGAAAAGACAAAGGAATAAGACACACTGAGACAGAGATCTGCGGATTGGAGGTAGACCTTTCTCTGCGGATCTTCTAAAGTAGGGACTGGAAGGCTGGACCAAGGGCACAAGGTACCTTGGAGATCGGCCGTGGGTCCTCCAGTAGACAACAGGAAGTGAGAAGAACCACAAGGCCCAACCACTGTTTACTTTCCAAAGACCAGGTGAACTTGCTCCTTCGTCCCTGGAGGGAGAAGCCAGAGGTGTCGCTCTTCTCTACAAGGGTGGACGTGTGACCTTGCTCAGAAGCTTGAGTCCTGTCCCTAGAGCCAAACTGAGTAGGCAGGTGTGCTGGCTGGATTTATGTGTCAACTTGACACAGGCTGGAGTTATCATAGAAAAAGGATCCTCTCTTGAGGAAATGCCTCCATGAGATCTAGCTGTAAGGCATTTTCTCAATTAGTGATCAAGGTGGGAAGGGCCCCTTGTGGGTGGTACCATCTCTGGGCTGGTAGTTCTGGGTTCTATAAGAAAGCAAGCTGAGCAAGCCAGGGGAAGCAAGCCAGTAAGAAACATCCCTCCATGGCCTCTGCATCAGCTCCTGCTTCCTGACCTGCTTGAGTTCCAGTCCTGACGTCCTTTAGTGATGAACAGCAATGTGGAAATATAAGCTCAATAAACCCTTTCCTCTCCAACCTGCTTCTTGGTCGTGATGTTTGTGCAGCAATAGAAACCCTGACTAAGACAGCAGGCCAGGTCTTAAAACGAAAGGCGAAAAGAAACAGAGGCCAAAAATCCTACTGGGCAAGTTGGACGTCCACACACCCCTGTAGCTCTCCCTCCAGAGGTCAGGTACCCTCAGCAAGGCCACCAGAGTCAGCCTTACTGCTCACCTCAGCCTGGGCCTTGCTCTGCTCTCATGTCCCCATCTGAGTGGGTGGGTAAACAGGACAATGATAAAGACACGGGCCCCGCTAGACTAGAATAAGTGACCCAAGGTGACAGAAATGGCACAATCAGGACTCCCAGGGGCTACCTCTGAGCTCTTCCTTCTAGCCCCTTCCTCCTGACCTGGGAAGAGACAGGCAGGAGTGAAGAGTCTCTTGTGGGAGACTGAATTCAGCTTCCCTGAGGCGAGAGGCTGGCCCTCAGCCTGTGTCCCTAACTCTGTGTCCTTCTGGCCTATCCCAGGCAGTGCCCCAGCGTCCCCACGCTGACTTCCCCCCCTCAGCAAGGACAGCAGCTTGACCCGCTATCTAATGACCTATACTGGGAGGAACGTCACAGATACCACCTTTCTCCCGGGTCTCTGAAAATGCCCCTGTAGGTTTCTGAGCTCGAAGAGAGCTTCTGCTCTTCTATGAGTGGGGTGTCTTGAAATAGGAGGTTGCCATCTAGAGTGGTGATTTTGTAGGCCAAAAGACGTAGATTATAGTAATTGCTGATTGGAGAGAAAAAAAAAAGCAGTAAAGCTGGAGTGAAAACATAGAACAGCATCGGGAAGGTGCAGGGGAAAGCCGTGGGTGAGTTTTAAGGGCGGTTCCAACACCAGGCTCCAGAGCAGCGGTCCTCCCCTTCCTAAGGCTGCGGCCCTGTAATACAGTTCCTCGTGCTGCGGTGACCCCCAACCATAAAATTATTTTTGTTTCTGCTCCGTAACTGCCATTTTGCTACTGTTATACATTACAATGTAAATATCTGTGTTTTCTGATGGTCTTAGGTGACCCCTGTGAAAGGGTCATTGGGCCAGCCCCCCCACACACACACACAAGGGGTCACAACCCACAGGTTGAGGACTACTGATGTAGCGGTTCCCTCCAGCAGTTTTACATGTTGGTAGAGAACTAGGACAATTTGTTAGCCTTTACTGATTCAGTCTGACAGTACTTATCTGCCAGAGTATTTTCTTTAAAAAAACAAAACAAAACAAAAACAAAAAATTTTATTTATTTATTTATATACGCTCATGCACACATGTGGAAATCAGAGGACAGGTGGTTGGAATTGGATCTTTTCTTCTACCATGTGGGTTCTGGGGATGAAACTTCAGTTGTAAGTTGGCAGCAGAGACTTTTACCCTCTTAGTGATCTCACTGGCCCTCCCCAAGTATTATTCTCAGTGCATACCTCCAGAGTTTTAGCCCCTGTTCCCACTGTACCCTGAATACACCTATATAATGAAGTGCCCGAGCTAAAGTCACACACAACCCTAGACAGACACCAGGCCCTTCCCCTTCCTGGGTTCCTGGCTCCTTTTCCAAATTCTCATACCAAAGGATGAGATCTCCCACTTCCGACAGGCTCTCACTGTTCAGAAACGCCATAGACTGGCCATAGTTTACCCAGGAAGAGCAGGAGGCTCTAATGCTCCCGGGGACCTTGCCTGGAACTGCAGAAAGAGGGGAAGTCCTACAATAAAATGGTAGGTGCAGCAGAGAGACCCAGTCACACATCCAGTGACCTCCTTCCTAACAGGGAGGAAAACATTCCCAGGGCTCTGAGAAGTCAACGGAGCCACTCCAGGAGCCGAGGACCACTCTGGGGTCCTCTCCACTCTCTGGGCCTCAGTTTCCCAGTCGAAACTGCTGGAGTTGAAAGACAATGTTTTATAGTTGCAAGTACTCATGGACAGATGTCACCCCGGCTTCTCGAGATCTGCCTGCCTGCGGTGTCTCAGGACTAGCTCCAGTCACGATTCCAGCAATCCTATAAACTAATGCTCCTCTGAAATATTCGGTGATAAGTTAATTTCCAAGCTTGTGCGCTTCTGTGGCAGGAGGCACCATTTAGTGAATTACTTCTTTCTCTAGCCACTCAGTGCCCCGGGAGAGCTCGTTCTCTCCACAGAGGCAAGCAATTTACTCCTGCGAGTTCACCGCCAGCCGTCAGCCTCGCCAGGCCTCCGAAGCTTTGGAAAATTACCCAAGCCTCATCCCTGCCCCCAAGCACACTGAACAAAATCCTCCAAGGCTGTTTTTTGGCTGATTGCTAGTTCCCAACTGGGCATTTACGAAACACCTTCTGGGTACAGTGCCCGGCATGCGGCACCTGGCGAATATGAGACAGATGTGCCAAGCCTCCAACGACTCCAACTAAACTCGGGGCATAAAACGAGCCCCGGAGTGCGGTCAGCATTCCTTTCTTGAGGCCCTGGGCCAGCTCTCCTCCTCTAGCTAAAAGGCAGGGCACTGGGCTAGTCATTTCTTGTAACGACCCCCTTCAGGCTTCTCAAAGGCTACTCCAGATGCAATTCCAGGGGGTTCAGAAAGGGGCTGCCTGGCCCACCAAAGCCAGTCCTTCCCGCAGGGAACACACACTATTCCTCTGGTACTATTGTGAAGTGAAGCTCTGCCACCCCCTTCCCCTCCCCCTCCCCGTCCCCCTCCCCTCCTCCTCCTCTCTCCCTCTGCACTGCTTTCCTCTGTTGCCCCCAGCAACTCTTTCCCCCAAGCTTTCCCTGATTCCTGTTGCTACATAGGCTATCGAGACCTTTGAGCCTCTGGGTTGTAGAAAGGAGAGCATTGTGTCTTCGGGGTTTCTTTCCTTTCAGTCCAGAGGAAGTCGAGTCAGCTGGTGGGATTTCAGAGCCTCCAGGTAGAGTTCAATCTGAACCACCGAATCCACCTCCCTCTTAACAAAGCATCCCACCCAGGGTGATTCAGGAAGCAAAGTGTGAAAGAGAGAAACTGAAGTCGGGCCTTTCTGCTCTCCGGCAGAGGACTTTTCTAGAATGCCTGTGTAACGTTTCATTGGAATGTGTCTCTAACAATCCTTATGGACCTTGGGTGAGGTGCCGGCTACAGAATGAAGAAAGGGGGCCTTCTGGGAGTTTGCAGTGGAGCAGTTGTGTCCTCGGTCATACCAGATTAGAACCCGACCAGGGCATCACAGGGAAGCATCAGGAAAGAGGTAACGTTTGGGTGTGTCTTGCTGCACTGGAAGGAAGCCCATGGCTGGCAACGGAGGAGCAGGGTGAAGCAGGCTTTACCGGGAGCCAAAAACCTGTGCGCTGCCGCTTAAGCCCATTCCTGGAGACTCTTCCCAACTTCCCCCAGCAACGCCTCCTCCCCGGCAGATGCTCTGTACCTGCCTCCATGACTCCCGCAAGGGCTGAGTCAGTCACGAGAAGTTAGAAAGCCTCATGAGCTCTTGGGGTCTCCCGTTAGAGCATTAAGATCGCCAGGCATTACTGTAGGCCTGGCCAGGAACCCACGGTTGGGCTACTCTCAGACCCCCAGGGGTGAACCTATTACTACAGTTATTATGCTAAATGGTTATAGTAGGAAACCCACCCTCTAAATCTGTGTCTCGTGACCCACAGAGTACTGCAGCTCTCAGGAGGCCTCACCAGAGAAGTTTCTTCATGTTGTGGAAACTCACAACTAGTCAAAGTCAAGAGATAGTGTCAGTGGAGTGCTAAGAACTCACGTTCCCCAACACACACACACATATGCACACACACACACACACACACACACACACACATAAACAAACACACACTCCTCTTCAAGATTCAGGGACCAATGGGAAAATAAAAAGAGAGACGGAAAGGTTATAAGAGCCAGAGGCCGGTCAGGGAGAACCAAGCCAGACAGTGTCTTCTATACATGACAGGATCCCTTGCACTCCCGCCCTCACAGTGTCGTGGTTGTCTACACAAGATCTGTACAAGATCAAGCCATGCAGCATTCTAGCATAGACGGAGGAGGAGCTGCGGGCAATTGATGGTTTCTGTGGGAGAACCAGCCAGTTTTTTCTTTCAGGATGTGGGTCCTGATAGGTTGGCCACATTCCAGTGAATAGTCCCACAGCCATGAGTACACAGTCAGCACAAGGTGGACTCAGTGGGTTACTTAACAAAAACTAAAACATTTTTAAAAAGTAAGAGAAGGAGAAGGGGCTGCGGCCATTACTCTGTAGTTAAGAGTTACTTGCTGCTCTCGCAGAGGACCTGGGTTCAATTCCCACCACCTGCATGTGGGCTCGTAATTATCTGTTAATTCCATTTCTGGGGGATTTGACCTCACCAGGCACCAGGCGCCGAGCAGCAGACACACACACAAAATGCATAAACATGAATGCATGCAAAATACTCATATACATAAAAAAATTAAATTAAATTAGAAAATTTTAAAGCACTAACAAGAACATGAAGTTGGGAGGGGCAGGAAGGTGGGGGTGGGTTGGGGAGGATTTGGGGGAGGGATGGGGAGTAAATGTGATCAAAATACACTGCAGGAAGTTCTCACATAATTTATAAAATATTCGAATAATAGTAATAAAAGGAGTCCTTTTTAAAAAGTAATGGGAGTCAAGCATGCCCCAGTCCAAATGCCAGCTCCTAACAGACATAGTTGGCTTGATTGTCAGGGCTGGGGATCACAGACATGGCCAGCCACAGAGTACGGCCTTCTGGAGGGGCCAACTAGGAGACAGTTTGAGACCCTGCGGACAGAAGTGTAATCCACACAGACTCCATGCACCTTCAGGAGTATGAAGTGTGGGGGAATCAAAGAGAGGTCTTCTCGGGCCAAAGAAATCTCTCTCCAGCCCTGACTGACTCTTTGGCTCATAATCTGTGCAGCTTCTTAAATCTTCCACAGACACTTGAAACCACGGGCCCAAACAGGCCTATCTTGTTCCCTAATCCTGTGGTTACACACGAGAGTCTACCTCAGAGGAGCACATCCAGAGGTCACCCTGACCTTGCCCACACCCTCTTAAGTCCTCTCCATGCCCCACAGTCCCCTGTGTGAACAGAAGAAGCGATGTTCCCGCTGCAGCAGATCCAAACTGTTTTCACAATCTCTTCCCTTCCTGTCCGTTTCCATTCACAGCCAAATTTCCAAAGAATAAATCGGGTCACTTAACTTCCTGACTCCTCACAGCGCCCAGAGCAAACACCAAATGCCATTAGAGTCCCCCACGATCCGGCCTAGGATCATGAAAGCAGAAACTGGCAGACCAGGCATCGTCCTGGTCCCTTCCTACCCTCTGAAGGACTTTGAGAGCCACACTGATCTGAGCGACTTCCTAAGTCTGGCCTCGGCCTCTGAGCCTCCAGCTCAGGGGACCTGGCCCCTGGATGAGTGGTTTGTACACCAGGAAGCCTTGAAGCCAGGCAGAAAGCAGAGAGTGTTCTTCGGTTAGACGAGCCACCCCCAGGAGACAGGGTCTCTCAAACCTGTTAGTGCCCCCGATGCCCCGCAGTTGAAGGGGCAAACCTCTGTCTAGGCTCCACAGCAGCGTGTTGGCAGAAAGTCATACTGAGCCCCTGGAACTGGGTAAGTATCACTGAAAGGATCATAGCACCTTGTCTGGGGAGAGAGGGGAAATCAAACACCTGGAAGCATTCTTTCTTGGGCTTCGCAGTTTCTGGGAACTATCACCTATCCTCATGGCTTCGATGAAATGTAGATGCATATCCTGCCCACCGCTGGAAAGATTCCAAGTCTCTCCTATGGCTCTTTCCTATCAGTTCTACAAGTATCTGGGAGATAGGATGAGCATGCTTGCTAGATTTATGTTAACTCTTATCCACAAGGAGAAAACCTCTGCGATTGGACATTGGATATTATTTATGAATGAATGTGCCTTTACCCATCGGAGTTCTAGAGGCTCATTCAGAATTGCCCTGAAGCAAGCAGAGCAGGAAGGGGCGTTGGGGTAGGAGAAGGAGGAAGGCCACAGCTGCTAGTCAGCAGATGCGCACTGAGGGCACGTGACAGAGATTCCCCGGGGAAGGTGCTGCTACCTGCCAATGAGCAGCAGCCACAGCTGGCACAGCCAATGCCACTGGCCGAGGACACTATCCACAGTGTATCTGATGCACCTGCGCCCGCTTCCATCAGAAGGACTTCTTCCCAAGTCTAGCTCCTTTAGATAATGTCACAGTGGTACACCCACCCTCTGGCCTAGGTCATCTGAGGGTCAAGGCTTGAGAGTGTACCTTCAACTCCTCCCCACCCACTCTCCCACCCATACATGTGCACACTCCAAATCCCCCCCCAAGGCTGATCCCGCCAGGACCAGACCAAATCTGTGTCTTCTCTCCTTCCCGAACCTTCACTCAAGCTCCGCCGCTCCCCACACCACACCCCGCTCCCCACACCACACCCTACTCCCCACACCACACCCCGCTCCCCACACCACACCACCAGCCTTCCTTTGCTCCAACTACCTGTGGCAGAAACGTCCATCGAATTCCAGCTAGGACCAGCTAGATCGTATATATCAGACTGCCAATAACAGCTAGAAGATGGCGTAAGATGAACACTTCAAAAACCCTCCTAAAGTCATTGGAGAGCTACCAAGACCAAAGCTTTGTGAAAGGCCAAGATCCCGGAGAGAAGGGAACTGGAAGCCCAGAGCGTGGCATGAGTCGTGAGAGACATTTGCCCTTTCCTACGCAGCAGCCCAGACTTTGGGAAATAGAGCCGAGCACCGAGTGTTCCCTCGGGAAACGGGAACTGAAGCTTGAATCCTGTGCCACTGTAATTTTTAAAGCTACGCACGACTACTAGCTCCTGCATTCGATACTACTACTTTGTACAAAGTATAACTTCCCGTTAAAAAGGGCCAGAAAGCCAGGTGCACCTGGTCACTGGAAAGACTGAGACAGGGGAATCACTTGAACCTATTCATGAGTTAAAAATCAGTCTGGATAGCATAGTGAAACTCCATTGTCTGATTAAAAACACACACAAAAAAGGAATAAGTAGGCAAAAATTACAAGGGAAATCAAGATTCTCAAATAACTAAAACCCAATAAACAAACAAACAAAAAAGCAAAAACCACAAAATCAAACAATACAGCCAATAGATACAAAGGAGATCTGGAATATGAAAGTTATCAGCCATGACTTTGAAGACAAGAGGCTTGAGGTCATGTAGGAATTGCAATTAGGTTTGGCTGAACACCGTAAAACCCCCACAGTGACACTACTGTAAACGACATAGGTTTGGGAGCTAGGGAAATGACCCAGTGAGTAAAGTCCTTGCCATACAGGCATGGAGAGCTGAGTTCAGACCTCCAGCAACCATTTTTAAAGGCTGAGTGTAGCAATCTGTGCCTGTAACCTCAGTGCTGGGAGGGTGGAGAAGGGAGGACCCGTGGGGCAAGGCGGGGCTTGCTGGCCAGCCGGTCCAGCCTAACCGCTGAGGGACAGGTAGAAAGTGAGGAGAATAGCAGTCATTGATCTCTAGTTGCAGGGGGCACACACACACATGCACACATGTATACATACATAATCGCACACACGTACACATATGCTCGTGTGCACATACGCACGTGCGTGTGTGCATACACACGTGCACACACATGTTCCTTGTGTATTTTTCATATAGAAGAGATGACATAGAAGATTAGTGTCTGCTTTTTTCTTCTGCCATTTCCATGCCTGATTTCCATCCTCAAAGCAGCTTGGTTGTCTGAAAGGGCTGCTGAAACAACCACCATCATTTCCCAAACCCGAAGCTAGCAACTGCACCACGTGGAAAGGGATCCATCTCCCCTCCACGCCTGCTTGCCCTGTGAGCAGACTCCTAGAGTCCCCGCACACTGCTCTCTGCCCGCCCACAGGGGCTGCCTCTTCCCAGCATAGGAAGCTGAGCCGTGCAGCCTTCTGTGCCAGCAGAATTCTGTAAGTGGGGAATCAGCCACCTCTGCTACGCTCCCCGTCCCTTAGGTAACCCCAGCAACTCCGCTTTGCTTGGCAGGTAAGGCCCTACCAGGTCTGAGGCCTGCCACCCTCTCTCCAGCTCTGTCTCCTGTCCCTTCCCACAGATATCCCAGACCATAGCCAGCCTTAGCAACTGATCCCTTTCAGAATGCACAGGCAGGAGCCTCCAGGCCCCTGCTCACAGCTGTTTGTTAGCCTGGATTGCTCTGTCTCTGACAAGCCTGGCTCAGTTTCAGAGCTTAATTCAAAGGTCATCCCTGTGTGTTATTCTTTCCAGATCTTTCCGTTAGAACCCAGGGTTCTCCAGGCCTCCTGTCACTTGGCCGGTGCCTCGAATTGCAAATCATTGATTATTCTGGTCTCATGGTATCACCCTTTCTGAATGGTGAGACTCTCCAAGCAGAAACACATACTTGTCTTTTCTTTCTTTCTTTCTTTTAAAAAAAGATTTATTTATTTTTATATATGTAAGTACACTGTAGCTGTCTTTAGACACACCAGAAGAGGGCATCAGATCCCATTACAGATGGTTGTGAGCCACCATGTGGTTGCTGGGATTTGAACTCAGGACCTCTGGAAGAGCAGTCGTGCTCTTAACTGCTGAGCCATCCAAAAGAAAAAAGAAAAAGAAAAAGAAAGAAAGAAAAGAAAGATACAGAGAACACATCCTCAGCTGTCTTTTCTTTCCTAGAGTCCCCTCAGGCCTGGCACACAGTAGGTGCATATACAGCTCAATAAGTCTTTACATCGGATGCATTTGATTTTGGAGATTTCCTTTTGTTGCACAGAATTTGTGGAGTTGGACATCGCAAGGCATGATGGACAGATTTGAACTGGGAAGTTGCTTGTATGCGTATTATTTGCTATGGCGCTACGAAATCAACTTCAGAGCAGCCCAATGCAGTTAGCAGTCGCAAGCCGTTACATTCTGTCCGGCAGCACGAGCCTCACTTCGTGTTCAGCAAGCCTCGCAGACAGTGCTGCGTGCAAACCTGCAGCTCACCGGATCCTGCACACACACCAGAAAGAGCACGGACACTGACTCACAGAGCCTGAGGCCTCTGGCAGGCTAGAGCCAGAGCTAAGGACATCTAGGAGATAGGTCAACCCATTCCTATAAATATTTGGAAAAAGCAGTCAATGGTATCAATAGAGCAACAGCTGGAAAGACTTTTAGAGGCAGAAAGCCTTAAAGGACAGGCCTAAAATTGGGGCAACCTTGATTATCAAGGCATGAAAATCAGACCTGGGCTAGGAGAAGTGACCCTCAGGCCAACATTAAATAGCACTAACGGAAGACTGAGAAGTCAGTGCGATGGCTGCCTGGCTTATTTGGTCCCCTGAAGAAGAGTGTCTCCTTGGTGTATCTTTCACAGATGGCAATATTCCTTTCAATAACTACAGGGCAGCCCAGGTCCTTGGCAGCCAACGCTGTATTTATTCATACAGGTGCCTCCTATTTATAGCAAATGACTCTGGTTTGCATCATACTGTTTCCCTTTCAGAATGAGTCAATTTAAGGGCAATAAAAAAATCGATCTGTGGAAGACTAACTAAATAAATGTAATCATGCATGTGATCTGTGGGTATAGGAAACAAAAGGTAATCTATATTTAAAGGGAGGCTTGGGAAGGAAAACGTCCAGGGCAGAGAGCCGGCTTTCCCCATGGTGGAGAAGGCCGGGCGGTCTGAGGAGCAGGTGGGGCCCGGGTGAGAAGGGAATCCGGATGAGGCATGGAGAGAGAGCCTAAGAGACCGAGGGCATATAGATAGGATCTGGCCCAAGTTGATTCTTCTTGTGACAGAGGATGTCTACGGCCTTTCAACACTGCCTCGTGCTGCTGTTGTCTAGGCCACAATCTTTACCCTCCCTCCTCCCTGCAGGTGCTCCATGCCTCTGTAGGGCCCTGGATGTGCAGGTCAGGCAGCAAGGTGAGCTCCTATTTTAAAAAGCAGATGAGGTGGGGTTGACAGTGAGAACCTTTCCACATGGAGAACTTGACCCAGAGTGACAGGAAGTCAGCACTGCCCAGAGTTTGCTCTCCAGCGATCCATCAGGGACCATGCTATACAGGGACACGGCGCCTTTCCACTCTCCTGACCCCTGGCCCCAAGGCCCACCTGGAGGGAGAGAGAGCAGCTCCAAACGTGTCAGCCTACATGTCTTCATCGGAGACTCATCCTTCACCTTCCCTTATCTGTGCTTTCTGGTTTGTGACTCAGTTTTCCTTTTTCGTCCCTCTTGTCCTATGGACGTGAAATCTATCATGTCCCCCACGTCCCACAGACTAGAAAAGCAGTCCAGATGGGAGAAAAGTCAGGGAGAAACGTGTTGTGGGTAAGCAATCCGTGTGACATTTCTGAGCCTGGACGTGGCTCTGGCTGATCTGACCCAAGGTGCCAAATGAAGTGACACAGGTAGAGGAGGCTCCGTGTCTCCGTGTCCGAGGCCATCAATCTAGACCTTGCTGGCAGCACTGGCTTCCCTCGAAAAACATTTCAAAAAGAAAAGGTCACAGCTATTTGTTTCTCCGTGTGAATGAATTCACAAAGGTCTCGGCACCGGCTGTAACTCTTGCAGAACAAGCCCTCTAAGCTCGCTCAGGCTTTCCAAGGCAAATCCCCAGATCTGAGTCCACCCATCAGAATGGTCCCGAGACTCACCTGCCTCCTATCCCAAAGCTTACCAGGAGGCACCAGCACTCTGTGAGTGTGCACTGTGGAGGAGATGGAGCCTGACCTTTCTACTTACTGGTGTGTGACCTTGGGCTCAATATCGACTGCCCTGAACCTTTCTAGTATGTGAAGCAAGCTTCCTGGATAATTACAAACAATAAATTAGGCTGACGCAAAATAAAAAATAAAATAAAATAAAATCCTCCAATCATTAGTGTTGTGGTTGGAACCAGAGAATGTCATGTTAAGTGAAATAAGCTGAGCATAGAAAGACACTTTGTGCCGGGCGTGGTGGCGCACGCCTGTAATCCCAGCACTTGGGAGGCAGAGGCAGGCGAATTTCTGAGTTCGAGGCCAGCCTGGTCTACAGAGTGAGTTCCAGGGCAGCCAGGACTACACAGAGAAACCCTGTCTCGGAAAAACAAAAACAAACAAACAAAAAAAAAAGAAAGACACTTTGTGATCTCATTCCTGCATGTGGGTCACAAAAGTACCATTTCATAAGGCTCTTATGGAAACCACGCATGACAGCAAAATTAGAACACTTACTATGGTACGTGGAGGGATGTTCAGGAGTCAAATATGCTTGGTGCTCCTGCAGAAGACCGGAGTTTGGCTCCCAGTACCCACATCAGGTGGCTCACAGCCATCTGTACCTCCAGATCCAGTGGGTCTAAGGCCTCTTCTGGCCTTTGCAGGCACCCGCACTCACATGTACACACACACACACACACACACACACACACACACACACCACATAGTTTAAAACTTTTAAAATCCTTTTTAAAAAGAATATTTGATATAGTCCTTGACACATAATAAATGTCAATGCAAACTGGTCATAATGTCAGCGATGGGTAAAGTAATCCTGAAACCCAGCTGTTTGGGTTGAGTTTTGCTGTATCACTAAGTCACTGAACTCTAAAGCCTGATTTTGGACAACATCAATGCTTTATTATTTTCCACAATCCTGACGGTCATCTGTGCTTTGATGGACAGGTCTTCCATGACGCCTCTTACAGTTACCACTAGAAAACAGCTGAGGTGTGGAGCCCTGTGAAGACCCTTCTGGAGTCCCCTCTCAAGTGACTCCTCACTCCCGCCATCCAGGCCTCGCTTGGGATAGCTTCAGCAGATGGAGAGGAGCGGGGCATCTTCTTTCCCACAGGCTTTCATGTGATTGATTAGCTTGGGCCTCCTCACAGCCACTTAGTCTTCAAGAAGGCATCTCCCATGGCTCCTGGCTTCTCTCAACATCTAAGTATCTCAGAGCTGAGCGCTATAGGCCTTAGCTTCAGAAATCTTACAGCATTACTCACACGCACATGTGGCCATCCCTGATCCCACATGGAAGGAAGATACAAGAGGGTATGGATAGCAAAATGAGTTCACAGGGACAATCTTGGAGACCAGTTACCACACCATCCCCTGCCCTGAAAATATGTCATTGAAAAGAGAGCTCTGGACTCAGGATTGGATGCTTGGGTGCTGTGTCCTTTTGTAACTAATCACTGTTAGGTCTCAAGGGCTGTCCAAATGTCCAGACCTGAACTCAGCTGGGCTATAGGAGGGTGTCTGGTGGCTAGATCAAATCCAGCATTCCTCGGGAACCTGTGAAAGCAGTTCCCATCTACTGGTTCTGCTACCCTCTGGCAGAAGGGACATATGGCTGCCTGTAGGGCCTATCAGCATATCCAAGTCCATGCTGGCCTACACGCTCCCTCAGGATCACAAGTCCATGTTGGCTAGAACCCCAGTCCCTCTCCTCTTCTCCTCTCCACTAAACTCTCTCCAGCCCACAGGCTTCCCTCTCCTCAGCTACTCATCCTTCTTATAACCCAGCTATCCCCACTGTTCACACCCTCTCCATCTCTCACTCAGACTTTGCCTGTCTGTCTGTCTGTCTGTCTGTCTGTATGTGTCTGTCTGTCTATCTACCTACCTACCTCTCTCTCTTCTCTCCTTTGCTATCTCACCATCTCCACTCTACTCTCTCACGATCCTCCTTCCCTAGGCCTGGCCATGTCCCATCTGCTTCCTTCTCTCTCTGCTCTTAATTTTTCCAGATGTCTCTGGCCGTTCTTTTTCTTGTATCTACAATGAAAACCTTCACCATATAATAGAGTGGTCATGTTGACAGTTTCTTTCCTGCACACCCTCACATACAACCACCACCTGCAAAGGTCCCATTTGCTCCTCCATACAGTGGAGAGAATGACATGTTCTGCAGGCCGTGGGGAAGGACTAAGGTCATTGCATATGGAGAGGTCTAGTATACTGGGGAACATGCAAGCTCTCCTGTTCCAAGCGGGAAGAGATGCTCACACAGCACTCTTGGCCTTCTTTGGAGGGACCACCCTACGTCCAGGCTGCTGTCACTCTTCCTGTCTCTCGGCTGTATGTGTTTTCCTGCAAGTTTAGTTTAGCTCTGACACCTGCTGGGTTTGTGGCTGGCACTGAATAAGTAATGGATTGTTCCAAACAGAGCTCTCAGCTCACACCGCCTCACCAGGCTCCTTGAATGGATCTTTTGCTAAATCTGGAATGAGTTATTTAAAAATTAAAGAAAAGGGGCTTAAGCTACCTGAGCTGAGAAATTTCCCAGATGCTTTTGTGTTCTGGCGACCTGCGGTCATTGAAAGCCAGCAGGAACCTCACACACGGTCATTTGGGATCTAATAGAAATTACCAGCCAGCTGGAGAAAGTTCAGGTGACAAGTTACTGCGGGTAATTTTTAATGCTGTACTCAGGGCCACTTAGCCTCTCAGCGGCTAGCTCTGTCCCCTGTCCCCAGTGCCGGTCTGAAGGGAAGGAGATGCAAGAACAGAACTAGAACCCTCACTGGGAAGTATCTGCAGCTCTGTTTATGCCTGGCCCTGAGCCCCTCTCTGCTGACCTTCCTTCTGGTTCAGCTTCTAAACCACGCAGGTGGGACACCACATCTCATACTCCATCGGCTCTAAGCTCGGTCCACACACCCACTGTCCACTGGACGGCGTTCTCTGGTCATCCTTCAGTTACTTCCCCAAGTATGTCTGAAGGCCACTGCCCACCCTCCAAACTCTCACCTCCTACACATGCCTTGGTCTGCCCCAGCCTCCCTAGTTCCTGCTGAAACTCACACATCCAACCAATCCCCACTTCCATCAAGTCACTAACACAATTGTCTTTAGATTAAGCATCTAGACTGCACCCCATTCCACAATTGCTAGGGCCGCACCACATCGTACCTAGACCATGGGGTTACTCCTCCCCCCTAAAAAAGCTTTCCTTTCATCCCTCTCTACACCAGTCAGCATGCTCCCCCCGGCCAAAGACAAGATCCAAGAAAGGAGAGACAAGGAGAGCAGTCAATTGCTAAGCTTTCTAAAGCTCTCACTCCCCAACACTGGGTGTTTGGTGCCTTCCTCTACAAAACTGGGGTATTAGATAGAATAAAGGTTTCTAGACGTTTCTAAGATTTTGAGAATTTTCTGAAAAGATTTTTTTTTTAAAAGAAGAACCTGAGATCTTTATCTTACCACAGGCCTTCATTCTAAAGGGGACATTACCAACTCATCTGTGTTGCAAACCAAGATCCTTGTTCTCCATACTCCAGTTAGCTCAGCAGACGGTCGCCATGTGGTAGAGAGAGTTTACCAGAAGTTGAAAGGTATAAGGACTTTTAGGAACAGCTCCTTTTCCATGGCCAGGACAGCAAGAGGTCAAAGGCTTTTGTAGACATCAAAGAGCTTGTCTGGGGCATGGTAGGTGGAGCGATGCCCTCCGAGATGGGAAGGCAATCGTCCACAGAGGGCACCAAGCTCTCCTGTGTGGCCTATGGCAAGTACTCCCCATCTCTGAGCCAACTTCCCCACTTCTAGAAGTGAACTCACTGCTCCCTAGATGGATACTGAACTGTCTAAAGAGAGACCGGGCAGCCTTTCAGGGTCCTGAGTCTGTTCCAGACTCCTAGCAGGCTGGGGATGCTCCTGTCCCACAGAGCCTCAATTTGAATATAGAAGATTCAATAAAGGAGAAAACAGGCTACGGAAGTTGACTTTATATGTCAACGTCTTAGTTAGAGTTTCATTGCTGTGAAGTCCCAAGGCAACTTTTATAAAGGACAACATTTAATTGGGGCTGGTTACAGTTTCAGAGGTTCAGTATTATATGGGGTTCATTATTCTAATGGCAGGAAGCATGGTAGCTTCCAGGTAGACATGGAGAAGGAGCTGAGAGGGCTACATCTTGATTAGAAGGCAGCCAGGAGGAGACTGTCTTCCAGGCAATTAGAAAAAGGGTCTCAAAGCCCACCCTCACAGTGACACACTTCCTCCAACAAGGCCACACCTCCTAACAGTGCCACTCCCTATGGGCCAAGCATATTCAAACCACCACAGTCAACTTGGCTGACCGCATAGTATCCCTAGAGTTAAATATTACTCTAGAGGTTTCTATAAAGGTGTTTTCATGTGTATGGGAGATTAACATTTATACCAATAAACTTTGAGTAGAGAAGCTTATCTTCCACAAGAGGGATGGATCCCTCTAATCAACTGAAGATCTGAATAAAACAAAAACTATAAGAAAGAATTCTGGAAAAAAAAAAAGAAAAGAAAAAGAATTCTGCCAGCAGATTGCTCTGAACTCACACTGCAGCTTTTCCCTGGGTCCTCACTCACTCTAGCGACCCCCCTCCTCAGATTTCAATGCCCTTAGCATCCATGGACACATAAGCCAATGTCTTAGGTTCTCTCTCTCTCTCTCTCCTTCTACCCTTCCTCCCCCACACTGTGTCCCTTTCCATGTGTCTATTTCTGTCTCTGTACCCTGTTTCCCAAGTGTACATTTCCTATTGTGTAAATTACTTTCTTTTGTTGCAGTGGCAACATGCCTGTCAAAAGCAGCTCAAGGAAGGAAGGCTGGCTTTGGCTCACAGTTTGCGGGTGCTGCCCACATGACCAGGAAGCATCTGGGGGTGGGAACACGAAACATTTGGTCACACTGCACCCACAATTAGGATGCAAAGAAGAACAGATGCTGTCGTTCCACTGGCTTCCTACATCTTTCCTTTGTTATTTGGTCTGGGGCTCCAGTCTCCCGGATAGCGCTGCCCATGTTCACTAAGCTTCTCAGAAAACCCCGCTCAAGCACAGCAAGAGGTATGTCTCCTAGGAGATTCCTAGTCAAATTGACAGTGAAGATAAACTAACCAACACAGGTCCACTCTTTGTCACTTTGACATCAAACACATGGTTTTTATCCATAACAACACACAAACTCCTGGTTTGGTCTCTCTGGAGAATCCTCACTGAAGGGGGAGGGAGCTCCCCAGCTACAGAGTCTCTTTCCTCCTACAGGAGGAAGCAGGACTCATGGCGGATGATCAGCTGCGACTCAGCCAAGGTTACCAAGGAACCCAAGTCCAGTTTCTCATGAAAGCCTTCTAGGCTGCTTCCCACAGGCACCCGCTATCAGGCAATGGTGAGATTGCATGAAACTTCCATTGGATGTCAGAGCCTCTCACACAGGTATCTCCTCACAGGGAATGTTCCAGCCCAGAGTCACAGAGGCCAGAAGGGTGTGGGTAATAACGAACACCAGCTACCAGACCCTGTTCTGCAGGCTTTCATCATCTAACCCTAGGAAGTAGGCTCTGCTAACACCCCACCCTCCGCCAATGAGGAAACGGAAGCATTACAAGATTGACTCCTTGACCTGGAGCGCACTCTGTGTACTCTTCCCATGTGTACATGAGCTCTGCGTTGGTTAATAGAGAAAATTGGCACTAGCTGTGTCATGTAAGTGAGGAAGGAAAACCCAAAGAAATCAGATAGTGCTGTAAGATTATGTAGCTAATGGCGGCAGAGGCAGAGTCATCCTCCAAGTCCTCCGACCACAACCCAAGCCCTTTCAAGCCCACCACTTGCCACCCATGTCTCTTGCACAAAGAGAGTCGCTATGGGGATTCAGTTCTCCCTGCTCTTAACAAACCTACTGACCCCTCTGGCCACATTTCGTGGTAATTCTTGTCATTAACCACCACATCTTAATGGCAATTACACATGTGTGGGCAAAGGTTGTCAAGGACTTTCCCAGGCTCACATCTCAAGGTACAGAACACTCTCTATCCTCCGAGCTATTCCTCCGTTGATGCTGAGGCTGGGTGTGGAAGCTAACACTTACCAAGTACCTCCCTTGCTTCAGAGTGGTGCTTGAGGTGGCCACCTGATTCTCACCGGGGTTCTATGTGATGACATCATTGCATTCATTCTTAGATGACATCATTGCATTCATTCTTAGATGGCAAAACCGAGCGCACAGCGTGCGCGGTGTGAGGTGAGACCATATGCAGAACAGATCCTCCCAGAGCGGACTTGAGATGTTCTGCACTGTTTCTTTCCCGTCCTTCCTGGAATCCTCTAAGCTTCCATTCACGTCAGCCTGCATTCCTCATAGGGAGCAGAACTGAGGCTTCCAGATTAAAGCAGCAGCTAGGCTTGGCTGTCTCAGTCCACTGTTGAGAAAGAAACAGGGACTAATGAGTCCTGAGAGAAGCAGAGGCACTTCTAGCCCTCCCAGGTGCCTGTCTTTTTTGTTTGTTTGTTTTTGTTTTGTTTTCCGAGACAGGGTTTCTCTGTGTACCCCTGGCTGTCCTGGAACTCACTAGACCAGGCTGGCCTCGAACTCAGAAACCTGCCTGCCTCTGCCTCCCGAGTGCTGGGATTAAAGGCGTGCGCTACCACCACCCGGTTGGTGCCTGTCTTAAAATGAGAGACCAAGAGGCTGTGTGACCTAGAGCTGAGGCCCCTAAGGTTCTCTCCCCGACTCTGATCCCTGCTCCTACCTCAATATTTTCAGGCCTCCAAGCCACAAACTCAGAGACCAGCTATCACTTTCCATGCCCAGACAGGTGGTGCACCTGCCAGGTTTCTAGAAGAAGGCTCCGCCCTCCTACCCCAGCCCACAATTCTTTCTTCCTTGCAAACATCTGTTCTCGCCACACCCTTTCATAGCCCCAGGCCTCAAGCCCTGCCCCATCTACTCCCACCCCTCTTCTTGGCCTTACCTCTAAATCTAGCACTGGCCTCCTCTCTTTCCAGAGATCCAGAGCCATTATCTGCTGTGATAAATATTTAAATCTCAGTCTAGGGCTTCTACCCTACCTTGGCTCATTCAAGTCCTAGATAAAGAGACACACAACCTTTATATTTGTAAAAACAAAACAAAAACAAACAAACAAAAAGCAACTTAATCAGAACTAGAGCTGGGCAGGTGTCTACCCTCTAAGCTTCTAGAATCTACTTCGCCATCAATAACTCAGAGTTGTAATTTTCCATGTTCCATCTGGGCGGCGCTGAACTCCAGTTGGCCAGCCCTCAGGGCCATGTTTGCATGACTCACCTACCCCATGGTGTCTTCCTTTCATCTACCTTCTCTTTCTCCTCCTGGTTCTCCTCAGACCCCAAGCCCAGGAACCCCAAGCCCTGCCTAGGTCTCTTCTGTCCAGCCATTGCTTGCCATTGTCTTTACTTAACCAACAGTTTCAAATTAAGAAGCAAGGTCACATTGTACTTTCAGATTCTCTTGTCCCTGGAAGCAACCAGGCTTTGGGGGGCCAGCATTCAGCATTATGATACACATGGCAAAAGCCCAGACCGCAAAAGTTTACTTCCCTTGTATCTCCAGGACCTAGCACAGTACCCAGCACAAAACACTAACTCGGTACCATTGGGTGAATGGGTGGATGAATGAATTAGTGAATGAATTTGAGCCTGAAGAGGCAAGGAATTAAATATGAACACTGAAGCTGCATCATGGGAGCTGTGTCTCCGACTAGAGCAAGAGCTACTTGGGAGAGAGCCAAGGAAACAGCCACTGTACCACGGTAACTATGACTCCTGATGGTCGAAACGCCCCTTTGCGGTAAAACACGCTTGAAACATTTATGTCCGTCCTGCTATATCAGAAACTCGGGCACCAGGGATCTCTCTCGGTTGCCACCCACGTGCACCAAAGAAGAGTCTGCATCCTCAAAACCCCTCACGTGATTATAAAGTCATTTGCATTGTGAGTGTGACCTCCACCACCATGGGCCGCTCAAGAGACTAATGCCTTTAAAGTCCACAATATGCAGTACCCACTTCTGTGAGCTGCCAACCCATAGGATTTCAGGGTCAACCTTCCCTGCCCTAATCAATCACTTCTCCTCTCCCTCTCCCTCTCCCTCTCCCTCTCCCTCTCCCTCTCCCTCTCCTCTCCCTCTCTCTCTCCCTCTCCCCTCCCTTTTCTTCTCCTCTCCCTCTCCTTCCAGAAACTTCTTAAACTGCCCGAGTTCTTTTCCTTCAAGACAAGAACTGAAGCTGGGGTGTAGCTCAGCTAATAGAGTTCGTCTCTATTATGCAGGAAGCCCTGATTCCTGACGTCCTACGTAAACTGGGTATGGCAGTGCATGCTTGTAATTATAGCTCTTGGAAGACACAGCAGAGAGAATGAGACGTTCAAGGTCATCTTTGGCTACATAAAGAGTTTGAGGCCAGCCTAGAGGTGGGGGAGAAGAGTTAAAAACTGAGAAGAAACTTTCACCCAGTAACGAATGAATGAATGAATGAATGAGCTAACAATAGTACTGGGAAGTATTTTAATAATAATTTTGTTGGAATTCAGACCCAGGACAAACAGCTGAGGCGCATATTTTACACACCAGATCTGACCTGGCTTCCAGATTCTCCCAGCATCCCTCACCCCCTCCCCTGAACTTTCTAGCCGAGGGTTTGGGCTTCCGTCCCCCAGAAACTCTTCCCTATATAATGCAGACATATTGGTCTCTCTTTCTTTCTCTCCCTCTCTCCCTGAATGCTAACGCTCTTTCTCTCTTTCTCTTCCCCCTCCTCACTGTCTCCTCCATCCAACTTCCCTGCCCTTGTTCCTTGGGACCAGTGAACCAACCTGACAGCTGCTTCCCAAGAAACCTGCCCTTATATACTGTAATCTGGCTCGAATTGTCTCATTTCACTGGCAGAGAATAATTTATCAGAATTATGATCTTTTCTCTCCCTGATTCTTCAAACTCTAATGAGCTTCTCTAGTCCCTTTGAAAACGGAGTCATAGATGTGCCTGTGGTTTTAGTCATTCTCTCCATAGGTCAGGTCTAGCCTCTGGGCATCTCTGTCTAGCCCCTTGGAATGGCCCAGGCCTAGCCTCTCACCCTTCTCTCTCTCTCTCTCTCTCTCTCTCTCTCTCTCTCTCTCTTTCTCTCTCTCTCTCTCTCTCTCACACACACACACACACACACACACACACACACACACCCTGTATCTTTTGGAGAGAAACAGTCCATGCTATCTTCCTCCCTTGCAACACCTTTCCCAGGACTCCCCCTGCCTCAGCACCAACCATTCTTTTCCCTTCTGAGTTCTACTTCCCCTGCAACCCCACCCACCCACACCCACACCCACACCCACACCCACACCCACACCCACCTTGCTTTTGCCCTTGTGGAGGCAGGTGTGGGCTACAACAGAAGGGATAAAGCAACTTGGGTGGTCAGGAGTCCTTGCTGCATGTCTCAAGGACTCCATCCCCAGAGCAGCAGGTAGTATAGACTGCATCTCATTGCTATTCTAAAACAATAGGCATCTTCTCTGTTCTCAGCTACAGAGTCCAGCTCCAAAGATTAAAAACAGACACGCATTAAAAGGCAAGATTCACGCCTACTGAAAGACCAGAGCACTGAAATCAATGTCTGATCTCTGCACCTGTGTTTCCCATCGTGGCTGCTATAGGATAGTTGGATCCCTGGTCACTAGCTATCCTTAAGACATGGCCCTGCAAACCTAAGGCTTGGATTGTATATTCTATTTTCTGATAAAAAAAATATAGTGAGATATAAACAGCAGAACTCCACAGCTCTTAAACAACACTAAAGTCTGTGATTGTCTTCTAAGGAAAAGGGAACTGTGTGTAAAAACACACACAGTTTCTTCCCAGCACAGCCCTTCATTATCCAGTGAACTGGAGTCACTTGGGGTCGGCATCACACAAATGTACTAAGTGCTCTTGGCAACTTCAGGCCCCAAAAGTCAGTCCCTGGGGTTTGGTGGAGGAAGGAAGGGACACAGACAATTCGGCTTTGCATACTTCTGAATTGTTTTAATTTTTTCAACAAACATGTTTTGTTTTTATAATTAAAAAATAACCACTCATAAATCTTATGAATGCTTTCTCTTTTAATAAACTTCAGGGTCTGAAGGAGCTTGTTGGGTCTTTGGAGACCGTCCAGTCCTGCCCTGACAGAGAAGGAAATCCGGCTCCCAGGAGGGATGACTAGCCCAAGGTCAGGCAGAGCCTTGGAACCCACTTCCCAGGCACGTTCATTTCTACAACTGTGGCACAGTGAATCCGATTGGAACTTGGGCTTACTGGCAAATGTAGCCTGTGATTCACTCCCCAACGGGAAACGCAATTAGGATTGTAAAAGCAAAAGTGAGATGGGGCATTTTTGAATGGGTTCGTTAAATCTCAAGGATTAACTAAGAAAATGCAAGGAAAACCGTGCACAGTGCACAGGCAAAGAAGTCCCTGGGGGTAAGAACTACTGCCTACCTGAGTTCCTAGTCTTTTATGTATGCAGGGGGGAGGGGAGGGAGAGACAGAGAAATGATTAAAGAAATTAGCTGGTTGGAAAGGAAGGTGAGGAGGTGTGAGGGGAGGAGCAAACCTACAGCTTTCCTTTTCTCAAGTTCCTGGAAAGACCCCCAAACTGCGAAAAGATGGGTTAAGAAGTAGAAGTCCAGTCGGGCGGTGGTGGCGCGCGCCTTTAATCCCAGCACTTGGGAGGCAGAGGCAGGTGGATCTCATGAGTTCGAGGCCAGCCTGGTCTACAGAGTGAGTTCCAGGACAGCCAGGGCTACACAGAGAAACCCTGTCTGGACAAACCAAAAAAAAAAAAAAAAAAAAAGGCAGAAGGCCCACCCACCGGAAGACCCATACACCGGAAGGCCCACCCACCGGAAGGTCCACCCATCGAAATGCCCATCCACCGGAAGGCCTGCTGGAAACCTGCAAAGGGACATGTGTTAAGCCGTAAGCTGGAAGACTCCCTCCTGTCTAAGGTAGATAATGGGTTGGATGTGGTTTATGCCCCAACAGCTAGTGCTCCAGTGGCTTCGCCTCCGGTGTGACAGTGTGGTAGTAGAGCAGATGGAAATTCTAAGAACTGGAGCCTAGGAGAGGTGTAGGTCGTTAAAGTCACAGCCTTGGGGATTGGGGTAGGTCCTTTTTTTATTGTTAATTGTTTGAAGCTCATAGATAGTCTGATCACATCGCTCAGAGCCTGGAACTGAACACCCCGCTGTCTCCATAGCCAGCGTGCTGGATCTCAGGTGTCAGCCGCCGTGTGCAGCTTACAGTTCTCCTGAGAATGGGTTGCTCTAAGGGCAAGCTCAACCCTTGATGGTCCACCATGAAAAAGCGACAGCCAGGAGAAGGAAGACCTTATATCAATGGAGCCCTTGAACCACCCAAACTAGAAGCTTTTCTTTTTCCCTCTTTCATCCTTTCTGGTTTGGTTTTGTTTGTTTGTTTTGGTTTTTTGAGATGGGGGTGGGGGGTGGGAGGGTCTCTGTGTAGCTATGTAGCCCTGACTGTCCTCGAACTTACTCAGTAGACCAGGCTGGCCTCAAACTCAAAGATCTACCTACCTCTGCCTCCCAAGTGCCAGGTTTAAAGGTGTGTGCCACCTGGCTTCCTGGCTGCCACCCCATTTCTTTAAAAAAAAAAAAATCAATACTTTCCTGGACTGGCCTGCAGTCTGGTTTCCTTACCCACTCCCCGTCTCCGCAGTTAAAATTAGCCCTTGGTGACACTCAGAGCGTGTGAACGCAGTCCCAGACAGTAAAGACGAGCAGCTAACTGCTTTTGGAGCTCTCCTATGCCTTCCTGCAAAACAAAAGGAAAAAGAACCGAAGTTAGCTGAGGACGCCCTCGCTGAGAGAATACACCTGCTTCGGTTCTGCCTTGTACCAACTATTTCGTGGTCCCAAGGGGATTGCACATATCCCAGGCTGAAGTATGGCCGAAATATGCTTGAAGCCCAGGTCTGTCCGATCTCTCTGGGACTCCTGAGAAAACTGAACATGGTCTGGATTATCTTGGGAGCCCAAATTCAAAGCTGCCTCCCTACCTAGGCCCCAAGGCATTGAGACAACTGGGCCGTGTCCTCTCTCACAGGAGACAGTGGCCTGCCTCCTCCAGTAAGACCCACATAGTGAGAATTCCCTAACATGGGAAAGAACAGATTATATTCTGGGCAAACCAAAACCATGAAAGGCAAATGTCCCCGTGACCTGAGAATGTCAGATAGTCCTCCCCTCATGCCCACCCTACTGCACCCCACTCCCACCTCCACCCCTCCCCTCCCCACACCAGTTTTTCTCCTCCTTTTCAACTCCCAGCCAGCTACTCGCTGTGTTCTCATGCTGGGTTCATCCACACACCACACCGAGAACTGGCCCAGTGAGAGCGAGTGGGGGAGAAGAGGGAGGCACAGCTTCGTCTGTCACTGTCCCCACACCTCAACCACACAGGGAAGATGAATCTGTGAATCTGAACACCAGAGAAGCAGATGTCTGAAGACCAGTGTGGCAGGCTGAACTGGGGGCACAAAGGACTGAGGTCGGGTGGCCACGTGACGGGGGTTGGCGGAGGAGTGGTGCCCCAGGATTCCGAGTCAGAGTCTGTTCATCCGCACACAGTCACCGAAGCCCAGAAGAGTCGGGTGGGGAGCTGCTCTCAGAGAAGTCCCAGAAACCCTGATGGCCAGACGGGCCCCTTTCTTGTAGGCACCCACAGTCCCACCTTGAGAACCCAGTTCAAGTGGGAGGATGGGCAGCTGCCATAGAAACAGGGAAGGCGGAGCCTCATTCCTGAAGCCAATAGGCAGGGAGATTTTTCTTCCCTACTTATCTAGACAGGCCTTCAATGGGTTAGATATGCTGCTCCCCCACACTCAAGACACACACACACACACACACACACACACACACACACACTCACACTCACACTCACACTCCAGAGAACAATTTATCCAGTGCTCTCAATAGAGCATACATTGGAAACATTCCTTTGCACAAGGGTTGGGGCAAGTGACTAGGCCATGCACTCTGCTGTCTTGGAGGGACCAATCACTGCTGGTACTGTAGAAGTGAGTTATTAGAAAAGGAAAAGTTATCCCTTTCTTGTAGTCTTTCTTCCTCTGCTTCTTTCTCTCCTCCCCTCCCTATCCTTAGCCCAGATCCGCTGTGGCGACACAGTGAGAAAGGTCTCACCAGATGTCAGACTCTCAATCCTGGACATCCCTGGCCTTCAGAACCAGGAGCCAATCCATTTCTGTTCATTCTGAACTGTCCAGTGTATGGCATTCTTTAGTACCAGCAAAATAGATGAAGATATTCCGGCCATTGATTTAAAGGTAATTATCATCCCAAAATAGCAGAAACACAGAAACATACAGGATACTTGACCAAATCGCATGGCGTCCTGTGGCCCAGTCCAGTTGAGTGAACACATTGATTAGCTGACTATACTCATGAGAACTCTCGGGTCATTTAGAGGCGGGCTTAGCTAAGCAGCAGACCTAGCGTTTGGGTAAGTGGAAATGTGTGGCCTTAACCATTCTACCACACTGTCATTGACCTCAGGCCAACAGTTGAGGTTCAGCATGTATTCGTAGGGTGAGCGAAGGAATGAACTGTCAAAGACAAGTTAAACAAAGTCCTGTGAGCACAGAAAAGGACAGAGACATCTGCTTGAGGTGATTTGAGGAAAACCTTCATAAAAATTTCTTTCGGTATCCAACTACAGGATGGATAGGGAACACACATGGCCAACAGGAAGTGACTCCGTGATACCCACTCGGTACTCATGACTGTTTAATCCCTGTGAGTTTTACAGGACTTATGACTTGATTCTATGTAATGAAACTCAGCAGCAAAGGGGAAGGATGTCACCGTGTGTGTGTGTGTGTGTGTGTGTCTATCTTCTTGCCTGTCTGTCATGGTGATTTAACTCAGGGGTTTGCATGCATGCACCGTACCTCTGAGCTCTGTCGTAGCCCCTAGAGACTACTTCTGTAATCACAAAACATGAGTTTGTAAAGTTTCCTTATTGGCCTTGAAGAAACTAGCCCTGGTGATAATGAACCAACCCTTCCCCCTCCTATCAGGTCGCCTTGTCTTGTTGTATCTTGTTTTGTCCTGTTTGGCTGCAGACTCTTGGAGACCCGCTCTGTTCTGAAGAGGAAGTCGAGGGGAAGTGGATCGAGGGGAAAGGGGAGGGGGAGGGAGGGCTGGGAGATGTGGAGGGAGGAGAAACTATTGTGGAGTGTATTGTACAGGAGAAGAATCTTTTTTCAATAAAAGCAAAAAGAAAAAGAAAAAAGAAGAAGAAGAAAAAAGAAAAAGAAAATTTAAAAAAAGGAAAAGCAAAAAGGAACCCTTGAATCAGGGCACACTGGTGAATGTGGGTAGGCACTCAGTGTTTCTGAGCTGCCGAATGAGGTCCAAACAAGATTTTATGACAAGGCAGACAAAAGGGGCCACGCCCTGGAGGAACAAGGATTGTGTCCACTCCCCTTACCCTCAGCACACAGCATGGCCCACGGTGTCCCTGAGGAGACCATGGAACCCTCAGCACAGAAGATGGGACAGGAGAGCATCACTGGGCAAGAGCTACTCCACCGCCTAGGGGAACCTTCCAGAACACTCTGAAAGACTCTGGAGGAAGCAAGAGTAACTAGTTGATGGAGTCTTAAACCCACACATTTGTAGATGTATCACAACAACAACAAACAACAACAAAACTCGGACTCATCATTTGAAAGGGCTGCTCAGCAAAGAGCCCACGGGGCTGTCCTCCTCTTCCTGTAATAATAGAGCTGAGTAACTCAGAAGCCCTCACCTTGGGAATGGACTTCAGAGGCAGAAGGTCAAGGGAACCAGCTTGGCAGTGTGACACTGTGAGGGAACTTTGCGTCCCAGGAGGACATTATTCAGGATGAAAATCCTCCCTCTCGTTGGGGTTTAGAGAAGAAAGGATGGCTGTGATCAGTGTTCTACCTCATGCCTTCTGACAGACTGGGCTAGTCTCAGGCACTAGTACTGGCTAGTTCTGGAAGTTAGGTGAAGAAGGGGGGTGAGGGGAAAAGCCACAGGAGCAATTCTCCACCAACAACCTTCTAGACGGACATAAGAACTTCCATCCCCCAAGACCAGAAATCACAAAGGAGCAAACACCCCCAAAGGCCAGCCAAGGCCACATTCCAACCATTCCGGCCACTGCCCTGGGACAGAAAGCAAAGCAACCTGAGAGGACAAGCAGACAGACAGAAAGATTTCATTCATTCTGCCCACACCTCCAGATCGTCTTGGCACCAGGTTGGATGTGGGCTATGCCCACAGTGGTGATTTAAAAAAAGAAAAATGGCTCCTGCCTTGAAGGAGCTCCAAGGGCAGTGGTGAGACCGCAGGAGAGTGGATGTCTGTCCAGCAGGCTCACACTAGATGGAACCCGGAGGAGAGGAGCTGCTGACAGAGCAGGCCTGGGTGGGGAGGGTGACTGAGGTCAGACAGCTGTGAGCCATGTAGATGACATGTGACAAACCACGGAGAATGAACAGCCGAAGCGAGGCTGGAGTATGCTAGCATCAGGACCAGGCTGAATCTCACACCGCATTGTAAGTAGGCCGAACTGGGATGACGTTGGGCTCCAGGCTGAAGTTCTCACCTCTGAGGGAAGAGGTCTGGAAGAGAGGCAAAGCTATCTGAAAATCATTCCGTGGCTTTCTAGCTCAGCTGTGTCCTCAAGTTCCCTCTGGCTACTTTAGGCAATGCTCTTTCTCAGGTTGGATTAGTGGTTTTCTGCAGAAAGTGGAGTGTTGGTGGCCTTAGGTGCTTAGTGGATCCTGTTGCCTTACTGACCTTTATCTCCTAGAGAGCAAATCTGGAAGCCTCATTCTTGTGTTTACTACCATCCGTACAGTGACACAGTTCCTCTCCCCAAGGTAACCTCCATTTCCCAAGAGGACCTTCTGTGGCACAGCCACCCAATCGTCCCCGCTCACAGGGGCCTCTCTAGTACTAGCTCGCCTTTTTGTATCAGCTCTGAACTCCTGTTAGTGTGTGTGTGTGTGTGTGTGTGTGTGTGTGTGTAGAATGAGAGTGTGTGTTACTTTAGAGGAATTAGCTTATGTGGTTGTAAGGACCAGCAAGTCAAAAACTCTTCAGGTCAGGAAAGTAGACTGCACGTGGAGGATAGAATTGATGCTGTAGCCCAAGACCAGAGTTCAAATCCCCTTTTCCTCGGGGACTGCCTTTTGACTGGATAGACTCATCCACATTATAAAGAATGAGGTGCTTTACTCAAAGTCTACAGATTTATTGTTTTTTTTTTTTAACTGCTTCAAGTTGACTACATAGCAACATCTGAATTGATGAGGGACTGAACAGCTAGGTACCTTGGCTGTACTAGTTACATTTTGTTATTTTGTTTTATTTTCTTTTGGTTTTTGTTTTGTCAACGTGACACAAGCTAAAGGCATATGGGAAGAGAGGGGAAACCAACTGAGAAGATGCCTTCCGCAGAATGGCCTGTAGGAAGTCTGTGGGGTTTTTTGTTTGTTTTTGTTTTTGTTTTTTTTTTTTTTTTTGGTTTTGGTTTGGTTTTTGGACTTTTTTTGGTGGTGGTTGTGTTTACGTTTTTTGTTTTTGTTTTATGAGTTACAATTAATTTGTGTGGGTCTAGTCACTATGGACAGTGTTAGGTTGAGCAAGCCATAAAGAGTGAACCAGCATTAGCACTCACTCCTCTGTAGCTCTGGCTTGCAGGTCCCTGCCCTGACCGCCCTCCATAAAGGGCTCTAACCTGTGCGATGTAACACACCCTTCCATCCCCATGTTGGTCATGATGTTTATGACAATAGAAAGCGAAGTATAACACTGGCCTAGATACATTGGCACATAAAATTAACCATTGCACTACCCTATGGCTCAGCTTGAATTTGGGGTCTCTCTCCAAGCGAGTATCACTTCTAGCTGAAAATGATCTCCCTGATTCTAAATATCCACAGTCCTGCATCCAGCCACGCCACTCCTGGAACACTTAGCATTTGCTTCTCATTATTCATGTTTGTTTTTCTACATGAGTGAGGATGCTGTAGTCAATCAAATTATTACTGGGACACTTAATAAATAGCTAATGACCCTGAGCAGATTTCTTCATTAAGTCTTGGTTTGTACAATATGGTATATAATATTATAGAATATAATACATATTATAATATAGTATATAATATTACCATATTGTAATATACCATATATATAATATACCATATTGTATACTATGGTATAATATATATATACCATAGTATATGTATGGTATAATATACCATAGTATACAATATTACTACATGATATTATATATAATATATAATAGTATATAATATAGTATAAGAGTATAATGTAGTATACATAACTGTATAATATAGTATAGGAGTATAACATAATATAAAATATTGTATAAAAGTATGGGAATATAATATAGTATATAATATTATATAACATAGTAAAGTAGTATAATATAGTATATAATATTACATATCATAGCCTAGAAGTATAACATAATATAAAATATTGTGGAATAGTATAGGAGTGTAATATAGTATCTAATATTATATAATAATAGCATAGGAGTATAACAATATAAAATACTGTATAACATAATATAAGAGTATAAGATAATACATAATATTGTATAATATAGTATAGGAGTGTAGTTAGTCTACAAATATCTTTGAGGCTTGAATGAGACAATTCATGTAAATTACTTAGCACAGCACCTGAACTAGCCATTCTATTCACTAATTCAGTACATATTCACTGAGCAGGTATTACATGGCAGACAATAGCAAGTTCAGTGAAAGAGAGAAATCAACTCACTGTTCTGAAGGAGCTGATATTAGTAAATTAATAATAAATAAAAACGCTAGCATGCAATCCAACAAGTGCTTTGAAGAAAATAATCTAAGATAAGGGAAAGCCCAGAGTGGGGGCAGAATTCTAACTTAGCAATGAGCTGAAGTTAGAGAAAGAGCTGACCATGCAGACCCGGGAGAAGTGTTCCTGGAGAGACCAACAGGAATTAAATGAGTTAGTGATTGTAGCGCAGTGGCTGGGTCCTTCATTTCCTGTGACTGCAGACTGTGTCTTCTGAAACAGGAGAAGGTGAGGAGATCAAGCCCACCCTCACCCTAGCCAGGTCTCTGCTCTCGGGGATCTTCACCACAAAGGACCCATCACTGACCAGAAAAGACTCCCCACTTGTTCCCATGTCTGCTCTACCTGCCTCACTGTCTCAGCTTCCCTGATACCTAATAAACTTTTGTTTCTTCACCTGAGAGTTCTTGTTACTATGTAAGTTACCAAGAGCCAAAAAGAAAAGCAAGGAGTTCCTGGGAAGGCTTTCCTGGGCCTTAGAAGTTGTCCACTAGCCGGCGGTGGTGGCACACGCCTTTAATCCCAGCACTTGGGAGGCAGAGGCAGGTGGATTTCTGAGTTCGAGCCCAGCCTGGTCTACAGAATGAGTTCCAGGACAGCCAGGGCTACACAGAGAAACCCTGTCTCGAAAAATCAAAAAAACAAAACAAAAAAAGAAGTTGCCCACTTGTATCTTTCTTCAGCAGAGCCCCATCCCCCATCTTTCCTCCCTGAAGCTGTTTCTT
Source organism: Apodemus agrarius (assembly GCA_964023405.1). Lineage (NCBI taxonomy): Eukaryota > Metazoa > Chordata > Mammalia > Rodentia > Muridae > Apodemus > Apodemus agrarius. The sequence goes on from OZ030018.1 coordinate 69,836,032, forward strand.
TGGCCTCATTTCTCACCCACAGGCCATATTGTTTCTGCCCCAGGAATAGTTGGATTGATAGAAGGGCATTCTTTATCGGCACAAAGATGAGGAGACACTACTGGCACTTAGTGGCCCAGGGGCTAGGACACCAACCAGGAGAGTATCATTTAAAGAACTTCCCTGCTTGCAAACAAAATGCAGATATTATCCCTCAATGCCCCCGCTCCCCTCAAATATCGCCAAGCGTACCCCACACTTGAGTTATGCATCTCCAGAAATAATCACACTCCCCAGTGTGCTCGGGCTGGCTCCTACATGTTGGCTGTCTCTGTCCTTCTCTTCTCAGGCCTGATCTTTCTCCTTTCCCAGCATGGTGGTTCTTCCTCCCTCAGTCCCTGTCATGGTTTGAATATGCTTGGCCCAGGGAGTGGCACTATTAGGAGGTGTGGCCTTGTTGGAGCATGAGTGTCACTGTGCACATGGGCTTAAGACCCTCACCCTCGCTGCCTGGAACTCAGTCTTCCACTAGCAGCCCCCAGGATGAAGATGTAGAACTCAGCTCCTCCTGTACCACGCCTCTCTGGACGCTGCTGTTTCTGCCTTGATGACAATGGACTGAGCCTCTGAACCTGTAAGCCAACCCCAATTAAATGTTGCCTTTTATAAGACTTGCCTTGGTCATGGTGTCTGTTCACAGCAGTAAAACAAACACCTTGCTCACAAATTCTAAAGTCCCTCCTCTGTTTCACTGCCCTGCCATTGGCTACCAGCAACTGAATTTACCAATCACAACCAAATGGGGGCAGTGACCCTCATCCTCTTACATTCTGATTCTCAAGTGATTTGGGGGACCCAATTAACATAATACAGAAGCATTAGTTCAAATCTGCAACACTGGGTTTTTATAACCTCAACACCTATGAGCAGTGATACACCTCCTCTAAAAAGGCCACATCTCCTAATCCTTCCCAAACAGTTCCACCATCTAGTAACCCCACATTCAAATGCATGAGCCTAAGAAGACCATTCTCATTCAAACCACCACACCCCTACTGCTGCTTCTCCATACCCCAAACTGTCTTACATACTCAGCAAAGAAGTCCAGATTCTTCCCCAAGAACATGACAAGAACAATGCTGGTGAGAAAGGTGGGTCCCTGTTTATTTTGCCATCTGTTTATCATCACTGTCATCAGCATCACACGTTGCCATGGGTAACACACTAGTGGACATCCTGCCACTGGAAGGTTCTGACTACATAGGTGACAGGAAAAGATGATAAAGCCACCACCATGGGTTTAGAATTGCTTAAGAAATTGAGCAACCCCCTCCATGTTGACAGACGGGGAAGGGACACTGGCAGGGCTTGCTTTCCATTTGTTAATGTGGAGACATTGGCAGGAAACGGATCAATGGCTGCTCCCTGAAGCAAGCAATGCTCCAGATGGCTCCTTTGAGCCAGCTTGAGAAAGCTCTTTGGCAAGCAGGCTCGCCAGCATGACTTCCCAAGTGTCCAAACCACAGCGGCATTTGCGGAAGGTTTCCAGAACCTGTGCCATCTCCCTAAGCAGCGTGCTTCCATTTGCTAAAACTGGCCATTGATGCTTGCACCCAGAATGCACTTATCTCAGAAGATCTTTTCAGGACCCAGCTGGCCTCTCATGGAGTAATGGAGTAGAGGTAAAGTGTAGGCACTTACCACCTCCTGGCCTGAAGGATCATGGGAAGGAATGATCACCAGAACTCCAAGACTGAGTTGTAGCCAATCTGTAGCCCAGCAGGGTGAGAAGTGGAAAAATAACTGCCTTGTCCTCAAGCTCCGCTTGCTGGCGGAAGACAAAGCATGGAAATTCACACAGACAGTTCAGGTGGACTGATGGCCACAGGACAGGGGGGGGGTGCGGAAATCAGGTCATTTTTGCAAAATTGCGTGCCTTAATAAGTTGTGCATGGTGTGGTGGTACGTGCCTTTAATCCCAGCACCTGGGAAACACTGGCAGGTGGGTAAATGAGTCTGAGGCCAGCCTGGCTTACATAGCAAAGCCCAGGCCAGCCAGGGCTACAAAACAAGACTTTAAAGAAGGAAGGAAGGAAGGAAGGAAGGAAGGAAGGAAGGAAGGAAGGAAGGAAGGAAGGGAAGGAAGGAAAAAATGAAAGAAAGAAAAGAGAAAGAAAGAAAGGAAGGAAGAAAGAAAGAAAAAGAAAGAAAGAAAGGAAGGAAGGAAGGAAGGAAGGAAGGAAGGAAGAAAGGAAGAAAGGAAGAGAGAGAGAGAAAGAAAGGAGGAAGGGAGGGAGCCATGTGTCTCAGCCTTGATTTTGAGATCTACATCACAGCAATATAGGCTGGCTTCAGATGAGGAGCTCTCCAGGTCTATCCTGGGGTAATCTTAGCTGATCTCACTTAGGACAGGGGTTGTGTCCACAGTCAATGGAGACAGGGCTGTCAGGACAGTACTGTAGGATGGCCTATCCAGAGTCCATACTCATTTTCCAGGCTTTTACTTATTTTATTTATTTATATAATAAGGCAATATGAGTTTCAAAAGCACCAAGCAGAAATACTTTATCATGGAAGCATCTTTTTTTTTAGACCTCTGCTTACATGACATCTGCTTCTGTTCATTTGGCCAAAGCGAGTCCTGTGGCCATTCTCAAATCCAGGCTTTGGTTTGTTCTACTTTGTTTTGCTGTTTAAAGATTCTACCTCTTGAGGGGAAAGAGTGAAAACCATGTCCATATTTTGCAAGCTACCATAGACTGTGCTCTGTTCACAATGATTTCTCACATCCCAGAACGGCTGGCCCTGGGTCTCTCAGATCTGGGCATATTCCTGCAGCAATTAAAGTGCTTGGAATGCTTTCAGTCACCATTTCTGTAACTCACACTTCTTTGAACTGGTAATTCAAAGAATTGAGCTGGGCTCAGCTGGGCAGATCAGCTGATCTGGGCCAGACCTGGCCGACTCGGGCTTCCCCCTGTGTCTTCTTAGGTTTCCTGTCGCTGTGATGAAACACCACGACCAAGAAGCAGGTTGGGGAGAAGAAGCTTTCTTGAGCTTACGCTTCCACATCTTCATTTCTATGAAGAAAATCAGGGCAAGGGTTCAGCAGGGTGGGAACCTGCTTGCAGGCCTGTTCCACATGGCTTGCTCAGCCTGCTTTCTTATAGAACCCAGAGGTGGCCCCACCCACAGTGGGCGGGGCCCTTCCCCATCAACCACTAATTAAGAAGATGCTCTACACACTGGCCCACAGTCTGATCTTACAGAGGCATTCTCTGAACTAAGGTTCCCTCCCCTCCAATGCTGCATTTTGTGTCAGATTGACATCCGCCTAGCCCTGGATACAGAGACTCCCTGCATCTGGAGTCAGCACCCCCCCCCCCGTGCTTCTCCCAAGGGTGCACTCATTCGACAGCAATACACAAGAGCATTGAGAGAAGACCAACCCGAAGGCTGCGTCTCTCCAGGTCAAGTCTCTCTGTAGGCACACTAGCAGATGACATTTGGTGAAGAAAGTCTCATGGGAGAACTCAGACTCTGAGCAGAGCAGATGAGGAGACAGGTTCAGGAAGGAGTCACTGATGCGATTCCTCTGCACGGATCTGAGGACCTGCCAGCTCCTTCATCTTCCTGCTCATGGCTTCTAGCTCAGTCCCCATCTTTAACCACATCTTCCACAGACTTCTCACTCCAGTTCTAAATCCCTTTCTCCCAGACATGCCTTCCAGTTCTCAATTCCACCATCTCCCCCAGCATTCACACACCCCAACACCAAACACCAAGATGGATAAGTCACTGAATTCCTGCTTGCCATTTTGAAGCCCTTAGTTAAAACAGTGAATTTATGTGTGGGTGGTATTATTTTCTGGCTTTGACAGTGAGCACTGACTTCTTTCTTTTATGACCCACCATCCTCTGTGCCTGTGCCCAACACATATGAGATGTCCTTTTGACCTGAGGAGTCCGTGCTAGGCAGGATAAAGACTGACAACAGACAACTGAACAGATCCAAGACCCCCCTCAGGAGAGGGCTCAGTCTGATGCCCGGGCCTGCCAGAGCAGCCGTCAGGAGGGGCAGAAATGAGCCAGAGGGCACGAAGCAGGATTGTGAGCAAGCGCAGGCTCTGGGCTCGGGAAACTGGGGCCAGAAGTCAGTCAGAATCCAGAGGCCCTCCACCTCACCCACAGGAAGAGAGCCTTCTGACTGGACTGGAAAGAGAAAGGGTGAACCACTGCCTGCCCTCCTGACATCAGTTAAGAGTTCTAGGCAACCTCTGAGAGACCGTGTCTGCACATTCAGAATCCCCTCAGTAGACTCTCTCTCTCTCTCCCTCTCCCTCTCCCTCTCCCTCTCCCTCTCCCTCTCCCTCTCCCTCTCCCTCTCCCTCTCCCTCTCCCTCTCCCTCTCCCTCTCCCTCTCCCTCTCCCTCTCCCTCTCCCTCTCCCTCTCCCTTCTCCCTTCTCCCTCTCTCCCTCCCTCCCTCTCTGTGCCTGAACCTAGAAGCAGATGAACTCCTTGAAAGTCAGCTGGGCACCCACACATCACCTACAGGGGCAAACTGGACAAGACCGAATGTTGACCTAGCATCTCCAGGCTTAGTATAACTCTTAAGGCAATGTATCATTTGTAGACAGTAAGCCAGTGTGGTTGTGTCTAAGTTGAAGATGGAAGGTATAGGAAGATATAGATGACTGGGGCAAGGATCAGTCTGAAGGAATTCTAACATGTTAAGGAGAATAGGCATTCTCTTTTTCTGTGCACATGAGCACATACTTTGTAGACTGAGCTACCCACTCGGCCCTATAGTTCTCCATTGTCCAGAAGAGTTGTAATATATTGCCCAGCACTCATGTATGTCATCTCCGGACTCCCTAGTCTCACTGGCCATTGTGGGCCACTCACACTCCACAAATATGCCCACCTAGACCTACCAATGGGTCTTTGTTTTAGCTACTGAACCATTTTTCATCTTAGGTTGCCTTTTGACAATGATTCAAGTGCAAGTACAGTTGAAACAATACGTCAGGGAGATGTTCCAAGAAAATAACGGCAGGATGTTAGGGAAGAAAAAAGATTGTCAGTTGAGGTTATGGTTTTCTAAGCTGTTCTGGTATTAACTGCATTCTTTACAGGTGGACATAAGGGTGACTGGAGCTGGTAATCTCGGGTCTTATGATTCCAGAAGGGTTATTTAATGTAAAAGATTTCCCTAATGCTTCAGCTAGCTCTCAGAAGGCCCAGCTCAGGGGGTTGGGTGTGCTGAGTGGTGTGAATCTACAAAGGAACTCACAGTTAGGAACTGAGTGCTGTGCTAGTCTCAGGTCAAACGCCAGCTAGGGTCACTGGGGAAAAGGTTCTCAACTGAAAAGATGCCTCTGTAAGATTTTCCTGTAGAGCATTTTCTTAACTGGTGATTAATGGAGGAGGGCCAGCTCATTGTCAGTGGTGCCAGGCTGGCGGTCCTGGGTCCTATAAGAAAGCAGGCTGAGCAAACCACAGGGAGCAAGCCAGTGAGCAGCACCCCTCCATGGCCTCCGCATCAGCTCCTGCCTCCAGGTTTCTACCCTGCTTGATTTCCTGCCCTGAACCTCTATAAGTGACAGAACTGTATTCTGAAATAAACCCTTTCCTCCCCAAGTTGTTTTTAGTTGTGGTATTTTATCACAGCAGTAGAAACCCTAACTAAGACAGGAACCTATCCACCAACTCCCATCAGCCACGTGGCATGGGTTTCTGCCGGATGACTCTGTACCACACAGGCCCATCTAGCATGGGCTTGGTAACTGTCAGGGGCTATGGGCTGTGCCCTGCAGGGGCCGCCGCCTCCTTACCTCTCCACTCCCTCTGGCAACACCAGCGTTTGGTTTTTCTAAACCACCCTCCTGCACAATTCCATGTCACCTCTTCTGCGAACCTTTCCAAGTCTTCAGTCAGAACCAATGGCAGTCACCGACTGTTACAGAGACCCTTCAGGATTGTCCATTGTTCAGACTGAGAGACTGGACGTGGCTCTGCGGTGATGCTGACTCCCGTCCTGCTTTGCTCTCTTCCTGGCTTTACCACCTACCTGTAAGTTGCATGATCTTGGCTCTCTTTGCAGGTTTTCAGCCCCATTAGCATAAGAAGTTAGAAATGCCTCTTTAAAAGTATCACTGCACTGCGTACCGAGGCTCTTCTTGTTGCTAGCATGAGCATTTAAATAGATGCTACTTGAAGCAGGGCACGGGGATTACCCCGATATTGCTTCATATGAACAGTCTTATTTGCATTAGATGTCTACAGTCTTGCAAAAGTAAGAGTGAGAATTGTTCTCCCCCAAATTATCTTGAGTATTTGCATACATGTCAGAGAAAAAATGTAAATTAGAACAAGGAAGAGGCGCCAGTTCTACAAGGGTTAAAAACAGCTGCCTGTGAGATGGTGAAATTGTTTCTTTGAAGCCTAAAGTGAGCCCAGGAAAGAGCACGAGAAGGCAATAGTCTCTGCCTCTAAAAAACAACCTGACCAACTGTTGTCATGAATTTGGGAACGAGCTGTCACATCTACAGTCTCAGAGAGAGAAAGAGACAGAGAGATAGACACAGAGAGACAGAGGAAAGAGAGGAATATCAGCTACAGTTAGTAGATTAGAAAGTTGGAAATGGCATGTGATTAAATGCTAGCAAACAGATATGTCTACCCCATGGGCTGCCCTGCCATGGTTTTCTTCCTTAGTAACTCATCTTCTGTGTGATTGTCACCTAAGGAAGATGGCCTCTGCCACAGTCAGTGACAATTCCTAAAGGTCTCACCAACAATCAGAAAATTCAGAGACTGGTCAGACTGAGCCTCTAACATGAATTGTACTGGTAGTGTGTGTGAGTTTGACCTAAGACTAGCCTGTTAGCACCAGAGGCACCTACAGAGGAAGCCATGTCTGGCTGAGCAGGGGCCTCACCTACAGAGGAAGCCATGACTGGCTGAGCTGGGGACCAGACAGTTGTGGAGAGACTTCTTAAACGAAAGGGGAGACTGGACCCTTGTTGCCTGGCCACAAAGGATCTCACCTTAGGGATCTAAGCACAAGAGTCGTGCTGTGAACTGTCACATAGATTTTAGGCCAGGTCTAGGAGGACTGCTGGCTCCTCTTGGCCCCGAGGCACCCCACATGAGGCTTCTCTGCTGGGCCAGTGCACACCTCTCAGCTCTTTTGTGCTTCTTGCCTGTCCTTGCCTGTCAGGTTCACCCTGTGGCCTGTGCAGCCACCCCACAGGACAGCTCCTTGAGGGAGACGGACTGCTGCCTTGTTCTCAGCACAGTGCCTACCGAAACCATCACTCTTATCGACGACTACTGCTCACGTGATGAGGCACCTACATGTCTATCCATAGTCATCTTCAGGGTGTCCCTTGTCCCCTCTTGTATACCTCACCAACTGTCCTCTGCTGGCCTCTGCCCACAGCTCCCATTGATGAATGAGCTTGGTCCCTCACTTAAATGGAATGGTGACAGACATGTACATGTCTTGAGGGTGAAGAGTGACTATTGGGTATCAGAAAGAAATGAGAGCTACGGAGTCCAACGGTTACTCAGGGAGAGAAAATTATGATAGGACTTGACATTTTCTCCCTTCCTCTCATTCAGAAACCTGCCCCAGCATTTAGCAGAGATCTCACACACCAACTCCCCACGAGCAGAGTGCCCGAACCCCAGACAGTGCTAATAAGTACGCCCCACCCCGTTACTGTCTCAGGTTACATTACTCATAGCCAGACTATAGTCCTCAGTGTGTAGGGGCTGGAACTGACTCACCTCTGTCCCACTCATATCCTCAGGACCAAAAGAGGACAAGCCAGGAAAGACAGCCACGAGCGTATACGTTCTCACAGACTTTACTTAGCATCCCCAAGATGCCAGGCTCTGAGCACTGAAGCTGGTGAGCTGTGTTTAACTGGCCTAGGACTGCTCTGCCTGGGCCCTCCCCAAGGCTCTGACGAATCCAAAATGGCTGCTTCCCTCACAGCCCTCTGAGGCATTCTCCTGGCCATTAATACCCTGCTCTTAAGGAAGCTTGTTCTTGCGTTTATGAAGGCAGAGTTAGTAACACAGTCAGGGGAGACTGCAAGTGTGGAGGCCAAAGCTGGCGTTCACCCAGGGCTGGCACCCCCTCCCCCGGCCTGCTTGCCAAGCAGACTTCTTGCCTCAGTTAAAACAAGCCACCCAGGGGGGAGACGACATCACTGTCCCTAGATAGAGGTATGTGAGGAACATTTTCCCTTAGACTCACACCCACCCTTTACCCAGTTCTACTTCTTGGGGTTTCCAAAACAAATCTAGTGTTTCTCCAGGGCGGCCCTCAGATGCCAGAGGCAGCTCTCTTATCTTTCTGCAGGTTAAAAGCCCCTAGTTCTGACCATGTTTTTCGGTTTGTCCCAACAGCCTGTTTGTAAGTGCACTTGAAAAAGCATTCTCCGCAAGGTGAAAGACAGATGCGCCTTGTCAGCTCTGCCCGTGGTCCTAGGCACATCTCATCAGAAATGAGGACTTCCCTTTCTCTCCAGTACCGTGAAAATAAGTAACAGTCACAGGGGCTTGCTCAAGACTTGCCCCCGACCGGATTTGAGGAATGTGGTGTTTATGGCTTTGTAGAAAGAGAGGTTACCTTCCAGTTAATCGCCATCTTTTATTTTTCCCCTTAGACACAAATGAGAAAAGAGCAAAAGCACTGAGAACAAATAACACAATGAAAACTCTCCCTTGGGAACTGGGGCCGGGACTCACAGGACCAGAATCCGGGCCAACCAGGTAACCGCCATCCGACCACTGGGAGGGGACCCGGAAGCTAAGAGAGTTCCTGAGGCATTTGGGAACTTGTTTTGGGGAAACACTTCTTAACTCTTATTTTCCAGAAGCATACCTTCAGAACTACTAGACCAGGTTCTCAACCTTCCTAATGCTGTGACCCGTTAAGACAGTTTTTCATGTTGTGCCGACCCCAACCATAACATATTTTTGTTGCTACTTCATAACTGAATCGTAATGTAAATCTCAGATATTTCTGATATCTTAGGCCACCCCTGTGAAAGGTTGTTCAACCCCCACTAGAGGGGTGGAGACCTCCAGCTTAAGAACTGTGGTACTAGACAGTGTCTAACCCTAAACTTTAATTCTAAAGAAATTCATCACTAGACTCTCTGTCCCCCACCCTCCCTCTTCCCTCCTTTGTCTTCCTTCCTCCCTGTTTCTTCCCTCCCTCCCTCCCTTCCTTCCTCCCTTCCTTCCTTCCTTCCTTCCTCCCTCCCTCCCTCCCTTCCTTCCTCCCTTCCTTCCTTCCTCCCTCCCTCCCTCCCTCCCTTCCTTCCTTCCTTCCTTCCTTCCTTCTTTCCTTCCTTCCTTCCTCTTTCCTTCACTGAGACGTGTTTGACATGACAAATGGCCCTGTGCTTTAGCATCATTAAATCCCACAGCCTCGCATGAGTAAGCCAGGGAATGAAATCCAAACTCGTTTTGTGATAGACTTCAGGCTGCAGCCAGTCCTCACTGCGGTGATCTAAACTGTTAATAAAGTTAGGCAAACCTCAGCTGACACAGCCACTCCATCGGGGCTTACTAAGCTTGAAACCGGGTACAAAATGCTTTCCAAACATAGGTTTTTATATCGGCTTATTGCGTAGAGGAATATTTCTTTGATCGGCTTCTTTAATGACATGACTAAGCAAAAACACTTTGAGGGCTAAGAGTCATCGCAAGACCAGCTAACCCCAGACTGCAGCATCCCTGGAAAGACAGGAAAGCACGCGTGAAGAAACGTCTTCATCCCGTTTGCTCCTCAGCCTGGGGCTTGCAGGAAATGAGCACAGAGCGCATATCCCTTCGAGCCGCCTGGAAGACTTCCTGCTTTGGGAAAGAGCGCTCCTTCCTCCCAAACACCCCAACACCAGCGCAGCCCCATCCTACATTCTGATGTCACCTGAAGGAGGAAGCCAATTTACTTCCCACTTGAGCCTGAATGAAGGGTGAGTCATCACAAGACTTACCTCGTCAGGGTAACAGACCCAGGTGCTAGGCAGGCTACCTGATCTGCTCACGACACAACAAGTACTTGTTAAAATGCCACACTGCGCCTCACAAATCTGTATAATTAGGATGTGTCAATTAAAACTTTAAATATGCATCTATATGTCTCTAAGAGTCTGAGGGAAGGATACGAAATGGAGAAAAACAGACTCCAGAGACAACAGAGTGACAGTGACGGGAGCTAGTACCCTCCTCCCAAGTTCTTTCTGAAGGAGACAGGGAGTTCTGGCCTGACCCCAATCTCCCTGGCCCCCAGCCTGGAAGAGCCTGCCCTCCTTTCAAGTGGGGCTTAGAGGCAGGCCATCTCGTGGGTGGGACAGCAGCCTAGGCCTGCCCAGTAGAGGAGGAGCAAGCAGGTTCAGGACACTTTACGGTTCCCCTCGTAGCCAAGGCCCATGAACAAGTCCCCCATGAATCACACTGTAGGACACCACGAAGCTACAGGCCCTGCAGCCTTGGTGCCTCGGCCCCAGAAAAGACAACTTTCCTTCGGAAGCCCTGTGATTGACGGAGCCTCTCTTCACCTCAGTTATGTGCATTTCCGGACCAGCCCCTGCCCTGGGCTCTGGGAACTCAGAAATCTATAGTAACCAATATTGATACTATAGCTAAAGCTGACCCATGAGTGCAGCGAGCCTGGACTAGCTGCCTTTATACATATTTTAACACTGAAATCTTTCATAACATGCGGAAGAGACAGGTGTCTTTAAATTAAAGATAATCAAAGAGCTATGTGTGTCGGCTCATGTCCATAATCCTCGCATTTGAAAGGGTTGAAATCACAGGGAGCTTGAGGCCAGCCTGGGCTACATAGTGAGTTCCTGGCTAGGCTGAGCTAGAGTGTAAAAAAGTCAAACTAGAACAGCCAAACAACAAACAGATAAAAGAGCCAGAGAGGGCAAAGGCCTCCCAGTCTACACTCCCTGGCTCTGGGGTCTTTGTTCCTAGTCATTACAGACCCAGCCACAGCCACCCGACTCCCAGAAGACTGGAGAAGCAACACAGAGTGGCTACGAAGAAGCTCTTTGCAAGGTCTGGGGTGAGGTTCAAATGTCAGTGTGTCGGCGTCCTGCCTTGCAGGTCCTTCATCTGTGCCTCTGACCTCTGTACCAGGCAGGACCAAGCACCCTGCTACTGTGATCTGTGGTCAGAGGACCCCAGTCTAGAAAGGTACCAGAATTCTGAGCAAAAAAAAAAAAAAAAAAAAAAAGTGAATTCTTGCACCAGGCCACACAGATATCACCCACACCTGCCACACGCATCCCACCTAAACTCCTGGAAAACAAACAAATCCAGTAGAGCTTTTAGTATCCCCTGGCTGGTGTCCCGAGGCCCGCCTTCACCCAGTGGATTCCAATTTGCCCAGCACTGAGATTTCTAGGGCTCAGTTAAGGAGGGTGATGCTTACCTGATGCTTGCCCTGCATTACAGATGAAAGCTTGGCCCCATTTAACAAAGCATGGCTAATAATCCAGGCATGTGCCTGCCCCACCCCCAATTCCTCAAAGTCATTCACAGTGCAAAGGTGTATTTATAACGATTATGTCCTTTGATGCTATGTGAAGCCGGGTTGCGAAAAGTGGCGTATAATACGTTCATGTTACATAAGGAAACCATGGTGCAAAGACATAATGACAAAGTAGCAAGCTAACTAGATCCTAAACAGCAAGGAGCCAGAGCCCTGCTTGACTGTCTTCCAGTTCAGTACTCCATCTTCTTTCTAGCTCCTGACAGTCCAGGAGAAAAAAACGCGAATAGCGTCTCTGCCTTTTTGTTTTATTTGTTTTGTTTTATTTTAGTTCTGGTTTGTTCTAAGACAGTCTCACTATGGAGCCCAGGCTGGCCCCAAACTCCAGACCCTCCAGCTTTAGCCTGCCTAGTGCTGGGAGCACAGGTGTCCAACCTGTGGATTTGTGCTTTTTAATGGCATGCGATGAAGAAGTCAGCGGAGAAAGCTCTGCCGGGCATGGGATTCGAATCCTGGAAGCACTCCCAGCGTTGGTGTGCTTTGTTTGTGTTTATGGGGAAGCCATGCCAGACTGGCCAGTGAGCTAAGAAAAGCGTGGATCCCGGGTGTAATGAGTCGCTGTAAGATTGTCACAACAGCCAGCATTTGCACACGCACGAAACAGGAAGAGCACTGCCGTGGGAGCTGAGCCTAGAGGTCATAGCCCAGGTCTCCGCTCTGCCCCTTACTGTGTTTGCAGCTAGTCAAGTATCCTTTCTGGGAGTCACCTTCCTTCTACAAAATGGGGTGAACTATGCTCCACCCAATACTGACTGATCTGCAAATCTTCCCACCCACTTCCTGTGGAATCATTATCACCAGAACAATAGCAAACCTCCTTTTTAGAAGACTTTCCAACTAGGAGATGTGAGAAGGAAGTGTAGTGCCACGCTGTCTGGTTGATGCATGCGCCCTGTAGCTGGGCTGGAGCACCTCCACTGTCCCGCCAGTCCTGCTTTCTGCGGACTTCTTCTTGTCTTAGGAAGTTTCTCTGAGCCCACGGAACTGCCAGGCTGATTCACTCTAACACCAGCTCATCCTACCCCTCACGTCTATCCCCATCTGCAAAACCAGATCCAGGGCGTTGCTGCTGGAGGCAGTCGTGGGCACTGCGCTCAGCCAATGAATGGTCTCCTTAGAGGACGCTTGTCTTAGTCATTCTGTGGAAATGAACTTAGTGCTGGAATTGGCGGCTCATAAGCAAAGCACACATTGCACAAAAGCTGTGGAAGCCTCTTGCACCCTGGGGTGACTGATGAACACCTCCCACCAGGAGCTTCCCATGATGCTCCAGTCAGCCAGGCTGACGTGGTAATGCTAAAAGTTTACCCTACGGCTCGCACTTGACTCTGTGCCACTCCACTTTGGAACTCAGTGTCCATGGAGGTTCCTGCTAAGGAGGGGAGCTGACCCCAGTTTCTAAAATACTTTCTGGTGTAGTTGTCCTTGCAGAGGGGAAAGGAGGAGCCTTTAGAAGTGGCTGCGCTAATTCACCAATTATCAAAAAAGGTACTGTTGATCCCCAAGGTCCTGAGGAGGACAACGGAGTCAGAGTCCGTGGAGTTAAGACAGCTTTCATGATGGAACAAAGATGGTGCCTGCCTTTGCTCTCTGTGTGGGTCTTCACAACAGTGCTGCAGAAGCAATGGTGATTAAGATTACTATCCCCTCTGTCAGGCACACGCCTCAAATCCTAGCACTCTGGAGGCAGAGGCAGGCACATCTCTGAGTTCCAGGACAGCCTGGTCTATAAAGTGAATTCCAGGTCAGGGCAACAGAGAAACCCTGTCTCGAATAAACAAAGATGCTATCCTGTTCCCTCCACGCTGATTAAGACGGTCATAGCTCACTGAGTGAGTCTGCATTCTCTCCTCTACTAGTACTGTTATGGTGAAAATAAAAACGTAAAAGTAAGTCCAGGGCCAATCAAGGGCCACCAAGCCTGATGATCTGAGTTCAAGACCATGGACCTACATGGTAGGAGAGAACTGACCCTGTAATTGTTGACCTTTGATCTTCTCATATGAGACATGCTATATGCATGCATACATACATACATACATACATACATACAGTGCAATAAATTTTTTAATTAAAATAGGCCAGTTCCCTTACCCCTTATGTTCCTCCTTGGTGAGAAAGCGAGGGTCGTCTCTCAGCTCTTGAATACCGTGTTCTTCCCATATCTAGTGTTGTCTGATCTCTCCCACACTGCTTCTACCACACCTGAAGTGTCATGATAGTCTCAAGGAAAAGTTACTTGCCTATACGTGTCTAGAAGGAGTGGTAAGCTGTACTAGTCACTGTTTTCTTCAGAAAATACATTTCTATTTGAAAGTCACGACGGCTTGACAAGCTCTGGTTATTCAGACCTGGGTCTAGGCAGACATTTTCCTAGAAATGAATCTCATGAGCGTCAGTTCAAGGGAAGCAGCTGATAGGATTTGCAGCCAGGGAAGAACTCAGAGCTTTCAAATGAGTGCTGCGATGTTCAAAAACCGAGTTTGCCGCTGTGGGCTTGGTGGCTTCCAGACACTGACAGACTTCCTCAGGGGCATTCCAGTGGGCATGTTAAATAATTGCGCTTGTGAATATTCAATAGGGAGATGCGTCAACAATTTAGAAGATGCATGCAGCCCAGAGAACCAATATCTTCCAGTTGGTCACACAAGAGTAAAAGGTACTTTTATTGAATTTCTCTGTTTTAATACTGACAGCAAATATCAACAGACAATTAACACATAAAATATCTTCGAGGCTCATCCTTGAGAGATTTTAAAAGAGTAAGCGAATGCTGAGAGCAGATAGTTGGAGACTGTGAAGCTGTAAAAGTCTATGGTATGAGGATCAGGCACAGGAATGTAAGGAAAGCAGGCAGGTGCTGCAGACAGGAGAGGAGCCTTGTGCTACAAATTGGCAAGAGATGGTTAGAGAAGACACCAAGACAGTGGCAGTGACATAGGCAGGTCTGTATGGAGCGCCGCCCTCGGTATTGTGTTAGACAACTCTTCCCAGAGAAACATGAGCAAACAAATCTACCTATCCTCGGCACTGACTACAGATCAAAGAAATAATTCTATTCAAGTGCAGTTTGATGAGGCAATGAGCTGATTAGGTTTTCTAACATGAGCACAGGTATCCTGGTTAGTTTTAAGCATTAACTTGACACAACCTAGAGCCACTGCGTGTCAACTGAAGAATTACCTCAATTGAAGAATTACTTCAATCAGATTGGTCTGTGGCTATATCTGTGAGAGGTTCCTTTGATCAGTGATTGGTGCCAGAGGCCCTAGCCCCCTGTGGGCGGCACTAGCCCTACGACAGTGGGCCCAGGTTGTATAACGAAGCCAGCAGAGAGCAACGAGAAGCAGAGAGCAAGCCAATGAGCTTCTGCTTCATTTCCCTAAGTGATGGATTGTGGCCTGGGGCGTAAGCTGATACAATCTGTTTACTCCCCGAAGTTGCTCCTGCTCTCAGTGGGTCATCACAGCAAGAAAAAAAATGGGAGGTGAGGGGGAGTGAGGGTGGGTGGGGGAGCACTCTCACACAGGCAGAAGGGAGGGCAGAGGGCAGATGTGGGATGGGGTTGATGGAGGGGTAACCAGGAAGTGGGGTATCATTTGAGATGTAAACGAATGGAATGATTAATAAAAGAAAAGAAATGAGAAGCTGCATCACTGAAAAGCCCACCCTAGCCTGTGAACGCTGCATCCATAGACAGCACTGACAAATGTGCAGACCCAAGAACACCCCCTTCCTGGGGATTGTTTACTGCATCCATAAGCTTGGGAAAGGGCCGTGTCAATCTAGAACTTTCTGAGTCTTCCGAGTGTCATTAGCTCCCTGAGATTTATAAGACTTCTTGCATTCTGTAGAAAATATCTCAAGTTGAGGAAAATATCTAGAGATAGATGAAAATGGGGGGCCTTGTGTTCTGGTTGGGCTTGGTTCAGTGTTGCAGCTGGTAAACCATTGCCCTAGAGTCCTACTGGAGATGTCAGCTCCAACACCAAGTAGGAAGGGAGGAGGGAGGGATGCTCTGACAGGCAGCAGGACTGGGTGGGGAACAAGAGGAGGATCCTGCTCCAGTTTTTCTAGGCGGAGACTTCAGGACTCAAGGTCTAAGGGAGTGCTCACTAGAGGAGGCAGAGGGAGCTGGGGTACGGCAGGATTTGCAGGTCTCCGCTGCGAACCATTCCCCTGTGAATACCATGCATCCCATGTTACCTTGCGCCATGTTTACTCCCTTCTGCCATCAATGAGCCTCTCACTGTACGAGCTGGGAGCTTTTCCAGCTCTGTTTTCGGAAGGAACAGGAAGCGCTGTGTGTTTATGCAAGGAAAGCAACTGCACTTAGCAGGTTGCTATGGGACGGGAGCAACGGTTATACATTCTCAAGGGGAACCTCGTGAACCAGAGAAACACCTCTCCATCCACAACAGCAGACTTCACAGAGGGCTGACGTTTCTTTACAGCCTTGAGAAATATTTTGGAAGAGAGAGCAAATGCGGTGAACTGAGTGTGCCTGGGGAGGTAAGAATGGAACACCTCCGTGGGGATCTGCTAAGGACTCAGTGTGCCTGTCGGAGGCTCGGGAGACCTGGAATGAGGGCCTTGACATGAGAGAACAGCCAGCCGGCCTAATAGGTGAGTAGTTCTCCAGGGCAAGAGTCACCTGCAGAGATTACAAAAGGGAACATGCTTGGCCCAGACCCATGGGGGAAGACACCTCCGGGACTGGTTCTGGTACACACCGAAGGAGGTCTCTGGAGGAAGAGACGATGCTGAGAGCTCCTGGAGAAAGGATAAAGATGAACCCAAAGTGCAACCACAGACACAAAAGGATGCCTCTGCCTGAAACCAGGAGTCTGCATTGCTGCCGGTAAAGAATGGGCTGAATTAAGTTCTAATGAGTTTTCAGCTGGCTGGCACACCCCGCACACGGTATGCATTCATCTCTTGGCTTCAGGCAGGAGAAAAGAGCTCTGCTAATATTTGAAACCTTCAATGTAGCCACTTAAGTTCCCCCACACATCAGGTGTGATAAGAAATCCCAGAAGCTACACATGGCCTGACCATAAAACCAGTGAGAGGGACGGATAGACAGAGAGCCTAAAGTAGTGACCATATCCCTGCCTCGATACAGCCCCGTGGGACCATAATGCCCCAAGGTTATGGAGGAAGGGTAGAGGGGAGCTTCTACCACAGATACTTCAAACATGAGGACAGCAGGAGGTGGCTCCCTCCTCTCTCCCAACCCGGTGCCGGAAAGCTGGCTCCCCACTAGTCAGAATTTGTTATCCTGACAGTTATCAGGCTTCGCTCCCTGTTTGACCTTCCAAGTTCCCCCCACCCTACAGCCCCTGACTATGCAGATGAAGCATCTTCCAACACCCCTGTACATGACCACACAAACCTAGCCCTGAGACCCTGGCCACCTCCCCAGGGGCATAAGTATCCCCCATCCCAAAAAATCGAGCCAGTTCTCTGAAGCTGTTCTGGTATGTTCATTGCCCGAGCACTCATCAGTGACACGCACCCTGCATCCTGCACTGTGCCCACCCGTGTCAGGCCAAGCTTCCCTCCCTCCAGTCCAGCTTAGTGAGCGATGACCAGGCCACCCTGCAGGAGGAGTAAACACAGGGTGGCACAGTCCTGTAAAGCAGCCACTTTCTCCTAGAGAGGCCCTTCCCCTGTGGCCCTGAGCTGAGTGACACTCATATTTCTGAAACATGTTTGGGAGACAGAGCGGGTCCAGGGAGAACACATGCTATCATTGCCAACAAAGGAGGGAGAAGTAGGGTAAAAACGTTTTTTTATTTATTAAAAATCCTTTTGGGACTACATTCAAATATCTAGACTAGGATTTCAAACACTTGTTTTTAAATGTCATCATCTTTGTGGAACAACGTAATGGACATCACTGCCTGCTTGACACGCTAGTTAATCACTTGTGCAGCCACACACTGGTGAACCAGGGATGTGAGAACGTACAGACTTTGAGCTAGCCTGGCCTAACACACAGTGAGTACTCAGCAAGCATTACCTGCAGTGAACGCAGGCAGTGCCACTGTCATGGGGACTGCCTTAGGATTTTACTGCTGTGAACAGACACCATGCCCGAGGCAACTCTTGTAAATGACACCATTTAATTGGGGCTGGCATACAGGTTCAGAGGTTCAGCCCATTATCATCAAGGCAGGAACATGGCAGCGTCCAGGCAGGCATGGGGCAGGAGGAGGTGAGAGTTCTACATCTTCATCTGAAGGCTGTGAGGATGAGGGTCTTAAAGCTCACACCCACAATGACACACCTACTGCAACAAGACCACACCTCCAAATAGTGCCACCCCCTGGGCCAAGCATATTCAAAGCATGGTAAGGGCCTAGTTCTTACACAAAGTAAACCTGAATCGCTAAAGCCCTGTCACTGTTCAGTTTGGGGGAGACAGTTTGAAGGACTGACTACAAGAGGCAGGGACAGTCCAGTCATCAGGGACCTCTCTGTGGATGAGGCCAAGGTCTAGCCTTCTGCTTGACCATCCTTGGTTGCTGTTGTCCGTGTGGCTCTTGGAGAAGGGCAATTGACCAATGAAGCCAGGAGCCTGTTTCCTGATCGACCTCTCTGCTTAGCTTTCTACCCAAGCGCCTCTGTATCCCCACCTGAACAGAGTCCAAACCCAGCAGCCATTCCAGGGTTGTAATAAGAATTCATCAGGCAGCAGATGCTGGGGAAGTTCCTAAAAGACCACAAACCATGCTAGGTTTCTATTCTTTCTCTCTTTTATTTATTTTTAATTTTTATGCTTGAAGGTTTTTTTTTTTCTTTTTTAACAATTTTGTTTCCTGCTTTAAAAAGTATATAGGTGTATATAAAGAAAAAGGAAGAAGAGGGGGTGGGAGGGAGAACTTAAAAGTTTTGTTTTGTTTTGTTTTGTTGGCGCACGCCTGTAATCCCAGCACTTGGGAGGCAGAGGCAGGCGGATTTCTGAGTTCGAGGCCAGGCTGGTCTACAGAGTGAGTTCCAGGACAGCCCGAGCTACACAGAGAAACCCTGTCTCGAAAAAAACAAAAAGAGAACTTAAAAGTTTTGGAAACAGAAAAAAAGAGCAAGTTTCACTATTAGGAAGCTAACGCATTTTCTCTTTCTTGCGCTGGGGATGAGGTTCAGGGCAGGCAAATGTTGAGCCTCCAGCCCGCTGATGTACCCGCAGGGTCCTTTCGCTTTTGTTACTTTGAGACAAGGTTTCAATGAGTTCCTAGGGCTGGTTTTCAACTTGCAATCCTCCGAGTATCTGGGAGTTCAGGCTTCTTCCACCCTGCCCAGATCTTCCAAGACAGACAGACAGACAGACATCCTTTTTTTAACGACCAAGGACATACTTTGTAATTTTTAAATAAATGCCATTTGAAGGGTTTTCTTGTTCTTTTTGCTGTTTCTGCAGAGCACTCTCCAGATTGGTTGCTGTCCTTGGTTTCTCCAGGAAGTCCTTGTAGACCCTGTGACTGGATGACGGTGAGGTTCTGGGCAGGGAGCTTTTGTGTTGTTCTGTTGGGACAATTCCCATCGATCTATCCTGAAGCAAAGGTGCAGGTGTGCTAGCCTCACTACCATGTCTCTTCTGCCTGAAGTTGGTAACTAAGTGACATGGACCTGTTCAAGGTCCCAGAGCCAACTAGCAGCAAAGCCAGGACAGGGACACAGAGCAGGATGCCCCAGGGAGCCCTGGTCCTGGCTCAGCATCTGCAGAGCCACAGGAGGCCACTGCGTCCCTGAAGAGCATCTGAAGTCTGCCGTAGCTGAGGACAAGCAGCCCCGAAGGGCTCCAACTTTTAGCTTTGGCTGTCACGGTGGACGAATAGCCTGGGGCTCGGGGCTCTGGATTCTCCTGGCTGCCCCTCTGGCTGCTCGGTCACCCTGAGCAAGTCCATCTGACTACGGGTTCAGTCCTCTGAGCTGAGAGCACTGGACTGGACCTAACGCACCTCATTCTCAAGACAAAAGGGGGAGGAAAGACAAACAAGACAAGAAAACAGTTTGCATTTGCATTTGGTTCTACATAAAAAGACCAACGACGTGCAGTTGTTGGAGCTCGGTCATAACTGTTCCTTCTGCTGGCTATAAAACTGACCCAGCTGGACCCCAAAGCCGCAGGCTGGGGTAGCAGGTCTGCTGCAGCCGGAACTTGCCAGAGAGGACGGAAAACCGAAGTTCTTTCAAGGTGTGGTCGTGGCTGGAACACCCTAATGTCTCAGAGCCAGGCTCACCATTGGCCCCACAGAGATCCCAGCCTGGGACAGAGGACCAGGTCACACCGTCCATTCCTCCCCATGAGGGGCACCTGCCAGGAGTTACTCATCCTGACAAGGTCCCCTGCAGAGCTGTTTGTCTTCCCTGTGTGCACAGCAGACTCCAGATACCGTGTTGGATCAGGCATCCCCCTATTGGGTGATGAGTGCAGATTAGGAGCCTCCGGTGGGATCTTGGCATGGCTAGTTCTGCCTCATTTTCCCAGCTTTGCTGTGAGACTTTGCTCAGGTCACTGCGTGGAGAATGCTTCTGCTGCTTCCTTTCCCAGGCGACTAACTTAGGCAGCTCTATTAGTGGCTGTAAAATCAGGGCCAGCTGGGAGAAGGCGGGGCTGGGGAAGCTTGTCTGCCAGATGCCTCTGGGCTGGCTTGGAACTCTGGCTCCAGAAGGCTGCGTCTCTCCGTTCCGCATCAAGGCCCTGGGATCCGTGGGAAGCAAGGAATGTCTTCACATCTTCATCTTGTCGGACTTCCTGTTGTGGGACAGAGGAACGGGAGAGACTCACGCTCCCACACATTTGAGCCTGGAAAAGTTTGCTTTCCTGGTAGAAAACTGCCTTGTCTCTCAGAAAGAGAAGTGGTGAGTTCAGGGGGAAAATCGGGGAGACTAGGTACGTGACAATGTGCATCTGAGGTGTGAAGAATCCAGGGACGAGTCATTTGCATTGAGACGTGTGTACACAAATTGAATATGCTTTATCAGAACACAGTCCAAAAGATAAATGGAAACAAATGAAAACAGCCATCTTTATATAAAAAAGCAGCATAGGACTGAGGTACAGAAATAATTACCTTTGGTATTCCAGAAAGAAGATTTTTCAGGAACATGACCTAAAAGACTGAGGGGTATCATTGGCTCAGCCCTTAGGATTTGAGGTCCAATTTTAAAAAAAGATGGAGCAGCTGGGTGGTGGTGGCGCACGCCTGTAATTCCAGCACTCTGGGAGGCAGAGGCAGGTGGATTTCTGAGTTCGAGGCCAGCCTGGTCTACAGAGTGAGTTCCAGGACAGCCAGGACTACACAGAGAAACCCTGTCTCGGAAAAACCAAATCTAAACAAAAACAAAAACAAACAAACAAAAAAAAAAGATGGAGCTACTTAGGAGGCCAAGGCAGGACAATAACATGTCCAAGGGCAGCCTGGATTACATAGTGAGACTCTCTCCACCCAAAAAATTAAAATAAATAAGGAAGGAAGAAGAGGCCAAAAAGGGAGATGTGGGGAGAAGAGAGAAGACAAGAAATAACAGCCCCATAACCCAGCAGTGTCACTAAGAATGGCAGTTGGGTCAGGCAGTGGTGGGGCAGTACACCTTTAATCCCAGCATTGGGAGGCAGAGACAGGTGGATGGCAGGAGTTTGAAGCCAGTCTGGTCTACAGAGCAAGTTCAGAGATAGTCAGGGCTACACAGAGAAATCCTATCTTAAAACAAAACAGAAAGCCAGGTGGTGGTGGCGGCGCACGCCTATAATCTCAGCACTCTGGGAGGCAAAGGCAGGCGGATTTCTGAGTTCGAGGCCAGCCTGGTCTACAGAGTTGAGTTCCAGAACAGCCAGGGCTATACAGAGAAACCCTGTCTCGAAAAAAACCAAATCCAAAACAAAACAAAAGAAAACAAAACAAAAACAAACCAGAAAAACAGAACAATCTGAAGGCCCGTGTGTTTGTTTTCATGGGAGAAGGAGGCAGCTGTTTGACTCCACCCGGACACACAGATGAGGGGGTACTTTCTGTTCTCAGCCCTGGGTGCACATTCGACACCCCAGGGCAGCTTTGAAGAGACCCAGGATACCTGTTGTCTCCGGGTGGGCAGACGATCTGGGTTTTCAGCAGAGCCTGGTAAGGCTATCAAGGGGCCAGGCTTGTAAGGGCTGCAGCAAAGATCCTTCGTGCAACACCTGGGGTGCTCAGGAGACAGGGGGGCTCTCAGAGCTGTGGGGAGCGTGCTTAGGGAGAAGGAAGGTGAGCTACAGTCAGGAGTGGGGCAGCGGTGGCGTGTGGTGGGCACAGTTTTAGAAGAATGGAGGAGAAGCCGGAAAGGAACCAGCGGAAAGTTTCCACACAGGGAACCAGTAGAAACCAAGGAAGCAGAAAGGAAAGCAGTGGATAGCAAAAACATCGTGGTATCGGGGACAGGGCCAGGAGTGCTCAGGCTAACCCTCGTGTTACTGAAACTGTGGCAAAGCCAAGGCTGGAAGTCCCCTCTCTGGCCACGGGTCTCAAACACACCACACGGACTCCTCCATCCCACAGAATACCCGTTCCCCTTTTCCCGAGGGGACCCTCTCTGCCTGTGGGTCATCCCCTTCCCCTGGCAAGACGCTCATCACAGAAGAAGCTGACCCAGAGGGAGATCGGGTGATATGAGCATCCGAGGACAAGCAGACCATAGAAAGGAATCTGCTTTATAGATTAGCTCCGGCCACTAACCCTCCCCAGCTAATGTTTCCAGCCGCTGCAAACACTCTAACACCCTCGGAAGTCAGGGCCCTTTGGCTTATTCCTCCTGTCACCCCGGAAGCTCTTTTCAGCGCGTCCAGCCAGGCCTGTTCATGTTGTCCGAGCCATTCCCCGGCTTCCTGCTCCTGTGCTAACCGATTTCTCATGCCGCTGAGAAACTGGGGCCCATTAAGTCAGGATCCAAGGAGAATGGCTAGGAACATTCAGTCTCAACCAAACTGCTCTCTGAATACCCATGTGTCCACGATACTAGATGTTCTCAAATGTACCTGATTTTCACAGTCAAGCAAAGAGAGCCACAGAGAGAGGCTTGTAAATTTCCAAGATATGAGCAAGGAGCTGCGGTGGGGGCTGGGCTGACACACTTGGCCCCAGTCAGCGGCAGCCAGGGGCAGACCATCACTCACTCACTGACCTGAAGGGTACGGCTGAGCGGAGATTGCACACCACGCACACACACACACACACACACACACACACACCACACACACACACAAACACAAACACACCCAGCCTTCTGTCTCCTAGCAGGCACAGCTGTGAGGTCTAGATCCCTCTTTCTGTTTGCCATTATAGTTACACTGTGATCCCAAAAGACTTGGCTGGCTCTCCATACAGCAGTGTGGTGACCACCACAGCAGATGCTCAGTCAGCCTTACAGTCCTGTCCCTGGTCACCTTGATCCCAAATGTCAACCTTCCGGCAGGGTGTCTTTGCAGAGAGCCTGCTGCCAGGATCGTTCTGTGTAGGATTCCTGAAGAGATTCCAAATGCTTGAGGCTGAAACAGGAGGGAAAGTTATACAGCCTTCACGCCCACTCTCCTCCCCCACCCCCCTCCCCGTCCCTCCCCCCCCCCCAGACACACACACTGGCACAGCTTCTTTCTCCCGTTGGTTGTTGGACTCACAGCACATCTCTAATTTATTGTTTCTTTACTCACTATTAATAATATGGAGAGACACACAGGGAGTTTGGGGGCGGTTTTTTTGCAACACCCCAACTAAGAACCCAGTTGGTCTCCAGTGTTGATCATGAGATATGTCGATGGAGATGTACTGGACTATATGTAGTCCATGTAACAGACCGCGATGGCATTGTGAACAGT
The DNA here is from genome assembly GCA_964023405.1 of Apodemus agrarius. NCBI lineage: Eukaryota > Metazoa > Chordata > Mammalia > Rodentia > Muridae > Apodemus > Apodemus agrarius. The sequence goes on from OZ030018.1 coordinate 69,859,453, forward strand.
GCTCAAGCCGGTCACTTTGGCAGGAGCATCCCAGGAAGCAGCAGATAAGATGGGAGAAAGGGTGGTCTCTGGCTTGCTTGTGGCCTCATACAACTGCCAGAGACAAGCTGCTGTGTGTGTCTTGTGCCGTGGGCTCCCTGTCATGAACACATGTCCCGTCCTTCAAAGGGCGTCCCGATGAAGAGCCTGTTCCAGCTTCTCTTGATGCACTGCGGAACCATCCCTGGACACAGCCATTTGGGAGTGGCAACAAACAAACAACAAACAAAAACCAACGATTGTAAGTTCTCAGAGTTGAGGGTTTAAACAGCTTAGGAAAGGCGGCTTGTCTCTGCTCGCCCATGCCTAGGCATCATGTAGGAAGGCATGGAGACAGGGAACCAGAAATATCTAGGGTTATCTTCACTTATGTCTAGTGACTCATGTGGGTATGAGAAGGAGCTTCAGATAACTTATTGCCAGAACATCTATGCATGACGTGTCCATGAGCTCTCTCAGTGTGGGCTAGTCTGGGCTCCTTCCCAGAACGGGAGCTGAGTTCTAAGGGGAAATATTGCTAGAGAAGAAAATGCTAGTTCTAGCCTTGGAACGCACACTGTGGTGGTTTGAATGAAGATTGCCCCCATAGGTCCGTAGGGAGGGGCACTATTAGGAGGTGTTGCCTTGTTGGAGGAGGTGTGCCACTGAGGGTGGGCTTTGAGATTTCAGAAGCTAAGGCCAGGCCCAGAGTAGCTCTCTCTTCCTGTCTATCTGCATCTAGAACTTTCAGCTACCTCTGCAGCACCACGTCTACCTGTGTGCCACCATGTTTCCCGCCATGATGATAACGGACTAAACTTCTGCACTGGAAGCCAGTTAAATGTTTTCCTTTATAAGAGTTACCATGATCATTGTGTTTCTTCACAGCCATAGAAAACCTAACTAAGACACACATATCATTTCTCCCACACCCCGTTCATTAAGGCAGTCACAAAACTATGTCTGGGTTCAAGACGAGGAGAAATGAACCACACACTGATTTCCTGGTTACCAGTCTATACCATTCACAGGATTCCCAATTGTGCTTGAATAAGATAAAAATACAATGAAATAAAAAGTCTCTTAGCGAGCATGAATCCTGGGGTCTTCTTTATCAGTCTAGTCTGGGCTACTTCCTTCTTGCTCTTTATGAAATTTTTATTATGCTAAGAACCCCTGGCTCTGAAAATACAAACCAACCAATAGGTTGTCTTCAACTGTGGTTAGTGCTCGCACGCTTAGAGATTCAGGTTCTTTGTCTCTCCCTACAAAATTAATGACTGCAATAAATGAAAGGCAGCTTGTTTCAAAGCATCAAATGACACGCATGACACTGGGTGTAGATATGGCTAGAGTTAATGGAGTTGATGGAGTTTTTGTGTTCAGCCTTGCTTCATTTCAGCTCATCAGACCCATGACTAATAAAGGGCTGGTTAGCATTGCTTACTAATTATTCCCCAATTAAATCCCGGAGTAAGCTCCTGCCTCCTTATATAGACCCCAGTCCCTAGGAGCACAGGAGCTGCTCGACAAATGGAAACACATGAATCAGCCACACGGAGATATGGCTCTGCATTCTGCCAGGAGAGGCCAGGCCCTGGTGAGCGCAGATGATGCAGATTGGGTGGAGTGCACGGAGTTTCTACACCCTTCCCTCACAGCTCCTGACGAGGACGCTGGGGATCAAACAGGTTAAAGGCTTTGGAAGATCAGTGGCTCTCTCAGATGCAAAGCAAGGGCTCTGAGAAGAGTCTTTGCATTCCTGAGTTCAGCTTCTGGTCTCCTGTACTGCCTATGGTTTAGCTGGCCAGTCCCACAGTTGCCCATCCCACATTAGACACACGTATGTATGTTCGTTAATGAGTGGCACGGTGTAGGCCCTGGGGAAGCAAAGGCCTGCTCTCATTGAGATTCAGTCCAAAGAGAGCAGGAAACACAGTCCTTAGCAATCATATACAGCCGGGCAGTGGTGGAGCACGCCTTTAATCCCAGCACTTGGGAGGCAGAAGCAGGCAGTTTTCTGAGTTCGAGGCCAGCCCTGGTCTACAGAGTGAGTTCCAGGACAACCAGGGCAATACAGAGAAACCCTGTCTCAAAACAAACAGAAAACAAAAAACAAAAACAAAAAACCACAATCATATACAAAGAGAACTTGTCATAGATAAGATAGAATTATGGGATAAAGTGGGGGATAGAATGATCAAGGTGGGTGATAGAAAGAGATCCCTTGTTTATCTTATTTTGGGGGTGCTAGAGATCAAATCCAGGGCCCTGTGCATGGAAGGCAAATGCTTTATGTCTTCACTGCTCCCTAACCCCAAGAGAGGCCCTTTGGGAAGGATGGTAGAGGCAGGCTTCCCTGAGACTGTGATGCCAGAGTGGCCCTAAGAGATGACAAAGAACCAGATCTTGGAGGAGAAAAGTCCCCAGAAGGAGATGGAGTGGTACAAAGGTCAAGGAGGAATGGGCTGGTCATGCCAGAGGGATTAAGAAGGCCACCTAAGTCAAAACTCCGAGGCTGGGTAGAATCCTGAGGGGGCTCTGCAGGGCTGGCGCCCTGTGGATCATCACAGAGAGTAAGGGAAGATTGGATGGCTAGAAGGCCCCGCAGTGCTCGCCGCCCCCTCACAGCCTGCAGTGCCTACAAGAACGCGGTGCATTTGGTGTGTTTGGTTGTAATTTCTACTTTCTAAGTCAGTCATGAAGGTGGACATACACTCTTGAGTCTTTTTTTTTTTTTTTTTGGTTTTTCAAGACAGGGTTTCTCTGTAGACCTGGCTGTCCTAGAACTCACTCTGTAGACCAGGCTGGCCTCGAACTCAGAAATCCGCCTGCCTCTGCCTCCCAAGTGCTGGGATTAAAGGCGTGCGCCACCACCGCCCGGCCACTCTTGAGTCTTTTTAAGCCTAAATACAGCAACTCGCTGGGCCGTGCCACGGTGTCTATGTCCATCCTCGACGTCTGTCAATGGATTGATTTTTTTTTAAGTTTGCACTGTCATTTCTGTTAACACAAACGCAGTGTTGATACCTAAACAGCGACTTCATCACAAAAAGTCCAGTTGCAATTTCTTCTTAAAATTCTGTTTGATTTTTATGACACACCCTTAATTTTCTCAGGACAAAGAGTTGAAAAGTAATTGAGCTTTTCAGAAGAACACCAAGAGCCTGTAGATGTGCCCTGGTAAGAAGGGTGGGATTGAGCTAAAAAATAAGGGGCTTCTAGTCTGAAGGTCCCTGCTGTACCAGGGGCCTCTCAGCGGCTTCTCCAGCTGGAAGCCGGCCCGTTTGCTTTATGTAAAGCAATTCACCTCTTTGAACCGTAGGTGGCTTTTCTGCTTGGTGGAGATTAACTTCCAAGAACCGTGGTGAGGATTAAATATGGCGGTATCTGTAGGACCCCTCAAACAAAGCCAGGCTCAGAGCAAATGCTCAAGTTAGTTCTGTAGCCCTTGGCTGTCATCAGGACCAAGAGTCCAGATTTACACCGGGAAGCGTTTATATGCTTCTACCGAAGGCTGCGTGGAGTTCGCCCTCACCGCAAATAATCTGTCAGGAACGTCAGTGTTGAGCTTGAGGAACTCGAGTCTGCTCTGTCCGTGTCGTTCCCACAGATAACCCGAGGTAACCCTAGCTCCTGTCCTTTGAGTGGTTATCGCTCAGTCTCCTGCTGCCTTCATTGTTGGCAGAACCTGCCACGCACTTTGCTGTGGAGTTCAGACGTGACTGAGATGGCCCCTCAGCTCTGGGATACCCCATGCTGACGTCACTGTGCAATAAGCTGCACTTGCGTGGAGGAGACTGTGGGGCTCAGCACACCCTTTCGCCGGCAGGGCAGGGTAGTCTAAGGGATGGGGTGAGAGCAGCGAGAGGGACGAGAAGGGACTTGTGGGTGCCTAGGACCCCGACCACCACCTGCCTTCTAGACTTAACCCATGGATCCTGATGTAGGAGGAGGAAATGCCTGGAATTCCATAACTGCCTCATGGAGGGTCCCTGACCCTCGCCAAGGTTCCCAGTGTAGCCAGGGCCAGCCGGCCGTCAGGTACCACCATCGCAGCTTGACTGGAGGCTGCTAAGATGAGAACTGGATGCCTGCCTGAGAGAGACCCTTGCAACATCTTTACCCACACTGACGGACAGTCACGCTGCTGAGGGAGAAATGGCGTGGGCTCCCGAGGAAAGCCGCAGCCTCTCTGAGTGGAAAACAAAATCGCCTAAAGTTCATGAGGCACACCCAAAAGCCAATTCCACTAAAAAAGAACAGCGGTTGGTGTCTCTGTGCTTTCCCGATAGAAGCTGCCACTGGACCCAGCAGTAATCTATCTCCAAACCGTGGCAAGGACACAAGGGTCCATACACATGCAGACATACACACACAAGACACACAAGACACACAAGACACACACACACACACACACACACACACCTTTTTTTTTTAGACAAGTTCACAGGCTGACCTCAAACCCAGTCTTCCTGGCTCCACTCCCTCAACCTCAACCTCAAGTGCTGACATTACAGCCAAGTGCCACCAGCTCGAGGCCCTTCCTTCTCATTTCTTTCTTTCCATTCCTTCTAAATTGCTGTGTAGGCTGCCCCTCCCCCAACCCTGTCTCTACATCAAACCAAAGACTGTGTTTACTCACAGAGGACCTGCAGGAACACAGACATCCTGGGTTTGCTTCCTAAACTTCCTATTATGCATAAAGAATGCATTGTCCTTTCAAAGCCGGGGCTGAGAGCTAACATTTGTCCCATGAGTCACTGCGATGTAGTTAAAAGAGCAGAGGCGGCCTCTAAGCAGCCTAGCGAGTTCCTAAGGATGTGAAGTCACAGCCACTCAACCCTAGCTAGGCCACTGTCAGCCAAGCTCTCGGGCTGCACCTGATGAGCACGTTTCAACCCAGCGAGGCCACCACCAGATCTAAAGAACCACCGTGGGGAACAAGGGGATCCCACCCAGAGAAGCAAAGCGCAGCGCAGCGTGTGCATTTCTTCGGGTACGGTACGAATGCCGCAATTAGGATGCATTGTCTAGGTGCACAGTTGGCAGTTATGGAACAATCTTAAAACTTCACTGCCGGGTAAGAAAAGCAGAATGAGCGAGATGCATACAAGCTCACATCATTTGCATACAGTACAGCACCATGCATCCTAAACAAGCACACGCTGGACCCTTGTATAAGAACACAAGCGAACAGTGACCGCTCAGATGCGTACTGGGGTGCCTTACCTCTATGTGCGGAGATGAGAATACCATTTGAGTAAAATAAGACTGGGAATTTTGTAGAGAGCAAAGATGATAACATATTGTGGTCAGGGTGTGTTTAACTCAGTCCTTACTTCCGGAAGTTAGAGGAGAAGGAAATATCTTAGTTAGGGTTTCCATTGCTATGATGAAACACCACGGGCAAAAGCACCTTGAGGGGAAGGCTTTATTTTGGTTACACTTCCATGTCACAGTCCAGCGTGGAAGTGCCTGGAACTCAAGGTAGAAACCGAAGGCAGGAGCAGAAGCCGAGGCTATGGCTGCCTCGTGGCTTGCTCGCGTGGTTTGTGTGGCCCGCTTTCTGACAGCACCCGGGACCACCTGTCAATGCTGACGCCACGACCCAGAGTGACCTGGGCCCACCCACATCAGTTATACACCAAGAAAATGTACCACAGGCTTGCCCACAGTCCAATCTAGTGGGGACGCTTTCTCAGTTAACAGTCGCTCTTTGTGAATAACTCCAGCCTGCGTCACGTTGACAAGAAAGACCAGCCGGGCGTTGGTGGCGCACGCCTGTAATCCCAGCACTTGGGAGGCAGAGGCAGGCGGATTTCTGAGTTCGAGGCCAGCCTGGTCTACAGAGTGAGTTCCAGAACAGCCAGGGCTACACAGAGAAACCCTGTAAAAAAAAAAAAGAAAAAGAAAAAAAGAAAAAAAGACTAGCAGGCATGGGAAGAAAATGGAGAAGGTAGGAGAGGATCCCGGAGGGAAGGAGATCTCTTCTGATCTGACCTGGTTCACTCTCCATCCTCAGCCCTCACTTCCAGCCCGCCAGCTTCAGCTCCAGTGTAGACACCTTCCACTGCTCTACAAGAGGTTTCCCACTGCTCCCCACCACCACCACCCCGCCCCCCGCCCCCCGCCCCCCCCCCATGCTTTCTCTTCTCCACCCTGCAAAACCAAAGGGTGGGACTGGCAGTGTGTCAGGTGCAGGTCCAGACAGAGCCAAGTGGGGGGCAGCCCTTTCCAGGCCTTTTGCACCTCAGGCTATCAGCCCTCGCAGGTCACACCTTCTCAGGATGTTCTTCAAGAAACTTACCCAAAAGGAACAGTTTTCCGTCGTAGAGGTGCAAGCCTTTCCCAGGAAAACCCATCCCGAAGAGGCCCAGAAGTTTGATGAAAGGCCAAATGGGACACTTCCAAGAGAACCCTTCCCCGGGAAAGCCTGGGTCTCTTCCCACGCCTAGCGGCCCTCAGGGGTAATCTCTTCTTCCTGCAAGCTCCAAGCCGGTCCCTTTTGGAACCACTTCCAGCCACTTTATCCTCTGGGCCTCCTTTAGCCTGTTATTCTCAACAATAACTGGTCCCTGGTTCCAGCAGACACTTCAGCAGAACAAGCCAGAGTCCCACTAACACCTTGGATGGGAAACCTTAGGAAGCAGAGAAAGCTCTGGCCTGGCCCCTGCTGTGAAGGTGTCTGTGGACGTGCATTGAGCTCCTGGATCACGGTAGGGGCAAAGTGGACCCTAGGGGTAGGGTGGGCAGCAAAAAGCAGGTGAGCCTGCGCTCCTGGGGTTGACTGGGGCTCAGCCTCCCTCAGGCACCACCCCCATCTTCTCTCCAGAGGCAAGACTGTGACTTTGGACAAGTTCCATTTCCATTCTCCAGGGGCCTGTGCGACTGACTGGAGCCCAGCTGCCTGGCAAGGCCCTACCAGTGCTGGCCCAGGAGGCCTGGTGTTTCCCTTCTCAGGGCCTGGCTGGCTACCAAAATGGCATCCGCTCAGGAGCTGGAGCGCAGACGATTCTAACTGCCTGGTGGCCTTGTGGCACCCTCAGCCTATTGACTGAGTTGCTTTGTTTGTTTGTTTTGTCTTTAAGAGTTCCTGGATTTATTGATTTTTCTGCCCTGGACTTGGGGGGTCACTAGAATTTTCCCTACCAAAGGAAGAGCTTGGGGAATCAGATCTGAATATTTCTCTTGTCAGGGCCTGAGTGGGAGGGATGGGTGATCTACTCAGGAATCCCAACCCGACCCCACCCTCTCTGCCCAGCCACTTTCCTGAGTATCAATGGTCCTTTCTGATGGGGATCTGAGGGCCTTTCCCCAGGTAGGTGTCCCTATCTTGCTGATGTCAGGAGTGTTTTGTGAACGTGTAAGATCATGAATACCAAATGGTTTCTTAAGCATTTAAGTAGCATTGGGGAAAAAAAAAGAAAAAGGGAATAATATCCTATTGAGGCGCTGTGTACATTTCATTTTACTGAGAATCTAACTACTCTGTGCTGTCTGATTTCTATGTCAACGTGACACAAATGAGAGTCACTTGGGAAGAGAGAATATCAATTGATCAAATGTCCCTACTAGATTAATCTATGGTGTATTTTGATGATTGATGATGGATAGGGCGGGGCCCAGATCACTGTGGGCAGGGCTGTCCCTGGGCAGGTGGTCCTGGGGGCCACAAGAAAGGAAACTGAGCAGACGGTGACATCCAGCCAGTATGTAGCACTTCTTCATGGCCTCGGCATCAATTCCTGTCTCCAGGTTCCTGCCCTGACTTCTTTGGAGGATGGAAGTGTTAGTGAAATAAGCCCTTTCCTGTGCACGTTGCTTTTTGACCATGATGTTTATGATGTTTATCACAGCAATAAAAACTCTTAAGTAAGACATATTTTTCCTTTGTTTTTCAGAGACAGTGTTGCTCTATGTGTAAAAGTAACTTTTATTCACCAGATGTAATTGTCTTATTTGAGGCTTACTGCTGAATAAGCCCATCCTTCCTAACTAGCTGAATTCTAATAGGCTTGTTCAACTCAACTGTTTTGGCCCAAACTCCTCTCCTGGCTGAATAACTCAATCCGGCTTCTCTTGGCTTCTGACTGAATTGCTCCATTTGCCCTAACACTAACTTTGACAATATGTTCCAAACTCCTGGCTCCTTCCTATTCTCTGGTTTCTTCTGTCTTTACTGCCATCTGTCTCTGTAACCTGCAAAACCTCTCTCTCTCTCTCTCTCTCTCTCTCTCTCTCTCTCTCTCTCTCTCTCAGTGTGTGTGTGTGTGTGTGTGTGTGTGTGTGTGTGTGTGTGTGTGTGTGTTCCTCTGCCCTGCTTTCTTAAGTAGCCTCTCTTTTCTTTCTCTTCTCCTGGGAGTTGGGTATATACCTCCAACTCCTTCTGTCAGATCTTTTACTGATTCTTCACTTTGCCCCTCAATTAAAGATCACTTTCAAACATAGGTGTTTTCTTCTACAAACTAACCTTACCTACATTGTTTGGGGTTAAAGGTGTGTGGCATGTCTTCATTCCAGACAGATCCCACAGATCTGAAGGTCTTTGGATATGATCCCGTGGCAGAACAGCCATGCGGCTGGACTAATATTCCTCTATGTCTGTGTGGCCCCAACTGTCCTGTAACCTGATTCATAGGCCAAGCTGGCATTGAACTCACAGAGATCTATCTGCCTGTGTCTGCCCTCCAAGTACTGGGATTAAAGGTAAGCATATTCCTGGCTCCAACATATTAAAAAAGAAAAGAAAGAGAAAGAGAAAGAGAAAGAAAGAAAAGAAACCTAGGGCCAGCAAGATGGCTTACTGGGTCGGAGGACTTGCTGCTCAAACCTGACAACCTGAGTTTGATCCCTGGAACCCATAGGAAGATGAAGAAAGAGACGCAACTGTACAGCGTTGTCCTGGCTCCCCCGTGCTCGCTACAGCACACATGTCCTATGTGTATTATGCCTCCCACATACAGTAATAACAAGTAATTTTTAAAAAATACTGGAAAGCCCTGGAAAAAGTTAACAGAGGCAGATGACTGTTTTATGCATTCAAAAATTGAACAAGAAGGGAAAGGAAAGAAAAGGAGGGAGGAGGAGAAAGAGGAAGAAGAGGAGGGGGAGGAAGAGGAGGATCTGAGCAGCTCTGAAACAGACGGAAAAGTGGAGGCAGACACAGAAGCAGCGAGGACATCGGAAGCTGAAGCAGAGCTTCCAGACCAGAGGGAGGTAGCGGAGAACAGATGCACAGAGAGAAGCAGACGTGAGGAGGAATCTGGAGAAGGAAGAAAGGAGAGCAGCGGGGGCGAGAGGGGACGCGGGCAGCAGAAAGAGAAGGTAAATCAGCAGAAAAGGCAGAGGTCAGTGCAGGCAAAACAGGCAAGCAGGAAAGGGGGAAGAAGAAGGGGCAAAGGAGAGAAAAGGAAGGAAAGAGAGGGAGGGGAAGGGAACGGGAGAGAAGGCTCAGAAGAGAGACCTGAGGGACAGAAGGAAGTAGAAGCAGAGGAGAGAGAATCTGGAGTCACGATAGAAAGCACGGATGAAAGGCACGGGGCCAGTGACATGCTCAGCAGCCAGCTAGCCGTGCCACCAAGCCTGACGGCCTGAGTTCGATCCCTGGCATCCCCACGGTGGAGGAAGTGAACCAATCCCCCAGTTGTCCTCTGACTTCCACATACATATTAGAGGGTATGCACGTGTGCACATACATCCATGGCGTGTGCATACATAAATGCACATAGATACAGCAAATAAATATGTGGTTAAAAACAATAAAAGAAACGGAAGATACAGGAAAAGAAAACAGAGCAGAATAAACACAGACGCAGAAAAAGCATAAAAAGCAGAATCAGCACAAGCCAAAGCCCAAAAGAGAGGATGCCCAGGCAGGGGCACAGAGGCAGGGGCACAGAGGCACGGGCGCAGGGGCACAGAGGCAGGGGCAGGGGCACAGAGGCAGGGGCACAGGGGCAGGGGCAGGGGCACAGAGGCAGGGGCACAGGGGCAGGGGCAGGGGCACAGAGGCAGGGGCACAGAGGCACGGGCGCAGGGGCACAGAGGCAGGGGCAGGGGCACAGAGGCAGGGGCACAGGGGCAGGGGCAGGGGCACAGAGGCAGGGGCACAGAGGCACGGGCGCACACAGGGGCAGGGGCGCAGGGGCACAGAGGCAGGGGCACAGAGGCACGGGCGCAGGGGCACAGAGGCAGGGGCAGGGACACAGAGGCAGGAGCAGGGGCACAGGGGCAGGGGCACAGAGGCAGGAGCAGGGGCACAGAGGCAGGGGCACAGAGGCAGGGGCACAGAGGCAGGGGCAGGGACACAGGAGCAGGGGCAGGGACACAGAGGCAGGGGCACAGAGGCAGGGGCACAGAGGCAGGAGCTGGGGAACAGAGACATGGGCACAGGGGCAGGGGCAGAGACCCATGAAAGGCCAGATAAGAGAGGATAGGCCAGGTTGGCCTGGAGCCCTGTCTGCTCTCCAAACCCATCTCCTCCTGCAGACAGAGGCAGATGAGCCACTGAGTATTTGCAAGGCACATACATGTCACAAAAAGAAGCAATGCACAAAGTGTATGAGGAACTCGTGAAACTCAACAGACTTTAAAATGAGCAAGGGGCCTGAGTAGACACTTCTTAAAGGACCTATAAATGGACAACAAGGCTGTGAATATATACTCAGCATCAGTGATTATTAGGAAGGTGCAAGTCAAAACTTCAAGAGTGATGTCAGTTCACACCTACTAAGATGACTGTCACCAAAGTACCATAGACAGTGTTGACAAGGATGTAGAGAAAAGAAAATCCCTACACAGCCTCCATTAGAACACAAATTGATGCAGCTCTTACAGGGAAAAAAAGTGGCTTCAAAAAATAGTATTTATGGGCCTGAAGAGATGGCTCAATAGTTAAGAGCACTGGCTGCTCTCCTGGAGGGCCTGGGTTCAATTCCCAGCACCAACACGGCAGCTCACAACTGTCTGTAACTCCAGTTCCAGGGCTTCTGACTCCTCAAACGGACACACGCAGGCAAAACACCAATGAACACAAAATTAAATATAAATTATATAATAATAATAATAATAATAATAATAATAATAATAATGTTATGTAAGCTACCAATATCACTTTAGGGCAATTTATTCAAGAAAAATAAAATTGGTATATTGAAAAATACATATCATCCTGTTTAATTACATCTTTAACTCTCAGTAGCAAGTACTGAACATGTGAATGTGGTGATTTTCTCTATCAATGGATAGAGAAAATCCAATACAGACAGACAGGTATACAATGGAATCATTAAAATAGAGCTCATTCATTAGTTACTTTTAAAAAATTATGTATTTATATTATTAGCATGTGTGTGTGTGTGTGTGTGTGTGTGTGTGTGAGCCAGAGAGAGAGAGAGAGAGAGAGAGAGAGAGAGAGAGAGAGAGAGAGAGAGATTCAGAGTTTATGTATGTCCCATATATGCAGATGCCCCAATGGCCTGAAAACTGCATCCGGTCCCCTGGAACTGGAGTCGTAAGTAGTTACTAGAGCTGCCATATGGGTGTTGGGAATCAAACCAGGGTCCTCTGCAAAAGCAGCATGCTCTCTTGGGCCCTGAGCCATTTCTCCAGCCCCATAGTTCACCTTTTAAAAGAAGGAACATGTATGAACTTAGAAGATACCATGCGAAGTTAAATATGCCAGGTACAGAGACAAGAAACATATAGGATGCCGCTTGACCATGAACTCACACGTCATGGAAAAAACAACTCTGTGTGACTGTGCGTGTGGAATGAAAAGGTGTTGAGCTCATAAGGGCACAGGAGAGAAGGATACCAGGGCCTGGAGAGTGGGGGAAACAAGGTGTTGATCTGAGAGCACAAAGTTTAGCTTGTATAGGTGAGGAGTTCTGAAGATCTAACGGTACCACTTCATAACAATACTTAATAATGCATCATATCCTTCCGATTTGCTGAGAATAGCTCATAAATGGTTTTTGGCACATGGGAGATGAAGCATGTGTTACTTAGTATGATCGTGATAGTCATGATATATGCATATATATAGTTGTGATATATACATACAGCAAGGAATCACATTGCACACTTTAAGTACATACAATTTGTGTTTGTTGTTCATGACTCTCTATGAAGTTGGGTGGAAAGGAATTGAGTTCAAAGTGTGAAGGTGTGCCTGGCGGTGGTGGCACACGCCTGTTATCCGTGCACTTGGAAGGTAGAGGCAGGCAGATTTCTGAGTTCGAGGCTGGTCTTGTCTACAGAGTGAGTTCCAGGACAGCCAGGGCTATACAGAGAAACCCTGTCTCGAAAAATCAAACCAAAACAAAACAAAAAAACAAAACAGAGTGTGAAGCTGGGCAGTGGTGGCGCATGCCTGTAATCTCAGCACTCGGGAGGCAGAGGCAGGCGGATTTCTGAGTTCGAGGCCAGCCTGGTCTACAAAGTGAGTTCCAGGACAGCCAGAACTACACAGAGAAACCCTGTCTCGAAAAACCAAAACAAAAAACAAAAACAAAAAACAAAACAAAAAAAACAAAACAAAACAGAGTGTGAAGGTGGAGGTAGGATTGAATGAATGGAAGTGGGTGGGGGAGGGGAGGGGCCCCCTCCTAGGAAGGAGCATGCTCGAGGCACTCAGCTTTGGCCAGGATGAGGTCTCAGGGTGGCCCGGGCAGGACCTGACCGTTCCTGTTCACGTGTGAGTTGCAAGCATTACAGTGGACTCTGAGAAGCCTCTGCCTATGAACTTCTTCTATCAAGGGTTCTATGACACGGAGGTCAGTCTTGGAGAGGGGTGGGCATTGGTCCCTGGGCTTTGTCCCAGTCACGGGCTAGATTGCCCTTGCAGTGACCAGGAGGACTCCAGAGTGCCGAAAGTCAACCATGTTGCGACACTAAGAGGTTGGTGTGTGGGAAAGAGAAATGTGAGGACTGGCGTGCCTCTGTCGCCCCCAGCCTCTGAGGGCTGCTCGTCGCTCAAGCCAGCTTTGGAGCTGCCTCCAAGTCCAGAGAAGATTCCAGAGCTTCCCTTCTCCCCTGCCCTGAGGCCACCACAAACCCCACTGAGCAGGCAGGAGAACAAAGAAAGTGGGGGCGCGCCGCTTGAGGGGTGCCAAGCCATGATGGGGTCTGGTGTTACAAGGTAAACTTCCAAGGGCTGGCAGGATCTTGGGGAAGGTTAGAGGAGGGATCAGGTCACAGGGAAAGGACAGGAAGGGAATGCCCATACCTTCTCACTGGAAGGAAGCGTCCTAAGTCAGAAGAACGCTAGTTGTAAAATGCAAGACGATGTGTTTCTCTTCAGATCAGGGCGGTGGTGTTGGGCTGGGGTCACCTCTCACCGCTTCCCGACTCACCGTCCTGAATGGTGGCTCTCCTAGCCCATCAGCAGTGTGCAAATGGATGGCTTACAGCAGGGTCTGGCGAGCACTAAATACTCTGAGTAGCTCCCCCATTTCCTGTTAGGAGAATTATAGGGTAGCACTTACTAAGTCACTGGCTGAACAATCACGTGACAACTCGGATGAACAACAAACACTTAGTTCCTGAGCAGGTCAGAGGTGAAAGTACCTTGGGAATCCAGGAGCTGTGTCCCTTTAACTTGGGCGGCCGTCCTCCTTAAAGCAATGTTGTCTGCCTGTCTACCTTACTTTGTGTGACCGCTACCAACCAGCCACCTGGCTTGTCTCCATACTCGTTGTTACAGTCAACATGGTGGTTCAGTGGCCAGGCCAAACTCTCTCCCTTGCCATATTGAATCGTCTTTGTAAAATACTATGAGAGTTGTCAGTGTTATGAAGGAGAAGAATCAAGAGTACGTGAGGCCCGGTGTGACAAAGAGTGACTTCTGTATATTATGTAGTAAGGCCTCCTGAAAACCCACGTACCTTGCAGGCAAAGTATTCAAACTAAGGATGGTACCTAATGATGCTTTTCCTTCCGGTATTGAAATACTAATGGCTACATAGCCAGAGAAAGCTGTATATTGTATTTTTTTTTAAATTAATTTTCAAGTAATGGGTTTTAGCCTGGAATTTCCATACATATGTGATTATATTTGTTCTAGTTAAATTCATCCCCCTTCTTAATACCTCAGTATTCTCTCTAGACACTCTTGAAAGTTCCCTTCCTCTGCCAAATACTCTTCCCTCCTACATCCATTACATGTGTTCTGTGCCCTCAATATATCTTCCTCCAGCTGCTGGTGGTGCAGGCTTTTAATCCCAGTACTTGGGAGGCAGAGGCAGGCGGGTTTCTGACTTCAAGATCGGCCTGGTCTACAGAGTGAGTTCCAGGACAGCCAGGACTACACAGAGAAACCCTGTCTCTAAAAAACAAAAACAAAAACAAAAACAAAAACAACCCTGAGTCTGGCAGATCTCTGCTTCAGGTGTCTTCTTTCTTCCCTTAAGCAAAATAAAAGCTTTGATACAATGTGCTGACCCCCATCCAGTCCACATTACCCAACCTCCCTTCCTCCAGGTCTTAGATAGACAAAACTGTTAGTTATCAAACCCAGGACTGGTGGCTGAGGTGGCTATTTAACATATCAAAGCCGTCCTGGCCACCAGGCTCTCCCTGCATCCTTCAGTCCCTACCAGTTCAGAGTATGGCTGGCATGCCACACCCTCTACCCTACACTTCTCCAGCTAAGAGGCTAGGCTGCCCTCCCCTCGACCCCTCCCCCCACCCCTACCCCCCCTTCCTATATAATCCAGCCGTTTTGCTTACCCTTTCGTCTACCCTTTCCTCTTGGCTCTTCCTTCTTCCTGCCACCCTCTCTCCTCACACGGCTCAGGGGCACACTCACTCTGGAGTCTCCCAGGTGACTGGGTATGCTCTCCCTTTTATCTACAATAAACTTTCTCCTCTACCATACCTAGGAGCGGTCCTGTCTTCTTTCTTTCTTTCTTTGCCATTCCCTATCTCTGGAATATTCTTTCAGAGCCAGTCTCCCAGACACCCCTATGCCCCATCCCTTCCCCAGACCTTCCCAGACTTCTCTGAACTATTCACCTTCTCAGCAAAACCCTCCCCAACCTCTGGACTGGACCAAGCCCCTAGTTCTAAGCACATTTGTCACTGTTCCCATGGCGTTCTGGGTTTGTGTTACTTAATGTCAGCCTTCCCCCGCAGAGTTGTACCCTTAGTAGGGGAAGGAAGTGCATTGGTTTCATACACGGCTGCACACAACTGTCCCCCAGCCCAGGTCTGCCCAGCGCTCCTCCCTTGTCAGTATGTACAGGAGCTGCTCTGTAAACATCTTCTGAGTGAATGCCTCTCTATTTCTAGGTACCTCGGGCTAAGAAGCCATGTTGCATAACAAAAGAAGCAGCAGGGGGTGTCCAGACATCTGCGTTTCAGTCTCCTCCCTTCTACTGGAGCTCTGAGGCCACTGCAAACACAGTCATTCCCCTGTAGAAGTGGAATCCGGTCTCTCGGACTGCCCCAGATCAAACAGTTCACTGCTGTACTGATTTGGGGGTCCCCTTCTCCCAGGGACACACTAGACCTAGCAAGGAAGTGGCTGGGCCAGAGATGAGACTAAATCTTCCCGAGGAAAGAGCCTGCCAGCTCCCTTTGTTATTGCAACGTTTGTTCTGCAAAGTGACCTTTGGAACCACAGCCAAGGGACTGCTTTGTCACTGCAGTTTAATTCTTGGTCCTGGTACTTAAGCCCATGATTTAAACTTTCCATTTCCTCTCAAGACAACCGGAAAGCAGGCATCACCCACCACAGGGCATTCCAGAGGACAAATGTATAGTCTGTAGGTCAACAATGCAACCAGAGTCTTTAAATTAAACCATTCAGGATTTACCATTCGTTGATGCTGCCTGAAAGAGAAAGGGAGGATGCCTCACCTCGGGGACGTTGACTTTCAGAGTCTCCTTTTCTCCCCAGTAGGTTTCTCCCCCTTGTGTGGCACTCTTCTTCCATTCTTGACTCTCTAGAATTAGTGTCTAGCCTTCTCCTGCTCAGAATGCCAGGTACTAATTACGCTGCTGTGTGTTGTCGCGCGGTGGCAGTGGTGTCTCAGATTCGCACCCGCAAGCTTTGTTTCCAAACAGCATTGAAATGCAGCAGACAGAAAACACACTCTCAAAAAGGAATCAGAAGTCCAAATAAGACGCGTTCTCTTCGTCATTCCAGAGGCTGTGAAAACCTGAGCTTTTCTGTCTGGGAAAAGCTGAGAACTAACTTCTCGCTGGGAACTTGTCTTGGTTAGGGTTTGCATTGCAGTGAAGAGACACCGTGACCAAGGCAACTCTCATAAGGACAACATTTAATTGGGGCTGGCTTATAGGTTCAGAGGTTCGGTCCATTATCATCAAGGCGGGAACATGGCAGCATCCAGGCAGGCATGGTGCAAGGAGGAGCTGAGAGTCCTACCTCATCTGAAGGCCACTAGAAGACTGGTTTCCGCGTAGTAAGGAGAAGGGTATCATTGTCCAGGCCCACAGTCACACACTTCCTCCACACACAAGGCCACACCTACTCCAACAAGGCCACACCTGCTAATAAGAGTCATTCCCTGAGCCAAACATACTCAAACCACCATAGAACTTGTAGGTAAAGGGGGTTCACTCTTGTTGAAACCGTTAAATCTCAAATGTGGGACAAACTGAGGTGCCTATTTCACGTATAAAAGCTGACCTGGGCACCAGGGTCTCCCAGCATCCCTCAGTTCCTATCTGTTCCAGGGTATGGCTAGCGTGCTCTTCCCCCTTCCCTGAAATCTCCAGCTTAGGGGCTGGGCTGCCCTTCCCCGACCAGCTTTCCCTATGTAATCCAGATATTTTGGCTACACCTTCTCTTGGCCCCTGGCCTGGGCCATCTCTTGGTGAGTGGCTGCTCTCTTGCTCTCCCGCCTCCTCTCTCCTCAGTCTGCTGGCCAGGTTCGGCCTGGCCTCTTCCCTCTGCCTGTTTCCTCCCTTATATCTACAGTGAACCCTTCTTTGTATTTTAGAAGTAGTCGTGTCCTCCTCTCTTTATTTAATTTTTTCATTCAGAAACTATCTTTGTTGTGATTATTTTTTTAAAAAGCTATTAATATATGTCCTATGGGGTGTGGTAAGGTGTGGGGGAAGGGGTGCCTTAGTGGGCCCATGCCAAGGCATCCCTTCCCCCTGAGGGACCAGCCACATGACAGTATAGTATAGAATAGTTTATTCAGGACATGGGGAGGGGGGTTAAGGGGGTAGTAGAAGCAGAGAAAGGCAGAGAGAAGGAGAGAGTAGAGAAGTAGAGGCCAGCCATGACATGGAGCGGGGGAGAGAGAGAAGAGACCAAGAGGGCAAAAGAGAAGCAAGCAGGGGAAACTGGAGTAAGAGAGTAAGAGAGGAAGGAGGGGGCAAGCAGCCCCTTTTATAGCGGGCAACAACCGCAACCTGGTTGTTGCCAGGTAACTGTGGTGCGGGGCATACCTGGCTGTTGCCAGATAGAATCCTAACAATCTTAGATAGGATTTTATTGTTGCTTTGGCACCATGTTGTGGTTTGAATAGATCTGGCCCGGTAGACTCTGGAGTTTAAATGCTTGGCCCAGAGGGAGTGGCACTATTAGGAGGTGTGGCCTTGTGGGAGGAAGTGTGTCATTGTGGGGGTGGGCTTTGAGATTTCCTATGCTCAAACTGTACCCAGTATTGATCCAGTCCCCTTCTGCTGCCTGAGATCAAGATGTAGACCTCTCAACTCCTTCCCAGAACTATGTCTGCCTGCAAGATGCCATCATAATGGACGAAACCTCTGAACCTGTAAGTCAGCTCCAATTAAATGTTTTCCTTTATAGGAGTTGCCGTGGTCACGGTGCCTGTCCACAGCAGTAAACCCTAAATAAAACACACCATGACCATGACAACCCCCTTTTTTTTGGTGTTGTTTTGTTTTGTTTGTTTTTTGTTTGAAAACAGACTTTCTCTGTGTAGGTCTGGCTGTCCTAGAGCTTTCTCTATAGACCAGGCTGGCCTGGAACTCAGGGTTCTACCTACCTCTGCTTCCTGAGTGCTGGGATTAAAGGTGTGCTCCACCAATGCTCAGAAACCATGACAAACTCTTAAGGAAAACATTTAACGGAGACTGGTTTGCAATTCAGAGGTTTAGTCCGTTATCACCATGGTGGGAAACATAGTGGCACACAAGCAGACATGGTGCTGCAGAAGGAGCTGAGAGTTCTACATCTTGATCCAAAGCCAGAAGGGAGAGACCGCGAACCACTAGGTCTGGCTTGAGCTTCTGATCCCCAAAGCCAGCCCCAGTGGTATGCTTCCTCCAACAAAGCCACACCCATTGGAGCAAGGCCACGCCTCCTAGTAGAGCTACTCCCTGTGAGCCTATGGGGGCCATTTTCTTTCAAACCGCCAGCACAGAATTCAAACCGCCAGCACAGAAACTAACCTCCAAAAAGCTTGGCACACTCCCAGGGGCCCCAGACCCCTAAGATGACACTCAACATTGGGGACTTCTTAGGGACTTCAAACCTGGCAATTGTCATAAGATACCCTTGCTGGGATTCCTGCAAGGTGTGCAAGGATGAGCTGTGACTCCATGTCTCCCTAGCCTGGACTGTGAGCCCTTCTGGGCAAGACTGAACACAGCATTTGCCTGTACCAATCTGCTACAGAGAACCAGCTACCTAGATGGTCCTCAGGCATATTAAAGTGAGTTCCGGCTAATTAGGCTTTTAAAAGCTCTTAATTAATCTGCTCCGGGTGACTTGTAGGGAAAGCCTGAATACAAAAGAAAATTAAAACATGTCCCAAGGTGGTGGTGTCTCTAGTGCACCGTCACAAAAATAGTAGCCTTTTAAAATTTAATCAGTGGACTGGCTATGATTCTTAACATCACCTACCACTGTGCTCTGGGAAAACTAATAATAGTTGTGCTCTGGCACACACACACACACACAAACACACACACACACACACACACACACACACACAAAAGATAAGATTCCTATTGCAACCTTTTTCCAGGATCAGGGGATAGAAGAATGGGATGTGTCTATGCCACGGGAACATCCCCTGACCTTTTGACACACACAAACAGCTAAGCTCTTCACCCCCCACAGGTGAGCACCTGTGACAGGATACAGATAGCTCTCACAGATACAGAGACTGCAAGAAGATGGCTTAGCGGCTAATGTATTCCAGGCCCCGCTGTCAGTGCTGGGACTTCAACGCCCCTGTGTGCTGGCTCTGAGCTGCTAGCCGGAATACTTCATTCCCGAGGTGACTGATGTTCACGGTCCATGGGTTAAATGAGATTTTCAGAAGGAAAAGAAGGATATGACAATATATTTTCAAAAGAGAAAGAAAGAAAGAAAGAAAGAAAGGAAGGAAGGAAGGAAGGAAGGAAGGAAGGGAGAGAGAGAGAGAGAGAGAAAGAAAGAAAGAAAGAAAGAAAGAAAGAAAGAAAGAAAGAAAGAAAGAAGTGAACTCAAGTGTTTATTCCCTGGCTTGTTCTCAACAGACAAGATTTTGCAAACTGTTCATTTTCGTTCTTGATAATGTTTTAATTTTTAAATCCTTACATTTTGTTTTAAATATTGAGAAGAATCAGAAAGCATTTACATTTTTAAAATCATTTAACCTTTGTATTTTATGCTATGCGGTTGTTTGTTGTTTCGCCTGCGTGTGTGTGTGTGTGTGTGTGTGTGTGTGTGTGTGTGTGTAGTACTTCTGCAGGCCATAAGAGGGCAGTGTGTGGCCTGGGACTGGAGATGGTTATGCACTGCCATGTGCACACTGGGAATTCCGTTTAGGTCCTTTGTGCTTTGTTTTGGTTGGTTGTTGTTTTTCGAGACAGGGTTTCTCTGTGCAGCCTTGGTTGTTCTGAAACTCACTGTGTAGACCAGGCTGGTCTCAAACTCAGAGATCCACCTGCTCTGCCTCCCACGTGCTGGGATTACAGGCCAGCACTTTACCAATTTCACCAGTGCCGCCCACTATGCTCTTGACAAACGAGCTATCTCTCCAGCCTCCAGAGGGATTTTATTTTAGGTTTGCTTTAATTATTATTATATGTGTCTGAGTGTTTTGCCTATATGTGCATATGTATGTGCACCACGTGCATGACGGTGCCCTTAGAAGTCAGAGGAGGCCACTGGATCCCCTGGGGCTGGGTTTAAAGGTAATTGTGAGCCTCCATGTGGGTGCCTGGGAACAAACCAGTCCTCTTAGCCATCAGCCATCCCACCAGCCTCCAGGGCTGGCTGTTCCTGACTGTGGCAGTTCCCCACCCCTTGCTTCTCTTCCCTCTCCACATCATGCTTGGGTGGTTGGAGGGTTCGGAGCTGAGCCGACAGGTGAATTTCTCAACTGCTTCCTAAGAATTTAACCCAAACCCTTGTCTTTGCCACCTCAAACCCAGGGTGGTTTCCCACTGCTTTCCCAGCTGGGGCTTTGTTAAAGGACAGTGGTGCAGGTAACAGAGAGTTTGAATTCTGCGGAAGGGAGAGCGCTCCTTCTGCACCTGCTGAGTTTCAGCAGGTAAAGCTCAGGCCAGGGAAACCTGATGCTTTGTAACAACAAAGAAGAGAGGGAGGGGCAGGGAAGGAAGTGTCTGTCCCTAAGCAAATCTCTTTGTGCGCCTCCCCTGGGCGTAGGCCTGTGGGCCTGACCACCACTGTTTCACCTGCTGTGTGACCTTAGACAGGAGGCTTCGGGTCTCTCCCTTTCCAGCTCTTCATCTGTAAAATGGGACAATAATGGTACCTACCTCAGAATGGCAGTGAGAGAACTATATGAGGTAACTTAGCAGACTGCAGCCAACCAGGCAAGGCCCCCCCCTCGGTATCTGAATCTGTTAATGATTTTAATTTATCTTTTCCTTTTTTGTTTTTGTTTGTGCAGTTTGGTTTGGCTTTGGCTTTTTGAGACAGGGTTTGAAGGAACACTAGTCCACTTGAGCATGTTGCCCTGGCAGGCCTTGTAAAAACTGTTAGATTATGTAAGACCCGAAAGAAAAATGGGGGCACCCCAGCGCCCCACGCCTTGGAAGGCGTCACCCCAATCACTCACAAAAAACAGTCTTGATGCAATAGCAGGAGGATTTTAATTCCAGAGCTCTGGGGTCACAGCCATTCCCCACGCGGGGTAGGTGACTGTGAACACCGGGTGCAGAAACAGGACTGCTTTTATAGATTTACAGCAAAGCCTGCCTAACACAAGCCACTCCATAGCTTCCAAGCCAATCAGTTTAAATTATTCGAGCCCGCACTCTCTGAGAACCAATCAATTTCCTATAGAAGCTGGATAGACTAGTTAAGTCATTTTGGCTTATGTGCCGCCACGCACAGGGTCACGCCAGGCATTTCCTGTCACGCATTTCCTATGGGGCCAGGGTCACATATGTACGTATGGGGCCGGCGCATCCGCCACAGTGACCCTGCTGACCCATTGGGGTCCCAGCCCTCATCCTTTCAATTACATTCCTAAAGCCAGCCAGCAAGCAGCAAGGCCTAGTCTCTCTCTCTCTCCTCCTCCTCCTCCTCCTTCTCCTCCTCCTCCTCCTTCTTCTTCTTCTTCTTCTTCTTCTTCTCTCTCTCTCTCTCTCTCTCTCTCTCTCTCCCTCATTTATTAATAAAATAATTATTAATTAAGAATTATTTATCCATTTAATTTTATGAGTACACTGTCACTATCTTCAGACACACCCACCAGGAGAGAGCATCAGATCCGTTACAGATGGTTGTGAGCCACCATGTGGTTGTTGGGATTTGAACCCAGGACCTCTGGAAGAGCAGTCAGTGTTCTTACCCGCTGAGCCATCTCTCCAGCCAAAGTCCATTCTCTTATTTGGCCACTTCCTGCTCCTGAGGCTGACCACCAAGGTCCAGCTATCAAAGTATTGAAGTCCAGCAATCAAAAGCCCCCTTTGGCTCACCTAACTAACCTGACCAATTAAATTTAAACACGTCATTCTATCACAGGGTTTCCCCTTTTACCTTATAAACTACTGTTTTCCTCTAGGCCACGTTTGTCTCCTCTATCCAGAAGCAATCTTTTGTGCCCCTCTCCTCTTACAAATATCCCTTCCCCACTCCCTTATCCTCTATCTCCTCCTGCCTCTGTCTCTTACTCCCTGCCCTTTGTCCCTCTGGGGACAATAAATCTCCTTTGTGCTGAGAACTTGGTCATGGGGTCCTTACAGGGTCTCTCTATGTAGCCCTGGCTGTCTTGGAACCCAGTATGTAGACCTTAGACTCACAGAGAATGGCCTACTCCCAAATTCTGGGATTAAAAATGTGTGTACCACCATGCCCAGCCTAATTGTCTTTTTATTAGTCTTTTTTGAGCTATTCTACAAGCAGCGGGAAAAGTACATCTCTAAAAACATTGACACCACCACACAGGTATGGCAGTATCCTGTCCCCGCTTTAATCCCAGCACTCAGGAGGTAGAAGCAGGATGGTCTCCATGAGTTCAAGGCCAGCCTAGTCCACACAAGACGAGAGAGAGCCTGATTAAAAACATCAAACAACAGAAGCCATTAACTCACATGTCTTAGCTCCCCGATTAGGTGCAATCTGTTCTGAATGGCAAACTTCACTGCCCCACCAGAGCCTTCTGGGAAGATATGGAAAGGCAAGTGTCACCACAGAAGGGATTGTTACCACAAAGGCTATTATGATTGGTCACTTTGCACGCTGGTCCTCAGCACTCCCAGGCTGAACAGTCCCTAATCACACAGACAACTGTCTTCTCTGTGCCAGGGCAGAGAGAACCACAGGGCCTAAGGGAAAGCAATGTTTTCTGGTTCCCTAGCAACAGGGGCTTCCTGAGGCCCACACTCCTTCCTTAAGTGGATGTAAACTGAGTTCAGGTCCCAGCTCCTCTGCTTCCTGGGGAAACTGGAAACCTTGACCAAAGCATTCATTCCCTCACTGCTCATATTTCTACTTGAAAAACAGGCTTGGAGTGTTACTATCAGGATTAGCTGTGAAATGTAACGTAAACACATGCCAGGTGAGACGGCGCATGCCTCTAATCTCAGCACTCAAAGGCAGGCGGACCTCTTGTGAGGCCAGTCCGGGCTACACACGATTCTCTTAGTTAGGGTTTCTATTTCTGTGTAGGTCATGTAAAGGCCATGACCAAAAAGCAACTTGGGGGTTTATTTCATCTTACACTTCCCCATCAGAGTCCATCCTCAAAGAAAGACGGGGCCCAAACTCAAGGCAGACACTTATGCAGAGGCCATGGAAGGGTGTGGCTTCCTGGCTCGCTCAGGCTGCCTCCTTCTAGCACCCAGGATACCAGCCCAGGTACGGCTCACGCCAATCATCAGTCTGGAGAATGTACCACAGGCTTGCCCTTAGAAATTTTCTCCATTGAGGTTGCTTCTTCCAAAATCACTCTTAAGTTGTGTCAGGTTGACGTAAAACTAGCCGGCACAGTGAGTTCGGGGGCAGCCAGGGCTACACAGTGGGACCCTTGTCTCAAACAAACAAACAAACAAAACAAAACAAAACAGCAACAACAGTATGTAGACCTATGACAACACATGTCCACATGTCCAGCGTCCTGCAGACCCTTGGCCAACTTCATCTGGGCTCCAGGCTGGAATGGTGTGAAGAGGAAATTCCCTAAATGAATCCCACAAGGTGTTGTACCAATATTACTTTTTATTCATGCTGCCCCAGAACTTAGGACTCTTGGAGCAAGTACCAGCTCTGCCCCTTGCTTGTTCCGTGAATTTGCCAACATAATTTTCTTAAAGTTCTCAAAATTTTCTCAAAAATTAAGGAGCTCTACGTCCGTGGGAGCCCAGAGCATCTATCTAGTGGCGATGGTCCTAGTGCCTGGCGTTGTCCTGCTGGCCTGGCTAATAATGTGATCGGAAGATGCGACTAGACGGTCTGGGGAAGCGACTCTCTGGCACAGCCTCAGCAGCAAGCCTGCAGGCTCGCAGCCTCACTCACGGCAGAGCTGTGGGTAAAAGCCAGCAATTGGAAACAACCCAAATGCCCAGGGATGGCAGCGAGTGAGCGGGTTGGGGTGTCATCACACATGGGGGCCCCACGCAGACATGAGAATGAACAAACCGTGCGCCACACTACAGAGTGGATTGACCGCAGGCTCGTGGTGTGAGTGCAAGAAGTTAGGCAAGAGCGCACGGTGCACACACAGGTCAGAATCAGACAGAACTGCTGCGTGACGCTAGGCAGCGTAGCAACTGAAGGGGAGGCGAGGAGGACCTCTGGGATGCTGGTAAGATGTTGCTTATTGATGTTATCACTGCGTGTACTGCCATACACTTACAAAGTGTGTATTTGTGTATAAAAAAAAATATCATTCAATAGAAAGTTTCTTAGAATCCTCTTTGGTCGTCAGGGTACCCTGTAGTCATTTCTTTATCAAGGTACCGATCTCTGTCCTGGGGGAGAAGTGGGGAGACATGGGGAGATGCTGCCAGTAGATGCAATGAAGAAGGCAAGCCTCTTTCCTCTAGGAATCCCTAGTTGAGAGTAGGGTAGGTGAGCAGAAATAACCGAGCACTAGTATACAGTCTTGAACAGATTATTGTTGGAACCCAGAAGAAAGGAGGTAACATTTGAGCAAGATCTTAAGGAAGAAAAGATGAGAAAGAGAGAGAGAAGGGGGGCTGGAGGGAATGCTCAGACCGGGAAGACTCGCTGTGTTAGGGAGACTCCCTACGCTGGCTACTTCTGTGCCAACTTGACAGAAGCTAGAGTCACCTGAGAAGAGCGCCTCAATTGAGAGAATGCCTCCATGAAATCGGACTACAGGCAAGACTTAGGGTGTTTTCCTTAATAAGTGATTGGTGTGGGAGGGCCCAGCCCATTGTGGGTGGTGCCATACCTGGGCTAGTGGCCCTGGGTTCTACAAGAAAACAGGCTGAACAGGCCACGGGAAGCAAGCCAGTAAGCAGCCCCTCCTCCATGGCCTCTGCATCAGCTCCTGCCTCCAGGTTCCTATCCTGCTTGAGGTCCTGCCCTCACTGCCTTTGATGGTGAACTGTTGTGATGAACTGTGAGTTGCCTCCGGCCATGGAGTTTCATCCCAGAAATAGTAAGTCTAACCAGGACCCCACTCTGGAGGGATGAAGCAGGGTCCTGGGCTTGTGAGCAGAAGCACACCTTGGGACACAGGTGTTCAGCCTTTAAATTAGCACATCCCAAGATAACACACTGCCAGATGCTACCGAAGGGAGCTCAGAAGCAGAGGCCTTCCAAACAGGGCCCACGGCACCACCCTATGCTTTTATCTCCCAATCTTAAGGATGTGCTGAGCTCTCCTGACAAAGGCCACCTCCTCCATCCCTTCACTCTCACATACCCAAGATCACAACCCTAGCCTTGGTCCTCCTAACTCCCGTCTCAGCTTTTCCCTTCCACAAATATGTGCAATTGTTTCCGCAATAACAGAACCACGCAATTGTTCCTTGGTCCTTAGAGAATTCCTCTTCATCTCTTTCCCCGGTCTAGCAACCACTTCATGTCTCTCTTTATGACAAGACTCCTCAAAACATTGGAAATTCTGGCAGCTTCTGTTCTCCCGATCTTTACTGAACGTTCTTGGGTTTGCAACCCAAGCAGTGGCCCCTGCCTTGGTAGCCCCGATGAGCACACCTGTCATCGAAAGGCAGAGTTTAGCCTAGCCAATGACTTTTGGTAGAAGGGGCTCTTGACTGGCTTTCCCCTACCTCGAGCCCAGCTCTTTCTTGTATTTGCAGGTCCCTTCTCTGTGGGTCTGTTCTCTATCTAGACTTACCTTGGTGACCTTCAGTGTCAAACTTCTAGACTCCACCCACAAGCTATAGACTCCAAGATACCTGCTTCTGCTTCGTTTTTATCCTCAATTCCAGGCACACGCATCTAGCTGCCCGTCGGACATCTCCACTTGAAGATCTAAGAGACATCCCAAACCACCCCCCCCAAAACTGAATTCTTGAGGCATCCGTAAAACTCGCTCATCCTGGGCTGCCCATCTCAAGAAGAGCTTCCCCATCCTTCCAGTTCCTCCAGCTTAAACGCTCAACTTTGACTCTAATCTCCTATCTTTCACCTACTTTGTCAATAGACCTTGTGAGCCTCAAGTCTTGAGAAATCTTGTGCCACTTCTGGAGTCCCTGCCCTTATCCAAACCACCATGGTCCCCCTACTTGGATTCCTACACTAGCCTTCTGAGACGTCTGCCTGCCCAACCTTATCCCTACCTCCCTCACAGCAGTGTTGTATAACAGTTTCCTTAACAGTTGAAGCATTATGTCCTGAAGGGAATCTCCTTAAGCAGGAATTTAAACGACTCAAAAGAAGCTTCAAGGAAGTCCCTGAAACTGACCAGATTCACTAAAACTGCCTCCCTGCTCGAGTAAACAAACAAACAAACAAACAAACAAACAAAAATCTGAGAGTCCCTCTCAGATTCTGGGCTGAGGACAGACTCTCAGAGGAGAAACATTGCCAAGACTCAGACCAGACCAGCTGCCTAGAAGAAACAGAAACCAGCTGAGCTGCCTGGAGGGGCCTTAGACCAAAGGCTCTTAGAAAGGACGTGGTCTAAGCAGTTGAGATGCCTGCAGGCTGCACAGTGTGTTCCAGGTTTCAAGCCCTTCCAGCTGTCACCCTTGCTGTCTGGGCTTTGGTGATGCAGCTGCTTTTGAGTCATTTCTGCTCATGAAAGTAACTCCTTACCCATACTCCTTCTGGTAAGTAACCCCAGTGAGACTCACTGGTTCACCAAAGTTGGACTTTGGTGGTATTTGCACTTTGTTTTGGTCTGGGATCTCTGTCTTGGGTGAGTAGACGTATGTGTTGTGTCTCCCCACAAATTTTGTCATACAAGTAGCTAGAGATCTCATTAAGCAATAAATCGGACCAAGCTTCCAACAGACTCTGCCTCCGATCCAGGTCCTCTACAGACATCCAGCACTGTGACCTGGCCCACATCCCCTCTTTCCCCTTGGTTTCTAGTTGCCCCATTCTCTAGACACACTGATCCCCTTGCTCTTAAGCAGGCCAGGCATTCTCTGGGCTTGAGGCCCTAGCTCTTGGAGAAAAATGATTTATTTAGTAATCAGCAAGCTCACTCACTGAATTCCCTAAGGCCTGCAATCTCTTCCCAGAGAGGCTTTCAGGGTGGTTTGATTAAGAATGGCCTCCACAGACTCAAATATGTGTACGCTTAGACCCCAGTTTGGAAAGTCTCAGAGGGGTATCCATGGGCCTTAAGCACTCTCTCTATCTTTCCATCTCTATCTCTGCCTGCATATCAGGATGTAGCTTTGGGCTGTTTCTCCAGTGGCTTGTGTACCTTGTTCCCTACCATAATAATAATGGACCAACCCCATGATACTGTCTATAAGCAAGCCCCCAGTTCAATGCTTTCTTTTATAAGAGTTTTATAACCCTTTACTGCAATCAAACATCTAGCTAAGACACCTTCCTCTGTAAAAATTCAGCCCCGAGTCCCAGCAGAGGTCCCTACTGCCCTCTCTTGCTTTGTTCTCCCCAAGGTGACATACTGGTCCTTCACCTGCAGTCCACTTTCTTATCTGTTTTTTCTTTCGCCACTGTTCTTCGCCACTGCTCCCTGAGGGCGGAGACGGTGGCTGTTCTGATCATCTCTGTAGCTTAGGGTTTACAAGGCTGGTCCAGAGTGAACGGGAGCGGTGTAGGCTGGCACTGTCCTCTGGAACCGCCATTTTGTGCTGTACAGCAGATGTGCTCATTGTGGCCAGGCTAGAAGTCTTTCCGTGGTACAAATGAGAGTCAGTGAGCTTTGAACTAGGGAAGGGAGGACTGAGAGAAGAGAAGTAGGAGTAGTAGTGTTGAGGGTCAGAGAGGAAGCAGCTAGCACGATTTTGGAGCATCTAGCTTAATGGCTGGGCCATTAACTTAAATCTGGAAGGGAGATGGAAAAGAGGATTAGAGTTTGAAAGGAAAATGTCAAATTTCTCTGTCATCTGGGACACACACACACACACACACACACACACACACACACACACACTAGTTAAAATGTGATGAGTCCCGGAACGCGAACCTCACCCGCCTACAACTCTACAGAGACAGAGCCATGCCACAGACACCTGACTCCAAAACTCCCTCATGCAAAACCTGCCTGTGTGGGCCGGAGCTTCACCACTAAGCCACCACCAGCCTCCAGATGGCCCGACCCTCTAGTTATTTTAAATTATAATACCAGTTGCACCAAGCCTGATTCACCCGAGGGGCCCCTCGTTGGCCAGATCTTTGCCTTCTGTTTAAACACAGTCTGGGCTCGTGATATTTCCTCTGACCCTCTGAATTACTCGTTTGTCTCCTCAGCTCAAGCAAACTTTTTCTTCCGTTTCCACACGGACTTTGTGACCCCCCGGGCTACTCTGGGTTTGTCAAGATGGAATACCTTGAACAGCTAAATACCAAGTCACGGTTGTTACCTTGGGTACCTATGGATTTTGTGCATTATAATAACAAAGTTTTGTAATTGTGTTGATTTCTAAAGGGCCCATAAAAAGTTATTGTGTGGTGCTGGGAAGATACCTCAGTCGGTAAAGGTCTTCCTAAGCAAGCATGAGGTAGCCGGCAGACCCGGGGTGGGGGCATGGGGAGCCAGATGCATCAGTATGCACCTGGAACCCCAGCAGGGCAGAGGCGGGGCTGAAGCAGAAACAGGCAGACGCCAAAGGCTCTCTGCAGCCAGTCTAGCTGGATCAGCAGTCTCCAGGTTCAGTGAGAAATCCATCTTCAGAACATAAGGCAGAGCGCGATTAAGGAAAACATCTAACATTTACCACTGGTCTCCACATGTATGCTTCTCATGTGCATCTGTGCACACATGCGCGGGAACATGCCCCCCCCCCACGAATACACACAAAAGTTATTCTTAAATTATTTGGGGGTGATACCCACTGGTTACGGATTGAGCTCAGTTTTTTACATGAATCCAGGGCAGTTCTGGTAGTCACTCTGTTTGTGTGCTTGTATTAGCTTTCTTCCAAAATGTCAGAAGCAAACAGACGTTAGCGAAGAACAGTTAATTATGGTGCTTGGTTTCAGAGGTTTGTGTCTACTGTCCCTTGGTCCTCTTGCCTTGGGATTTAGCAGGACAACCCACCACAGTGGGATCACACTGCAGGGTTCTGTCTGCCTCTTGCTGGTTGTGCATCAAACAGAAATGCAAAGAAGGGCTGGTTGTCCCAGAATCTTTTTTAGTGTTATTTCCCAGTGACCTAACTTCCTCCCGTTGTGGTCCCCCCTTCCCACTTCCCACAAGCACTCTGTGCTAGAGACCAGACATTCCGCACATGGGTCTTTGCGAGACGTTCAAGGTCCAAAGCCTGGCAGCAGAGTTATGTTGAAGAATGAGAACCAAAAAATCCAGCCAGGCTCTGCCAAAAGCAGTGTGCCTCTAGGACAGTAACCTCCCAGAGAAAGTGCCTTGTTCAGGCCCCCAAGAACTTGTAGCATAGGGTAGTGCTGACCACACCGTGTGCTGCCAAATGGTGGGGTGCAGGAGGGCACAGAACTGTCGCTTGAAGCTTCCCAAAGGACTGTTGGACACAGATCTGAAGGATCGATATTGGCCATTGTTCTTTGAAACACTGGCTTCTTGCCCGAGGCCCACAAACACGTCACATACATTACAGTTTTTTTCTTATGAATGAGTGTACATAGCAAAGAACAGGGAGTGGACAGCCATAGCTAGAAAGGATTGTGCAGGCTTTAGTTAATCCCAAACTAAATACGTCCCCACATTAGAGAATCTCTCAGCTGGCCTTTTAACCAAGGGCCAGGCAGCTTTGCACAGTGTGTCTCCAACACAGGCATGGGGCAGCTCAGGAAGTAAGAGCACCTCCCGGGGTACAAGGGTGCGCGGCTGAAGGTGGCGGCTATTCTTGTTTGCCAACCTGACTACATCTGGGCCTGACTGAAACCCAAGCGGCTGTGAACGCCTGTGAGGAATTGTTTTCCTAATTAAATCATTTGGGGTGGGAAGACCCACCTTTAATCTGGGCCCTCCCTTCTGCTGGCAACCTGTAGAAAGGACATGGGAGAAGGAAGCGTGCTCTCAGCCCGCTCGCTCTCCCTCAAGTCAGTTCCTTCACTGGCGTCAGAGCCTACTTCTCCAGGATTCCAGAGTACACGGAAGAGCGGCTGAGACATCCATCCTCGTGGACGGAACAGTATCGGATTCTCGAAACTTCTATTGGTGTGTAGTCATTGATGGACTAGCTGGGCCACAGCTTGAAAGCATTCGAATAAATCCGTATATCTATTACATATTATATTACATATAATATATATCCTATCAGTTCTGTTCCTCTAGAGAACCCTGACTCATACACTCACCCAGGACTCACTTTTCTGAAACAAGGACTTACGAAGATCTCAGAGCGTACCTTGCAATCTCGCTTCCATTCCCGACCTCACTGTGACCCAAGACACGGCGGCTCAGTCTTGGCCCCCTTTCCCTCAGTGTGGACTTGATCGCGGGGCCATATTCAACCCAGTGATTCGGGCAGCTGCAACCCTTTGAGCTGTCAGGTTTGGCACTCACAATTAAATGTAACTGATCACCTGTCTAACTAGGCTCCCTCCTGGTTTATATAGAATCAAACATGCACACTCAGAAATGGGGGGAAAAATCAATATCAGAAATGCTACATCATGGAAATGAGGCTCGAAATCCACCTGCTTCCTTCGAGACAGAGGGTGTGTTACCCAACACTCTTCCCTCCCTTAATCTGTGACCACACAGCTTCTAACCGTTCCTGTAACGATGGGCCGTTCCCACCTTACTACAAGAGTGCATTGCTGAAAAGCTTATCATCTGTGGATTGTTTTTTTTTTTTAAATAGTAATGATGGGATAATTAAGAGTTCCTGAGAAAGAATTTGGCAACAAATAAAATCATGTTGATTGACAACAGTATCCCATGCAAACCAGATCACCAAGTATAACTTCTAAGATTAACCGGAGCACAAAACTTTAAAGGCCTCCAAAGGGGCCTAAACACATGGATTAGTCAGTGTTGATACAACGCTTACACACCACACAGGACCAGCCAGGAACACTGATTCACTGCTTTAAGCCATGGAAAATGAGGATTTCTGCAAACGGTAATTAACTAACTAAAAAGAATTGGGTTTGCCACAGGAATTAAGAAGGGTTAGGGGATGATGTGATGATGCAGACTTAAAGAAGAGAAGGTTATTCTGGTTTGTTTGTTTGTTTGTTTGTTTGTTTGTTTGTTTTTGAGACAGGGTTTCTCTGTGTAGCCCTGGCTGTCCTGGAACTCACTCTATAGACCAGGCTGGCCTCAAACTCAGAAATCCGCCTGCCTCTGCCTCCCAAGTCCTGGGATTACAGGCGTGCGCCACCAAGTCCAGCTGCCAAACCTATTCTGAAAAGGACGGTACTGGCTGATGTTTCTTGAAGCCTGCTTGTGTTTGTCCTACGCCGAGAGCTTCAGGTTTCCTCCACCTGTCTCTGAGCCGCATGGATTAGGACCATTCCTTGCAAAGCCACTGATGCTTTTTGGCTTTTGTTTTTGTTTTTATGTGCTTGAACTTTTCAGTGTAGAGATTCCTTGCACCCTGGCTCTCACCTTTTTAGTCACCTTTGTCTTTCATACGTATTTATGTTTTTAATTAATCCATGTTTTCATTTATTATATGGTCACCCGAAAGGTCTCTTGCCAGAGGCCTGAAGACCTCGTGTGTGACCAACCTGCTAAATGTCCCCTCCTGCTAACTAGAGTCACTGGGGCAGCTTGAAACATCCGGATGCCCAGTGACATTCTGCAGGTTAAATCAGAATCTCCGCTGCCAGTCCATGGCATCAGTAGCATTTAAATGCCCCCAAGTGCTTCCACTGTGTCCCAACTGGATGCCACTGCCAAGCTCTCCTTATTAAGTGGCAGCAAGCAGGAGCCCTGCTTGACCATCCCCACGTTTAAGTAACTAATTAGTGTGGTATACTTGCATAGAATGTCAAGAATAAGCAATCATTTTCTCCAAATAAAAGTAGCTTGATGTCTAGTGACCAGCTAATCCTGGGATGTTGCTTCTTTTTTACTTGTGGGTAGTAAGAACCACAGTGCTCAAGCCATGGTGAAAATAAAATATAAAGAAGAAAAGTCCCATCCCTTCTATAGATACTTCCCGGCCTGCCATTCAAAGTACCACACGCTTGGTGGCTTTAAACAACAGAAATACATCCTTTCCTCCACCTAGATCCACAGTTCCCGACCATCTGAATGCTGTGATTTCTTAATATAATTCCTCATGTTGTAGTGACCCCAAACCCTAAAATTATTTTTGTCACTATTTAATAACTGTAATTTGTTTTTACTGTATGGATCATAATGCAAATATCTGTTTTCTGATGGTCTTAGGGGACCCCTGTGGAAGGGCTGCTCAGCCCCACCCTACAAAGGGGTCACGACCCACAGGTTGAGAACCATTGCTATAGAAGCTGGAAATTCAAAATGAAGGTGTCAATAGGGACCCTACTCCCTCTGGAAGAACTAAGGAGAAATGCTTCCTTTGCTCTTCTAGCTTCCAACCGTAGCCGGCAACCTCCTTGGTTTGTAACCCCACACCTTGTCTCCACT
Source organism: Apodemus agrarius (assembly GCA_964023405.1). NCBI lineage: Eukaryota > Metazoa > Chordata > Mammalia > Rodentia > Muridae > Apodemus > Apodemus agrarius. The sequence continues at coordinate 69,892,056 of OZ030018.1, forward strand.
GGCATGTGACTTTCCCTGTCTCTGTGTGTCTCACTATATTTGAGGCTATCCAATCACTGGACTCAGGTTTCCTCCAAATTCAACCAATCTCATCTTAATTTGATTCCATTTGCAATGGGACTGTGGTGGTCTGAATGTTTAAAAGAGTAAGCTCTTGAATACTCTATTCCCAGTTGGTAGCACTGATTAGGAAGGCTCTAGAATTTTGGATGGAGCAGCCTTGCTGGAGGAAGTACCTCACTGAGGCAGGCTTTGAGGGTTTGGAGGCGGGGGCCCCACTCTAAGTCATTCTCCACTTGCTGTATGCAAATGAAGCTGTGATTGCTCAGACTGCCACGCCTCCTCCAACATCACAGAGTCTCCTTCTGAAACCATAAGCACAAATAAACTCTTCTTTCTAGGTTGCCTTAGTCATGATGTGCTAGCACAGCACTAGAGAAGTAATTAACAGATACTCTTCTCCCAATGAGGTTATGCTATTTGTGAATAATTCTCTCTCTCTCTCTCTCTCTCTCTCTCTCTCTCTCTCTCTCTCTCTCTCTCTCCTCTTCCTCCTCCTCCTTTTGTTTGTTTTTTTGGTTGGTTGGTTGGTTGGTTGATTAGTTTGGTTTGGTTTGGTTTGGTTTTTTTGAGACAGGGTTTCTCTGTGTAGCTTTGGCTGTCCTGGAACTCACTCTGTAGACCAGGCTGGCCTCAAACTCAAGCTCATAGAGATACACCTGCCTCCACCTTGGGAGTGCAGGGATTAAAGCCTTGTACAACCACCGCCCCAAGCAATGAGTAATTCTTTTCTGTGGTGCTGGAATGCAGGGCGTGGAGACAGGTATCCAAGACTTAAAAATCCTATAGCTAATTAGATTGGCCTTTCAGAAAGGTTTAAGATGGAATTGTTTCCAGTTTTGGTTTGTTTTGAAGTCAGACTTTGGGTTTGGGGAAGAAGTGGGGAGTCTATGCTTTTATTTCTTGTTTGTGGCCACCGATGTCTGCTTAGAAATAACAAAATTTATTTAACGTATAATCAACCTTTTTTGTTGTTGTTGTTTTTAATTTCTAATGAGGGTTGGCAGGATATCTGGTGCACAAGCTTGACTGAAAAGCCTTTGGTTTACCTAGTTTAACCATGCACCTATTAATGCAGGTGGCGCAGGAAAGCACTGTGGTCAAACATTCCTGTCAGAGGATCATTCCGTGCCCGTCACTTCTGCTTCTCCAACACCTCCTTTGTACAATATATCAGGCAGGTTTGACTCAGATCTATTGTTTGTAAGCTCTCCCGTCCCAGGTGTATTTGCAGAATTAAACCCTGTTAGGCTTTGAGGAATAAGAAGAGGCATTTATAAAAATTCTCCAAGTCCCCTGGGTTCCCGGGCTGATCCTGGGTCTGCGCCTGGGAATGCTCTAGCTCCGCTTCCATTTCTTCCTATCATTTCAGCTGTCACCTAGATGATGTCATAGCCCTTCTGTGCTTCCTTCTGTGAAACGAGGCCCATGCTCATTGGCTGTGGAGCGCCAGGGGATCAGCAGAGCAGCCAAGGGATGTCAAATTACCCTCGCTGACAAGCCAGGCCAGATCTGTGCTAAGAAAAGCAGAGGGTGTCAGGGCACTGGAGGTGGAACACAAAACACAAATAAGATTGAAAGCAGACTGCACTCTGCGTTGGACCGCCTGGGTTCAAATCATAGATCTCTCTCTCTGGAGAACAAGAGTCTGGTCTTCTCAAAGGTTGTTTGTGTGTCTAGACAACAGAGATTTGACAGCATCTGCCTCAAGAGTCATGTAGAAGTAACACAGTAGGACATATGAATAGCAAATATGATAATAGCAGATACTGGGCATACAGTAAGTGCTGAGTAGATGCCTTACCATCTTGAGTGACAGCTGGTGGGTGTATGGATCTTCAGAAATCCCACTCAGGCCTGCTGTAAACTAATAGGCAGATAGATTAGTGATGCCTGTCTTGGAAGTGGAATAGAATTCAGATTCTTCTGAAGCTGTATACAGTGATGGCCATCTCTATGAGAACAATGTCGGATTCATTTCTTTCTTCCCCAGACCCCTTCCCAAGATTCTCCACATAAGTGGCCCTCATCAAATACGTAGTTAATAATTAGTTGGTTAGAGTCCTTGCGAGTTGACATTAAGCAGCAGGAGGAGGAATGGAGACCGAAAGGAGGTGCTGAGCCAGACAGAAAACCTCTCTCACCTGCATGAGCATCATATCACCCTTTCACAGACCAAGCTGGAGCCAGGATTGAATAATCTTACCAGTGGGTAGATGCTTGCTTTGAAATTGAGTGGGCTAGTGTGCAGTAGGGAATGTAAAAACCCAATCTAATGTATGGTGCTGAAGAGCTAGAAACATAGTGCTGTAGAGGAAAGGGCTACCGAGAATCTCAAAAAATTTTTAAATCTATCAGTTACAGTGAATGGCTTACAATTTTCTGCTACTTTTTTTTTAACCATTGTAATTGATGGTTCCCTGTCTCCTCTACCAAGGATTCATCTGTCCCCATCTTTGGGATGAGTATTCAAGTGTAAATGAGAGTATGTCATATTTTTTACAGCCAGTCCTTAGGCAAATACCTTGTAGAATGTGACTACCTCATTTAACCATGTGCCTACCTCATTTAACCAGAAGACAGACTTCAACCATGCTGTGCATTGGATCAGCTAATGCTGAGGAGAGAGAGTAACCATAGACACAGTATTGGAACCCAAGCCTCTAGGGAAATGGAAACTGACACCAGCGATTTCAAACATTACCTACCAAGCACATTTGTTTCTGGACTGACTGGGTTCAGAGGTCCTTCCCTGGAGAACAAGACACTCAGTTGCCCCAAACCTGTTTGCTCAATGTGTGTTCTTGGATAAGTTACTTCTACTCCATCAGCCAGGAGCCTGTGTCTGGAGCCTGCAGATTTGCTAGATCATGCACTGCTGAAGACGCTATAGAGCCCAGTGAGGGCAAAGGAGGGAGATCATGGACTAATGTGGAAGATTCTACAAATGCATGATGTCTGTGAAGGCGGGCGGAATGCCAGAGCGCTGCTTTTGTGAGCCACTCTCAAGCATAGATGTGGCTCTTGGATGTGGATAAACAGGAAAGGTGCCTTATAGGTTCCTCACAGTGGGTTTTGGCTGCCCACTCCAAATCTATGGGAAGGGAAACATGAGCCCCCTTGAAAGGCAAGATGGTAACTGGGTCCTACGGCCAGGAAAATAGATCTACCAGAACCCTAGAAGGAAACCCCAATCTGCCCTTCAGGACAGCACAGGGAATGCTTCTGTTACATGTCTCTTACATGGTAAGAGTAAGGGCAGGACTAAAAAGAATTTGTTAATTAAGAAATGCTTTCCAAGAAAGAATTGGAGAAGTGGAATCAAGGAAAATGTGGTCTCTCTCCTCACTGTTTTGTTGGTGTTTATTTAGTTGGATGTTTGGTTGGTTGGTTGGTTGGTTGGTTGGTTTGGTTTTAAGACAGGGTTTCAGGTGGCGCACGCCTTTAATCCCAGCACTTGGAAGGCAGAGGCAGGTGGATTTCTGAGTTCGAGGCTAGCCTGGTCTACAGAGTGAGTTCCAGGACAGCCGGAGCTACACAGAGAAACCCTGTCTCGAAAAAACAAACAAACAAACAAAACAAAACAAACAAAACAAAACAAACAAACAAACAAAAAGACAGGGTTTCTCTCTGCAGCCCTGGCTGTCCTGGAACTTGATTTGTAGACCAGATTGGCCTCACAGAGATCTACCTGCCTCTGTCTCCCAAGTGCTGGGATTAAAATCATGTGCTGCCTCTCCTTGTTAGGATGATGAAAGTAGCAAAGAGGAAGTTGCATCATGCCAGGCCACCCCGAGGCCACCCCAAGGCCACCCCAGTCTACCCATACCCATAGGGTGCAGGTGCATGCTCTGGAGGCTGAAGCCTAGAAGAGAGAGGGTCATGTTCTCTGTGTTGCTGAGCCGATGTCTTTTAAGCTCCCTGAGATAGGCTCTCTGAGGTTCTACAAGATGGAGCACTGACGGAAAGCCTTATCTTGTCTGGACTAGGACCCAGCTTCTGCTGTGGACATCTGGGAGCCCAGGGTAATCGAGAAGATTTGTCCCTGCAAGAGAGAGGAGCAGAGGGAGAAAGAGAGGTGACTAGGAAGGGAGGAAGAAACTAGACCAAGGCCAAAGCCTGAGACAGTCCCCACTGAATTGGACCCTAGGAACGAGGGTGAACAAATGCATTAGCCTGTGCTAGGCAAAGCCTGCCATCTCGTCCCTGGCTTGCAAATGTGATAAATGAGGTGTGTGTTCTGCAGTCATGACGTCACACTGACCCAGGGAGCAGAGCTGTGGTAGAGGCAGCTCTGAGATGGGTGTGATGTGCCTCGGGTCATTTCTATTTGCCGGCTGGGGTTCCGAGGTGACTCTCCGGATGCCAATGCCAGACAAGGATACCAGGAAACGAGTCAGCCTAGATTTTCTCAGAATGTCGGTGCCAGCCAAAACTGAGCACTTTTTTTTTTTTTTACAAAGATGGGAAAAGATGAGATAGATGGAGTAGAAAATGCAAAAATAAGACCAAGAGAGCCGAGGCTTCTGTGAGCCATGCGGCTGGGTAAGCTCAAGAGAGAAAGCAAATAAAACCTAGGATTTCTAGGCCAGGAGACTCCCTGTCTTTAAGCGAGTGGTAAGGATGAGCCTGTGCTGTCTGACCCAAGCCTGAAGCATAAGAACTAAAACCCCAGGAAGGTACACAGGAGTGGGAGTGAGCGTGAGCGTGCCTGTTCCTAGGCAGTCCTGCGCTGTGGCCTCCCAGTCCTGCGCTGTGGCCTCCCGACCCAGGATGTAGTTCATCAGGAGGAGGAGCACGTGGTAGCAGGAGCTGCCGACTGAACCAACTGGTCATATTGCATCATAAGAAGCAGAGAGAGGTGGATGCTGACAGGTACTCGGCTTGCTTCCCTGTCTAATTCCGTCCAGGTTTCAAGCCCACGGACGGACGGGTAGCACTTTCGTTACCTTCTTTCCCTTTCTCTATCCCCAAAGCGCTGGGAAATTCAATGCTTTGTGTTCACGTGCGTTAACAGTTTAGAGGTACCACCTCTCTAGAGAACCATAAACGACAAATAATAGTATATACAGTGTTTTTCATCATGTAAGCCTGATAGAAATTCATATCTTAATAAATAAAAATAATGTATTTATATTTTAAAAGCATATTAATATGGAATATTATATAATAAATAATATTATTGAAATCAAACTGCTAATTAGTTTTTTTTTTGCCTGGGAACTATCCATGCCAATGCCAATTCAGCTATGCATTCCACTATGTAAAAACACCAGTATTTATGTGTACATTCTTCTTTTTGACAAATATACTAGTTTTTCAATGTCTTGGCAGATTTTTTTAATGTTAAAAATATGATGTCACAATGAATATTCATGTGTGCATTGTGCATTCTGGTTCCGTACCTCGGAGTGGAATCGCTGTGCTCTGGGCACTGTAGCAATGGGTTTCAGCCTCGTGCCCGTGGTTACTGTCTAGCTTGTTCCCTGCCTTAGCAGGTATCGCTCAGGTGTGGTCATTTCTGGAGCCCAGGGTGTGGTCAGACATGAGGCTGATAGGCGCAGGCCTCATCTGCATGGATCCACCAGATCTGACCCAGATCTCCTGGAGATACATCAACTGATTAAAACAATATATTTTATATAATAAAATTAGACAAGTCCAGCCACAAAACTCAGATCTAGCAAACCCAATCTAAAACAGACTATGGCCCTGCCTTTTTTTTTTTCTCTTTCTCTTTTTTTTTTCTTTCTTTCTCCCTGCTCCCACCCCCAATTCTTTTAGGAATGTGTAATTTAGCTCCCCTTTACTGTTAAAGTATTATGTGTTCTTCATGTGTATTTTAGAAATGTTAGGGGCAAAAATGGAGACTGGGGGTTGAGACACATTCTCAAGCATCTTACGTTGGCCTGGAACTTCTTTTTTTTTAATTAAATTAAATTTATTTATTTATTTATTTATTTATTTATTTATTTTGGTTTTTTGAGACAGGGTTTCTCTGTGTAGCCCTGGCTGCCCTGGAACTCGCTCTGTAGACCAGGCTGGCCTCGAACTCAGAAATCTGCCTGCCTCTGCCTCCCAAGTGCTCTGATGCTTCTGCTTCTACTTCCCATGGGCTGAATGACAGGTGTGAGCCGCCATGGCTCCGGGGTACTCCGGGGTGCTGCTGCTCCGCGGAGGTCTCTGATCACACTTTAGCCTGTTTCTCTAGGTGATTTCTCCTCACACATGTGCTCTGTTGTACATTAACCGTTTTGTTTTGTTTTCTTGCTGGCTTTGGTGGGTTTGTTTGTTTGTTTGTTTGGTTTTCTTTTGGTTTTGTTGTTGTTGTTGTTGTTGTTTTGTTGTTGTTGTTCTTGTTGTTTTGTTTTGTTGAGACAGGGTTTCTCTGGGTAGTCCTCGCTGTCCTGGAACTCACTCAGATCCAGGACAGAGTTCAAGACAGAGGACGAGAGTTCAGATCCCTGATGCCCATGTAACTGCCAAATGGATCTTAGATCTTCAGCGTTAGGAGACAGAGATGGGATCCTTGGAGCAAGCTGGCTGGCGAGCCAGACGTATGGGAGAGCTCTGGGTTTAAGAGACCTTGCCTCAAAGATTAACACTGAAGAGACAGACGAAGGAAGACGCCTCCACAGGCACACATGTATATCCACCCACATGTGAACACCACACACACACACACACACACACACACACACACACACACGAAATATATGGAGAAAAAACTGCCAGCTCCCTTGGGGACCACATGAATGGGGCTGGGTGCAGTTCTCAGGCAGATGATGTTACCAGAAATAAGTGGAAATGGTAGGGAGATGAGGAAGTAGGTTCCAAATTATTAAATCTGTGTTTTCTTATATCTGTTTCCCAATGACTACAAAGTCAGAAATATGCCCCCACAAGGTTTGTGGGCCTTCTAAAACCTGGGGAACACAGTAGATTTTATCACACTCATAAGGATCCTGAAGGTTCATTAGTGTCTGAAAACCTCTGAGAGTCATGCAAAAAGAAAGAAAGAAAGAAAGAAAGAAAGAAAGAAAGAAAGAAAGAAAAGAAAGAAAAGATGTTTAGCTATGTTCAATCCTGTGTTTCCCAAGTTCAGCTGCTCACTAAACCTGTTTGAATTTACTTCCAGTAACCCTCCCTGATATTTGTATTATAGCACATTTTGGAAGAACCATCCTAAGTAATGGCTATTTTCCAGAAAGGCCTGAGTCAGGTTCCTGAAGAAAAAAAGCAAAACAAATGAACAAACAGAAAACCCCAGCAGCTCAGTATTTCTAGAACCTTCTGGGAAGTTACATGCAAAGAGTTGTTTTATAGTAATTTTAATGTCTTCCAAGTCATTATTTTCTAGGCTCAGAGTCTTGGGTGTTCAGAATTGTGTTACTTAGTGTGGGGTGTATCTATGCAGCCCCAAGCCTTCCCTCTTTGGAACATTCCTTTCCTGGGTTGTCCTAACAGTTTTCATGTGATGTGTGGTGCTCTGGTTTGGTTCTGGGTAAGATATATCTATGTCATTATGTGGTTGGCTACTACAATTCACAAAACCAACTTAGTAGCATGGGGACATCTGTTCTGTCCTGTGTGCCTGTGTAATAAAAGGCCCCAGAAGGATGAGCAACGAGCTTGAGAACAGCATTAACAGCACCTCACATCTGGGGAAGCCAGGGCTGGGCCGACATTAATTAGCATAATGAAGGTCTTCACCTCTCTAATGAGGGTTTAGGTAGGATTCTATCTCAGATCAGCCAGCTGGATTACAGGCGCACCTAAAGGGCACAATAAAGTGCCTGGGCACCGAAGGGCAGGAGGGTGATCCAGGCTGGCCACCGAGTCTAGAAATACAGGCTGAAATATAATGGATGGTTTATTGATATCACATTATGATGCGTGACAGTTTGATATCTCTGCTTCCAGACTTGGTGGCCACGCTGTAGTAAAAGCTGTTATTTACATCAAGTAGTCGAGTGTCGGCCATTATCACCCCTCTGCCTGCCCTGCCTAATTGAATCCTTAGAGCCCTAAGAACCGGAGACTGTCATCACTCTATGGGAACAGGTCAGGAAACTGAGCATACCAGGGTGTTAGTAGAGAGGCCAAGGTCTTTCCTTGGTAAGCAGTAGAACTGAGCTTCCAGCCCAGACAGCCTCAGTCTGGAGCTCAGCATGCTACAGATGCCTTTTCAGGAGGACTAGAGGTCACAGGGCTTTGCTGAAGTACAAAACAACACAAATGTGGGATGCTCTATCTTACTCCTTTTTTTAAAACCACAGATGACATAATTAACATCTGGACAGTCATTCCTCAGTGTCTGAGAGAAATAGTTCCAGCCTGCTACTTTCTGGATACAAAAATCCACAGATGCTTAACTCCCTCGCATGAAATGCGCACATGAACAGGAATACATCCACTTGTGTACTTTAAATAATCTCTAAGAAACCTCTATGTAATAGCTATTATAATTCCGTGTAAACATCTGTTGTGTTGCTTACACAATAATTCAGGAAAATTATACACAGGTTTAATGTTGGTATATAGTGAGAATTTTGGTTTCTTTTAAAAACAGAAATATTATGGAAATATGTTTTTGTTTTGATTTCAGATGTGGGACTATAGGGCTGGTTCACAGCCGATGACCATGATTTGCCTCGCGCTCTAGCAGAGGTGTGGCTTTGCCAGCTGCAGATAGCTTCTGCAAGCATGTGATGTTTGGAATTCTGGAGACTTTCCAGAGGATATGTAAATGCTAGAGCCCCAATAGAGGTGGTTGTTGGCCCAATTGGTAGTTGGATGCTGTTGGTTGCTGTTGGCTGTGCTTTGTCAAGTAGCTGTGTACAAAGAGATGAAAAGAAGAAATTAGACATTCTGCCAGTGAAGATCAAACCCACCTCAAGGAACTCAATGCTCCCTAATCAGCAGAAAGTAGTCTTAAGATACCGTCACCCTTTTTTTACCCCTGATTTTATTCAGGGATCATTCTCTCTCTCTCTCTCTCTCTCTCTCTCTCTCTCTCTCTCTCTCTCTCTCTCTCTCTCCCCCTCTTCTCTTCTCTTCTCTTTTTTATCTCTCCCTTTATTCTCTTACTCTTCTACATAGTGTTAGGAGTTGAAAGGGAAGAAGAGAGGTAGAAAAAGGTAGAATTAAGAAAAAAGACCCACAAAGTAGTAAAAAGTCCAACTACATCAGCACGATTTCTTCCAATCTTTTTTCAGCCTGTGAATGGTGTTTTTCCTGGATGGAACTGCAGATATGGAGTCCTGAGTCATGTACTTTACAGTTGACTCCTCATCACCACCCACTATAGCCAACCAGGCGAGGGCTACAGCTCGGTTTCACAGATGAAAGAGCTAAGTCTTTCACAGGATCCCCACCACGTCCACACAGAGCCACGTCCTCTGACCCCAGGACTCACTTCATCTTAACTCATTGCCTTGTGGAGTGGTGTGAGAGTGAAGACTGAAGACGGTGCCTGATGATCTCTGCCTTTTGCACTACTTCTCCTGCACCAACTATAACTATTGTATAATTGTTTTGACACCATGGAAATGCTGAAGAATGCCTTCTAAAGCTAGGCCGTGAAAGACATGGACGCTTCCGTCTGTTTTAATCTCTTCTGGATTGTCACTCTCGGGGAGCCAGCTGCCCGGTCGTGAGGATACTCCAACAGCCCCACACACAGGCAGTGAGGGATCGCTGTCAGCATCCCTCAGCCGGCACTAATTTGCCAACCATGCACGCAAGCTCCACAAGCTCAGTCAGATGATCTTGGACCAGACCTACACTCTGAAGATCCCAAACAATGTCCACCTGGATGAGTCATTTCTGAATTTCTGATTCACATAAATCATAGATAATTTCTTAGCCACTTGAAAGTGTTTTTTAGTTGTTTTGTTGTTTGTTTGTTTTATGGGAGAAGATTCATTGTGCAGCTACAAATAACTCTGAAGACCCAGCTTCAACAAATGACCTAGGTCTCTAAATGGGAATGTAGTCTTCAGAAAACCTTCAACACATTCTCTCAAACTCAGGGTTTATCCCCCCTGTTGAATAACAGTCTAGGTCTTGTTTGTTTGTTTGTTTGGTGTGTGTGTGTGTGTGTGTGTGTGTGTGTGTGGTTTTTTTCGAGACAGGGTTTCTCTGTATAGCCCTGGCTGTCCTGGAACTCACTCTGTAGACCAGGCTGGCCTCGAACTCAGAAATCTGCCTGCCTCTGCCTCCCAAGTGCTGGGATTAAAGGCGTGCGCCACCACTGCCCAGCCAGTCTAGGTCTTCTTGACAGTCAATCTCAAGGTAACTGATAAACCATTGCAATTATGTTCAGAGAATGCCCTGAGTAAAAATGGACTCTTTGTGGGGAAGGGAGGGCTGGAGAGATGGCTTAGCGGTTAAGAGCACTGACTACTCTTCTGGAGGTCCTGAGTTCAAATCCCAGCAACCACATGGTGGTTCACAACCATCCGTAATGAGATCTGATGCCCGTTTCTGGGGTGTCTGAAGACAGTGTACTTACACATGTAATAATAAATAAATCATTTTTTAAAAATGGACTCTTGGTTCATGGAGGCTCTTTCATGAGGCCCCTGGGGCCATGTAAGCATCTAAGGAGAAATCCATTCGTAGATGTAGCCTCTCAAGCCATAAGAACCCAGTTTAGGTCCCTGCACAAATGGTTGTTGAGTATAAATTATGTTCCCTGTTCCATGCTAAGTTATCCCAAAAAGAGGTGTGACTTTGTGTACACCGGTTAGTCCACGAGTAAAGCCCTCCTCTACTCCACCCATGCCGTCTTCTTCATTCTTCTCTCCCTTATCCTAGGTCCATCTCATGCCTCTGAAGCATCAAGACACTGCCCTCTAAACAACCCACAGTAGGGGCAACTTCAGGCAGCTGCCAGGTACGCTGTTAAGGGTTCATTAACCAGCTCTCTATAAGGGGGTATCCTAGTCAGGGTTTTCATTGTTACATTATAGACTATGACAACCTGGGAAGGAAAGGGGTTATTTCAGCTTACAGTTCTACATCATGGTCCATCACTGAGGGAACTCAGGAAACTGGAAGCAAGAGCTGATTGATACAGAGGCCATGGAGGAGTGCTGCTTACTGACTTGCTCCTCATAGCTTAATCAGTCTGCCCTCTTATAGCACCCAGGACCACCATCCCAGGATAACACCACCCACATCAATCATCCATCAAGAAAATGCACCCCGGGCTTGCCCACAGACCAATCTAGTGGAAGCATTTTCTGCCTCTTCCAAAATGGCTCTAGCTATGTCAAGTTGACCATGCAGTCAAATTACCAGCATGCGGGAGAAATCTTTATTTCTGTGCTGTTACTACTTTCATCATCAGTGAGGTAAGTAGCTATCACCCTCACACCCGTGAACAGAGAATAGAGAAAGAAGGGTGGTCTGTCCCCGCAATTCTTTCTCTTGCTTGCTTGACTGTTATGCCATGTCCTCGGGATGTACCCTCTTACCTACAGCATCCATCCTTCAGCCCCAGCCTTCCCCATCTTTGCCTGAACTGTTGAAAGAGGCTGTTCTTCCCTCCAGACCCTCTTCGCCATCTTTCTTCCATATTGCCATGGGAACGTACTCTGCCATTATCTCGTAGTTCTGCACCATCCATTCTGAGAACCACCGAAGTCCATGGCAGCTAATGGAACTGTCAATGTTGTTGGGTATATAAGTTCTTGAAGACCCTGTATATTTTTCTTATACACACACACACACACACACACACACACACACATGCGCCAGGAATCCTGGTTCTGGATATATCCGGCTTTCTCTCCCTTTCCAAAGTCGCCGACTCTTCTGGGCAGGCAGGACTCTTTGATGTGTCTGCGATTCTTCCACGCCTAGCACCGCGTCCTGGCAATGGAAGAACCTATTTGCATCTAGAGAGGGCAGAGCTGGGGACAGGGGGTGTCAGTGGAGTGGCATCGTGGGCATGAGGTAGTTAAAGTTCTCTCCTGCTGAGAAAGGCAGAGAGAGATGCAGTGACTGAGGTGGGCGTGTGATCAGGGGCACCACATAACAGGAGCCATCTAGAACCTTCTGCAGTGGCTCCCACTCCTAGGACAACTCTCTATGCAATTTCTCTGAAGCGCCTACTGTCAATAGTTAAAATCCCACCCTCAAAGCTCAGTGTCTTTTATATTGCCTTAAAATGGATAATTATGGGCTCAAAGCAACCTCTTGTTAAAGACTGGTTCAGACCTTAACCTAGAGGGTGGGGGCAGTCAGTTCTCTCTCCCCGGTAATATCTAAGCTTAAGTCACTGATTAAATGGACCATGGTTTGGATCTCAACTATAAGACAATGCCCTTGGCATGTTAGTTCTGGTCCAATTACTAAGGACTGAGCAAGCCTTTTTATTCCAACTAGCTTCTCCATCAAAAAGGAAAAAGAAAGTCTGTGACCAAGGTCACCACTACCTCTGATTCTGTGACGCTAAAGTCCATAGGCCTTTCTGACCATTAATTTCCTAATCTATAAATAACAATAATTACCTCTGCCCAAAGCCAGCTCTTGCCTATATTCCTAGCACTAAGCAGAGGCGGGATGATTGCCCAAAAATTCAAGTTCGCCCTGGTCTTCATAGCAAGTCCTTGTCCCAAAATAATAATAATGCTAAATTTAAAAGTTAGTTTCTGCCGGGAGGTGGTGGCACACGCCTGTAATCCCAGCACTCTGGGAGGCAGAGGCAGGTGGATTTCTGAGTTCGAGGCCAGCCTGGTCTACAGAGTGAGTTCCAGGACAGCCAGGGCTATACAGAGAAACCCTGTCTCGAAAAACCAAAAAAAAAAAAAAAAAAAAAAAAAAAGTTAGTTTCTACCTGCTTCAAAAGTCTGTCTACAGGGCTGGAGAGATGGCTCAGTGGTTAAGGGCACTGACTGCTCTTCCAGAGGTCCTGAGTTCAATCCCCAGCACCCACATGGTGGCTCACAACCATCTGCAATGAGGTCTGATGCCCGCTTCTGGTGTGTCTGAAGAGAGCAATGGTGAATAAATAAAAAAAATTAAAAAAAAAAAGTCTGTCTACAATCAAATAAGATGCAAACATATAAAGGTATATAAAAGATATAAATGGGGTAAAAGTGCTATGGTAAGCTATAACAATGCATTAGTTGTTATAAGTAACATTTAGTATATTAAAATGACTTGTAAGCCAGGCAGTGGTGGCACACACCTTTAATCCCAACACTTGAGAGACAGAGGCAGGGGGATTTCTGAGTTCAAGGCCAGCCTGGTCTACAGAGTGAGTTCCAGGACAGCCAGGGCTGCACAGAGAAACCCTGTCTCAAAAAACCAAAAAATAAAATAAAATAAAAAATCTTTGTAAATATTCCTAGCTCCTGGGTGATCTAGGTTAATTTACCATGATTATAGACATTATAGTAAATGTTAATTTAAGAGAGGAGCAAGAATAGACCAAAGGCACATCCACGCTGAACCACGTTTCAATGACTGAACCAACTCAGGAATCAAAAGCCAGGTCTGCCGGCAGACATGTTAGTTCCGGGAGCCTGAGACACAAACACCTAAAACCTCAGCTGTGTCCGGAGCGCTAAGCCAGCCTGGGCTGGGCAGTAAGGCCTTGTCTCAAGGCCACAATCAAACTAGCAGCATGAGGAGTTAAACCTTTACTGAGTAAGCTCCGGTCAGACCCCGTAAGGCAGGCCTGCATCTGTGGCTCTGGCTTCCTCCTGCATCCCCCGAGGTCCGTCCTGAAGCCTGCTCACTTACATCCAGGCAGGCATGCGTGCCTGCTCTCAGGTTCCTCCTGGATGCTCAGTCAGCCCGTTAACCAACGTGCTGAACGGACTTAAAGTAACTCCTGCCTGTTTGCCTTCCCAGGTAAGACGGAACTAGGCCACCAGAGTGTTTCAAAGCCTCTTTATCCTTGTTATTGCGCGACAGTTCAAAAGCAAGGTCAGGATTCAGAAGTAAGACGGGCCTCACTTTGATCTTCAAGATCATGGCCACACTCTGCTCAGAAGCCTTCATCTTCGTGTCTCCAAGCACAATAAAAATATGATTAGGAAACCTTTATAGTGTCCTTGAGAGTCACTCTACCCCGGAGTGACTGAAGCCAGAGACAATACGATGAAATCACTGCATAGTTTTAGCCCTAAAAAGATTGTCCACTAAGACTCTATGCTACAGCTGTGGAAATAAGTCCCTCTCTGTCTTTTGTCATAGAGGAGCAGAGACCCCGAGACTGACAAATTATCAGGGCAGCTTTTTCGGGTGATTCCAGAGGTGCCATTTGATGCTTAGATCAATCAATTCACCTCTCGGTAACATACAGGTACCTGATACATGCAAGTGGACCGGAGCAGATACACAGGTGACCAAACAGGTGACAAATCTATCTTATAGTGACGTGGAATCCTCTGCCAATGGGAGATCCTGGATAACAACGCATGGCTTATTTTTCTCTCCACCTCAGACCGAGAGCTGGCCAGGGCCACCACCAGGAACCTCTTACATGTCTGGAACACAGCCTGCGGGAAAACAGTATTGAAAGCAAAGCCCACAAACATTTCTTTATTAAAGATTCATTTATTGATTTTTTTTTTAAGTAAGTACACTGTAGCTGTCCTCAGACACATTAGAAGATGGCATCGGATCCCATTACAGATGGTTGTGAGCCACCACGTGGTTGCTGGGATTTGAACTCAGAACCCTCGGAAGAGCAGTCAGTGCTCTTAACCGCCGAGCCATTTCTCCAGCCCGCCCACAAACATTTTGTGAACTAAATCATATTAACAATAATAATATTTAACACAAAGTCCTCGATGTTTCTAAATTAATTTACAGACAAAGAAGTGCATTTCTCTTGCCTGGCATCTCCCAGGACAGCCTTTCTAGTTAGCATAATATTGACGTAATCCATATCTCTTAGAAAACAGCCACTAGCCCAGTGGTCCCCATGATGTCACCAGGCTACCATGTTTCCTCTGTGAACACTTCCTCTCTCCATTGTCCATGACCTAGCTACTGAAGAGGTGCTACTTTAAATAAGTAAACGACCTAAGTCAGGCCCCCTATTTGGACCAATGACTGTTTAGACTACGGGTGATACCTAATGCATTGCTATTATTGTGATTTTTCTATACCAAGTCACTTGCATGCAGCCATTAGGGTGTCTGTGGTTTTTGCTGTCCACACTTGGGCCACTGGGTCTGGCTGGAGGGGACTTTAGTACATAAGTCATGTAGCTCCAGCACTCCCACAGGGTGAATTCCCAGAGCCCAGGCCGGCCCTGCACTAACCCTGAAGGGGGTAGGGAATGTGCCCTGTGACTAGCACTTAGTGTGGCTTCTTTCCCCTCGGCTGTGCCCCACAGTCCCAGGCTAGGTGCCTCTTAAAACCCAGAAATAATAATACCTAACAGCTGTGTGGGGAAAGCTCTCAACCTGCTGTCTGCATCCACGTCCCTCAGCTCGGCCCAGCAGAGAGAGATAATGATCTATCCTAGATTTAATTAACATCTGGGCCCTGCCGCTGGGAGAGTCCCAAACCCACTTCTCCCTGTAATTGCAAGCCTTTATTTATTTGGGCACTTTGATGACAGTCGCATAATAGAAATGGTGGCCCCAACCCCACCCACTCCCTTGTTCCTGCCAGCTGCCATCCTCCCCACAATTCTCCTTCCTGACTACCCACAGCCCCCAATGCTCCTCAGCCGTCCCCTTGGCCCTGGGCTATTTGACCCGTGTTGAGCATGCAGACTCAGGAGGCCTGGGCCCATCCCAGCTCTGCTGTGGATGGCTCTCTCTTACGAGGCAGATACCCCTCGTGTCTGGCGTCCCCGTGCTTTGCCGTGTGCAGTGTGTGCCATCTCGTCCCCTCTGCTGCTCCCCACTCCTTACTCCCTAGGTCTCCCACCTGAAAGCTGAGCGATCAATGCTGCCCTGACTGTACGACACACTGGGTGGCTACGGGCCTCAGGTAGAAATTATCTGAGAACATTGCTGTTGTAAAGTCAAATGCGCCATGCACACAGAAAAGTGACTTCCTCGGGACCGGGCTGTGGATGAGAGGATCCAGCCTTTAACATCACAAGTTCCAAGGGAATAATACTCCATCTTGGGCCATGGCAGCTGGAGCAGGAACTGAATGAAGCAGTTAGAGAAGGCAGCAGTGGCCAGAACCCCTCTCTGGCTTCCCCTCACCCATGCTGAGATGCGCACTTAGCCTGGGGTTTCCATGAGATATGGCTTCTGTTCATGGTTTCCTTTGAACTGAACAATGGCACGATTAGCCCTATTTACAACTTAGGAGGGCTGTGGGCCTCAGAATTGTACCAGCAGATGCCACCTGGGACTTGCAGAGGCCACAAACAGCCTCTGAACCTGCTGGTGTGCTTCCCCGCCCCGCCCCACCCCCCAGGTGGCGTGCTCCCCAGCTTGAATCCGTGGCTTTCTTTACTCTTTTCTCCCTTTCTCCCTGTCTTCTTTATTTTGCTTGATAATGATACCTTAATTTCAACTATTTACGGATTCATCACTAAAGTTATCAAAAGATAATAATGAAAAATCCACCGTCGTTTGTTTTCTCGGATATCTTTTTGGGAGCCATAAACATATTGAAAAAAATGCCTTGTTAAATCAAAGTATTCTTAAAGCATATTGTGTGGTTTAGTTTTAAATTGGTGTAATGTATGCTAATAAACAAGCCCCAAATCCAACCAGTACTGCACAGTACAATCAAATGCACCAGGTAATGATATTTTGGTCAGTGGCCAGGCACGTGTACAACGTGACCCTGTGGCCACCTGGGTTTGTATATGCAAAAGTCGAAGTTTTGTACACCCTCCAGACTGGTATGGGGAGTCAGCCGGTTAGCAGGGATGCTTCTGACAAAAGGCAGTGAGGCCCACAGTGTTGGAGACAGAGCATGGAGGATGCTGGGTAAGTATTCTAATACTGAGCCACAGCTCCAGCCTGGTAGTGAGACTTTTCCCAGACATGGAGTGGGGTCATGGAACAGGGTGGAATCCGTTTAGAGCAGTGGTTCTCAACATTCTGAATGTTGAGATCCTTTAAAACAGTTCCCTATGTAGTGGTGAACCCCCAACAACAAAATCGTTGTCACTGCTACTTTATAGATGAAATTTTTCTATTGTTATGAACCATAATGAGACCCACAGGTTGAGAACCACTCACTTAGCCCATTCTGAGAGCATACATACCATGGCTGCTCCTTCATCTGTCTGGGCCCCTCTCATCTAGAAGGCGCAGTCTTCCCTCTCTCTCTTTGGGTCTGGGCTCCACAGTGGGCTTCAAGATCACAGACAGGTACCTGCTCTAGAGGAGAGGGCTAGGCACAACCAGCCAGGCTACTTCTCATAGGGGATCAGGGCAACAGATTGCAGGGAGACAAGCTCAGAAAAACTTCCCGGGAACCACAGCTGCCCTTCCAGGAAAGGGAGGTCTGTGCCAGGGACAGTGGGCATCTCGGGATTGCCCTGGCAGGAGACACTCTGCCTCACACAGTCCTTCTAGCTTAGGACTAGTGTTTTCAGCATCTTCTGGAGAAGTTTGCTTGGGCTCTATGTCCTAAACTAGTCAAAGCAGCCTGTGGTCCAAGTGCTGATTAAATAAAGGATAGCTTCAGAAACCATAAAGAGAGTTATAGCTTCTTTATAGTGGTGGTGCATGCCTTTAATCCCAGCACTTGAGAAGCAGAAGCAGGTGGATTTCTGAGTTTGAGGCCAGCCTGGTCTACAGATTGAGTTCCAAAACAGCCAGGTTTATACAGAGAAACCCTATCTTGAAAAAAAAAAAGAAGAAAGAAAGAAAGAAAGAAAGAAAGAAAGAAAGAAAGAAAGAGAAAAGAAAGAAACTATAAAGAGTAGATTTCCTATGTTCTTAGCTCAGAGGAACCTGGAGCAGAAGAGACGACAGAGGAATCGATAATGTGGGCTGTGAGATGGGCTCAGCGGGCAGAAGAGCTTGCTGCCAAGCCTGGCAGCCTGAGTTCGAACCCTGAGACCGACATAGTGGAGGCAGAAAACGAGTTTGTAATTTTAAGTGAAGAGATGGATTGTGCACACATGTGTGTGTGTTGAGTGTACGCTTGTGCACATGGACGCATGTGTGAGAGTGTGCATATGGACACCAGAGAGATCAATGTCAGGTTATTCCTGAGTCACTCTCTACCTTTTCTGTAAGACAAGGTCTCCCTGTGTAGTTCAGGCTGGCATGGAACTCAGCATATTGGCTCCAGCTCCCAGAGAGCCGCCCACCTCTGCCTCCCCCGTGCTGGGGTTAGAGCATGTGCAGCCATCCGGGCTCTGCCTTGTCTTTGGAGATGGGGTATGCCCTGAACCTGGCACTGACTGATGACTAGGCTGCTGACCAGAGATCTGCCTCTCTCCACTCCTTCACTCCGCTGTCCCCGACACCATGCTCGGGTTACAGATGTTGAGACATGCCCAGATGTCTCCACAGGTGTGGAGCATGATCCGGATGCCGGTCCTCATGCTTCCTTAGCAGGCACTTTGCCAAATGAGCCATCTCCCCAGCCCAGGGAAGGGTAATTTAATATCTGGGCTGACTAAAGCCACATCTTTCAAGATCTAAATGAGCAGCATATGAGCAGATGACCAGCCATGCCCCTTTCCAGCACGCCGTAGACTCCGTATGTTCCTTCTGCGAAACCCTTTCCATCCTCGTTGGGTTTCCTGTCAACTTGGTACACATTAGAGTCATCTAAGAAGCTCGGTGGAGACAATCCCTCCATCAGGTTGCCTACGGACAAGCCTGTGTAGCATTTTCTTGACTAATGATTGCTGTGGAAGGGCCCATAGGTGGGGCCACTCCTGGACAGATGACCCTGGGCTGTAGAAGAAAGCAGGCTGAAGCAGCCATGAAGAGCAAGCCATAAACACTCAAGTCCCCGCAACCTCTGCTTCTGTTTCTGCCTCCAGGTCCCTCCTTTGAGTTCCTGCCCAGCCTTTCCTTCAACATGAACTGAGTTGTAGTATGAAATAAATTCTTCATCCCCCAAGCTGCTTTTGTTAATGGTCTTTATCACAGCAGTAGAAAACCAAACCAAGCCAGTTTCCCTCTCTTCTAACAAGCACAGACTGATTTCTGATCTTCCCTTGCAGTGACAGGGACAAGGACAACTCTGTTCTGGGTTCAGGCCAAGGATGTAGGCGGAAGTGACATGTATCCTTGCCACACTTGACCTAGTAAAGCCTTGGTAAGGACCTTGAGCACCAAAGGACACTCTCTGTCTATAAGCAGAGGGCCAGGCAGACTCTGGTGTTTTAGAGTAACAGTCAGCCTCTTTTTATGTAGGTCAACAGATACTTTAGGCTCATGGACTCTGTTAGACTACATCTGTCACTATAACAAAAGAAGAGCGTCTAAGGCAACCAAGGAAAAGAACATTTTTATGTTATTTTAATTTGGCTTACAAATTGGTGATTTGTACATGACAGATTGGAGCCATCACCCTGGGCCTGTCATGAGGGAGTTCCTTGTGGCAAGAGGATGATAGAGAAAAACCTCTCACCTCATTAACAGGGAGGCAAAGAGAAGGGACAAGTTTGGGATGTCACAATCCCCTTGGTGGTTCTGTCCCTAAGACCTTAAGGCCTTTTATTCTGTGCTTTCTCCTAAACATTCCTCCAAAGCTTTACACAGGAACCTTTGGGAGATACTTATCCAAATCATAGCAACAGTGTTTGTTGCAACTAGAGTTGGTACTTAGTATCCTATTCACATCTGTAAATTCAACCTGCTATGGGAAAAATTGTCATCATCATCACCACCACCACCATCTTTGTCATCATCATCATTGTGCAATGACAAAATGCAAATAAAAACAAGAATATATCAATTATTATAGAATCTACTCTTTAAAGAGTTACCATAATACAGATATGGTTTGAAGTATACTGGGGGACCTACCTACGTTATACAGTCAGTAAGCATCATTTACACAAAAAATTTAAGCATCCCCAGATTGTGTCATCTATAAGGTAGTAGAAAGGCAGTCCTGGAACCAGGTCCCTTCGGTACCAAGGGGCAGACTACGTTAGCCACCACTGTCATAACACACAAGCAAAAGTAGGCCATATGCAAATGAGCAGCTGTGACTGTGCTTTAACAAAATTACAAGGGAAGTCTTCATATTTAATATCATCCATTGATACATAAGTCATGATATCAAGCCAGGAAAAGCATAAGATGTATTAATGTAACTAGTGTTCTATTCCTTAATTCAGTAGATACCCCATACTCCCTCTTGATAGACGCCAAGTGGGATGAG
This sequence comes from Apodemus agrarius, assembly GCA_964023405.1. Classification (NCBI taxonomy): domain Eukaryota; kingdom Metazoa; phylum Chordata; class Mammalia; order Rodentia; family Muridae; genus Apodemus; species Apodemus agrarius. Next base: position 69,912,420 of record OZ030018.1, read on the forward strand.
AAAGTGGGCCAGAGTGGAGGGAGAGAAACTAAACATGCTTCTCGGGCTGGAGAAATGGCTCAGTGGTTAAGAGCACTGACTGCTCTTCCAGAGGTCCTGAGTTCAAATCCCAGCAATCACATGATGGCTCACAAGCATCTGTAATGGGATCTGGTGCCCTCTTCTAGTGTATCTGAAGACAGCTACAGTGTACTCATATACATAAATAAATAAATAAGTAACCCACCATGTTTCTGAAGACCTTAACAGAATAGCTCTAGAGGGTCAGAAACCCAACATGGTTAGTAAGGAACTTACCTAGTATGCATCCCTGTTTGATCCCCCATACTGCATCAACTTCGCGTGGTGGCCCATACCTATCCTTACAGCACTTGGAAGTGGAGAGATGGGGTTCACAAGTTCAGAGACATCCTCAACTACATTGTGAGTTAAAGGCTAACCTGAACTACATGAAATTCTGTTTCAAACATTTCTTTTCACTACTTTAGCTAGAGCTGTACATACCTCAGTGATATAGTGTGCTCACCAAGCATGCACAAAGCCCTAGGTTCGATCGGCAGCACAATATAAACCATGTGTGTAATCCTGACACTTCAGAGGTGTAGCTAGGAGGAGGAGAAGGTCAAGGTCATCTTGAACTACAGAGGAAGTTTAAGGCAAGCCAGGTATGTAAGATTAAAACAAAACAAAACAAAAAACAAAAACAAAAAACCCCAAGTGTCTATCCCCAGAACCATACCATTTCTGCCTCTCCCCTGAGTGCGCCCCTTGCTTACACCCCTTTTTGTGATGGAATGATATCATAGGTTTGGCACATTGCAAGTGTGCTCTCAGAGAGGGAGGGAGCCAAAAAGCACAAAGGCCTGCACACACTGAGATGAAAACTGCCTAAATTGCAGGTGGGCAGTCGTATCATTTGGAGAATGGGAGGTGCTTTCCCTATAATTATGCGAGGGCATCGGGCACACACCAGGGCTGCCCTGAGCAAGCCCAATGATCTGTGGCAAGTCTACCAACCCAACACTTCAGAGGGTCATGGCCTTCGGCACGACAAAGCGTTCCCAAAGGGAATTGGCGATTTTGATTAGCTCAAGGACCCCTTAATATTAAAAACAAACAAAGGCATAGTGAGCTTAGAGGAAAGGCAAGGGTGATGTGAGTTGACGTTTCTCTGGGCAGAGGTCTGGGAGGATCAGCATGGTGTTCTCATTGTGCTGGTGGTCTCACTGCGTGTCTCACACCGAGGCTAACCACAACAGCCAGAGTGTACAGCCCAGCTTGTGTTCTGAGCACAGCCCCAGCCATGCCCACCCACGGGGCATGCGCACTCGGACAGGCACAAGTACACACCCATGCACATACACATATACACATGCATGTGCGCACACACACACACACACACACACACACACACACGAATTCTGAGAGAGCCTGTGTGTACTCTTTTCCATATATAATATCTCCCAGAAAACCCTCAGATCTTCCACACTCCTAAAGGACTGTCTCAAGGAGTGTGTGTGTGTGTGTGTGTGTGTGTGTGTGTGTGTGTGTGTGTGGAGAGAGAGAGAGAGAGAGAGAGAGAGAGAGAGAGAGAGCATTCATCATACCAGCAGTATCAACCTGGAGCAGTAATCAAATGCTGACATAATGCACCCCTTTACATGAAACAAATACAAATCCATCCAGAGAAGCCAGGGTGGTGCTACAGTCCTCTGCCACAGCCGATGGGAGAGACTGCTGTGGAGGTGGCCCAGAACTGCTGTGGACACCTAACATTTTGATGGCAGCGTTAACCCATAAACTCCCTTGTGCTGTGTAATTACCTACAGTGTCCTGCTCTGAACTCACTGTGTCCTTGTATCTACATGTTCACCTTCCTCGGGCACTGGAACACATGTCGTGGACACGTGTGGTATGTGGGAGCCCCACAGAGACTCTTGAGCCCACTTTAAATCATCTGACTGTCGCAGTCTTAACTATTCCATCCCTACTTACAGCGTTCACTCATCCGCCGGTTAGATTCTGAGCCCGGAAGGAATCCAGAGAGGACTGCTGTTAGGCCTCTAGTCCACAGAAAGAGCTGCCCCCCAGAGGAAAGTGGCCCAGGGCAGGAGAGCAGCTATGTGCAAAAACAAAAACAAAAACAAAAACAAAACAAAAAACAAACAAACAAAAACCCTACATGAAAAGCTCATTTCCGCTCCAGCTGTACCTTACAGCCTTGCCCTTGGGAACACTCCCTTCACCCAGTGCAGACCCCCAACCCCATATTTCGTGGCTAACCTGGGGCATTTGCTAGCATCTGGATCAGAGGAATGGAATGGAAGATTTGGGGCACGTGGCTAAGACCTTGTAATCTCAGTGGTGGGAACACTTCTGGAAGGGGCCGACTGGTTAAGGACTCTGCCAGGTCCTTCACTGACCAATTGCCTCGGGTGTGCGAGAGCAAGGTTGGGTCCCACCCGACATGGTGGGTGTCTTCCAGACAGGCAGTCCATGCCCAAGCAGACGCTCTTCCAAAGAGAAGTAGTATGCCTCGACTGGAATCAGATGATGGGCACCAGTGACTGGTTGTCCCTGGGATTCTGATCCCTGGAGAAAAGGTGTCCTACAAAGGCTGGGTTTCCCTTCCTGGGAAGCCTTGGGTGAGGCCAGCAGCAGCAGCCATGGCTAACTGGGTGTGGGTTTCTAGGTCTGTAGGTGGTATCTGGGAATCATTTGCAAGCCCTGATCTATATATAACACAGAACTGAGAGTTTGCTGATGCAGGACCTGGTGGCCCTCCCCACCCTCTGTCCTTGAACTCACGTGACCTTGGAAATCTTTCACTTTCTCTTTCTCTGGGTAGGTGGAGTTCAGGTACAAGATTGGTTCCTTTTGAAATGTGGCATCTGGAGTTACGGAAACATGTGTAATGTTATGAGTACTCCCTGCACCAAAACACTTCTTACTACCCACGACGTTTCCCTGTCCTGGTTCCTGCAATCCCCTTATTATTAGAAAAGAATCCAGGACATATACTAAGCCTAAAGAGGCCAGATAGGGCGCTTTCAACAGTTGTTGGGGCTGGGGAGAGGGCTTATCTCTGAATACAAGCAGCTGGCCCCTGTTCCCAAGGCTGTGGGACTCTGCGTGTTACCTTCTGCAGGGCTCTAGGAGAGGATTATATGGTGTCTTGGAAAAAGACTGGGGGCAAAATTGCACCCTGAGTCCTAATCTGGACTCTGCTACACATGAACTTCCAGTGACGTGTGTTTAAAAATGCTTCTTGGCTTCACTTTTCCCATTTATGAAATAAAGGGATTAGAGTCTGAGGTTCTGTGTGGCTCTCAGTCAGAATTAGGAAGGAGAGAGGACCCTGGAAATGAGCCCAGGCCCTTGTCAGCCATGACTGGCTCATCCTGGAATCCCAGTCAAAGAAGAATACATTGTTCTGGGGAAAGAGATGGACGTGCATATGGATTGTGGCGAGGCGAGGTCTGCCGGAGGTGAAGCCTCTCCAGGACAGTTCCCGAGTCTGGCCTCAGGTGGGTCTTGGGCACTGTTGTGATAGAGCACCTAGTTGTCAGATGTCCTGGTGGTCCTCAACGGCGTGCATAGACCTTGCTAAATCTCCTCAGACAAAAATTCAGCTGCTTACAAACTGATGTTTACATCACACTTTAAATATGCAGCATCTAAGACCCGCAGTCAGGAGACGAAAATTCGAGTCTAACTTACTAAGTGATCTGAGAGAAGGATTTGGAAGCTAAAATGAGTAGAAGCAAGTTACCAATTATCTTCAAAACCAACTCCAAAGGGGCCACCCTCCTCTAAGCTAGAATCACCTCTCTCTAGAAGGCTGGCGACGGTCCAGGAAAAGTCTGAAGTTCAGATACAAGTGAGAAGTTGGTACGGCTTCCCACCTCACCCAACACGGGTCCTCGAAACCGGATTCCTCTGCCTGGGTGGTAACCCGGAGATTTATCAGACTCTACCTCAAGCCTGGAATAGACTTACACCTTCCCTCCCTGGGAGGATTTTCTGAGTGCCGATTCGATGCAAACCTCGGTGCTCCGTAGAGTGAATCAGAGATGCCTAAAGACACATTCTTGACCTTGAAGAGTTCTGCCCAGCCGGAAGCACACAGATGATTAATGACCATGATGCAATGGGAAGAACTCCTCACTCTCAACTTAGACCTGCTCTTTGAGGGTGGAGTCTGGCTAGACCAGACCTCATGGGTGGAAGCACAGATCGAGTTACTCTGAGGACTGCCAGTCGCCTACCCAGCCGCCCACCAGCAATATTCTTCTCAGGAAGACACACACCTGACCTCTCTCACCTCCAGCACTGTGCATCCCCTCTGTATTCATTCACAGTGGTGGTTGGGGGGGGGGGTAGGCTAACCACCAACATCGCCACAACATCTGTAACCGCTGTCTAGCACGGACGAAGCGTGGGAGTAGAAACTAGGCCGTGGAAAAGCAGCTTTGAGTTAGGACTTGGACCCTGGGGCCTTCCTGTGTGGCTTTGGCCAGGATGAACCTTTACTACTCCAGTTTCTTCATCTCTGAAATGTGGGGGCAGGGCCAGAGAGTGCCTTGAAGTCTTGGGAGTGGTGATGAATGATCGCACCCTGCCTGGGTTGCTTTCCCTTTAACATCTGGGGGTTTTATTTTGCTTCTGGAGTAACTGGCCTTCGGAGCACATTTGCGGAAAGTTGAGAAACGAAGCCAAGGACTTGGTGATGATTGTGGCAATAGAGACGCTGGGTGTGCAGTAGGGATAGTGGACTAACAGAGGGAAGTAGAGTTGGCGACAGAGATAAAGAGGAGAACAGAAATGGCATCTGTTGGGAGGGCCACTGTCCACAGGGGTTAGAAATAAAGACTTTAGTTGGTGCGGCCAAATTCCCCAGGACAGATGAAGGAACAGCTGCCCCCTGGCTTTTCAAACCACCAAAATGGTGACTTACTCGTGGCTACCTAGGTTGGCTCAGCTTAGAGCTTGCACAAGGATATGGTGGCAAAGACCTTAGGGCTATGAATAGAGGGGGGCCATCAGGAAGAGGAAAGGCTCCAACTCACAGTACAACTAGAACCAGATGTGGCCATACACACAACATCCGGTAGCAGTGAGCACTGCGTGCCCTGGCCCCCACCTGCCTCAGGGCCAGGAATAGTCTCCCAGGCATCGGATGTGGCGCCTGGCTCCTGCCTGTGGTCCGTGCTTGCTGTCTAGCCCTGCCCCGCATCCCCTGCCAGCAGCTGCCGAGACCACTGGCGCATGCCGCACAGAAGGAAGAGGCTCGCTGATTAAATTCCCAAACCCTGTTAGAGAACAGGGCCAACTCACTCCAAATAGAATTTTTATGTTCCTCGTGATCTCTGAGGACTCCTGGGAGATTCTGAAATCTCCAGTGTGGTGCCAAGGGTAGTGGATGCTTCCCAACGGTCCTGCTGCTTCTTCACCAGCGGAACCCTCAAACACAGCTGTGTCCCCCCGGGAAGGACATCTGCTCAATCGGTAGAACAGAGCCTTTCTAATTTGTTTAAGAGCCACCGTGCTTCTGGAGTGGGGGAGGTGGGTGGGTAGTGAGAGATGTTTCTTTAGAGAGGCAGTGTGTGTGTGTGTGTGGGGGGGTGTTCTCTGAAACTATCATGGTCCAGAGACTCTGTCATACTTAGGTTTATTTTATACCTTCCTGCCCCTCCCTCGACACACACAACACATTATGGACACATTACGTGGGATGTCTGTGCTGAGAGAAGTTGACAACCGCCTGCTCTAGGGACTCTGCCGCCATCTCTACAACAGGCCCTCCCGCCTCCGGAAGCCACTTGGGTTCTATGCAGTCAGCGCTGCGCTGTTGGACTTGCACTGTGACTTGGGCTGCCAAAGAGTGGGCAGTGTCTCCTTGCCCTTAAGACACTGGCAGTTTATATACGTCAAGGAGAAACAGGTACTTCATCCTGCAAGAAGGAAGAGGCCAGTGTGCTGATCACACCAGACGTCAGGCCTTTCTGGGGTGTATTTTTCACCCCACCCCACCCCCACCCCACCCCCCCACCCCCCGTAGCCTGAGCTAGACACCAGGCTGTCTAGCACCACTGGGTACCAGAAACAAAGTTTTGTTGTGTCTTCATTCGAGACGCGTCTCCTCTCTCTAGTGATGTCATCCCTGGAAGACGGAGATGAAACAAGCGGCCTCATCGTGTTTCCCCTTCGCATCTCTTCTAGAATTACATCAGCCAAGCGCCCGAGGTGACAAACAGCCAAGAAGAGGGAGGGAGGGATGGAGGTAGGGAGGGAAGGAGGGAGGGAGAGCGCTGATTCCTTTTCCATCAGCATTTCTTGTCCCTACTCCCTGCTACTCCAAAATCAAGTAAGAAGGCAGAAAAAGAAGTCAAACTTTAAAGAGCGCATCGTCGTGTGCTCATTGGTGGCATTGGCCTAACCACAGTCGTCATGTCTACATCCCTCGCTGATGAAAGCCAACCTTGGCGCGTGGTCTGACTAACAGTGAAGGCCCTGCTCCCGGGCAGGAGCCACGGCAGCTCGGCTGCCTCACACCTTCATAGCTTTTGTTGCCAGCGTGGACGTAACTGGAACTGTGAACTGTCGGGCTGGAGAACAATGGCTCACACAGCTATCTGCAGGAGGTGTCGCCCCAGAAGGCCGCAGCAGAGTGTGCTGCTGATCGGCTGCCTGATCTGTACCTGAACGTTTAAAAACCCTATTCGATGACGTATATCTGATGCATTCTGGGAAATGAAGACGCTACCAAACCAAAAATAGAGGATTAAATGGTGTGGCCTGTGTCCTTAAGAAGGCATTGAGTATTTTAAAAAATACTTCCTACCCCACCTCTTTTCTTTTCTTTTCTTTTTTAAAGGGATAGGTTTATTGCTGAGCCACTCCCATTAATTAGGAAGAAAACTTCACCCTCCGTTTCTCTCTGACTCCAGTGCCCTCCAGTCCCGTCGGGATCCTTGGGCCTAACCGTTCAGGACATATTTTGGAAGAAAACAAAGCAAAGTGACCTCAGGACACCTCGAAAGGCCAGGCGGGAGATCCATTTCTGTACAGGAAGAGAGGTCCAGAAGGGCAAGGGGAAAAATGATTGGCAGAAGGGAATTTGGGCAGAGTCGTGTTACCACTTCCAGCTGATTGGGTGTAGCCCAACCAGAGACATCTGGTTGGAGTCCACACCAGAAACAAACAGAAAGTGTGAACACCCTACAGCACACCCCCGCCACACCAAGCCCACAGCTCCGCTGTCTTGCTCTCAGAATGGTTCCCACTGGGCCAGGCTGGGCTACAAGGGAAGGAAGCAGACTGGTCAAGCTGTCCGCCCCCCTCCCCTCGTCCCCTCCCCCAGCCCCACCTGCGCCCTCTGTGACTCACTCCCGGGTGTCCGGAGCCTACAACTTATCTCTTTGCTTTTCTTCCTAGAGAAAAACAAAGCAGGCGTCACTCCACAGAGTCCCCTTTAGGGTGCTAGTCGGTGCCCAAAGCACCGTGGCAATTTGCAGAGGAAAAGGACTATATATTTTGTTTGTACTTGATGACTAGGCCGACTCACAGGAGGTGGTTAAAAAAAAAAAAAAGCTTTGGCGCACAGCAAGTCACTCAGTAAACAGCCATACGTGTGCAAACAGTGTGGGCAGTTGAATTTACACTGACCTCTCCAAAATTAACTCGAAGGAAAAAAAAATCCATATACCAGGCATAATACTGCAGCTTTGATCCCAACACTTGGGGAACAGAGGCAAGCAGGTCTCTGAACTTTAAACCAGCCTAGTCTGTATGATGGAGTTCCCAGCCAGTTAGAGCCACACAGTGAGTCTCTTGTCTCAAAAGCAACAAGCAAGCAAAACTGCACACACACAAGGAATATGAAATACACAGATGCTGGCCACGGATATAACGGCTCCTGATCCAGAACCTCTCAAGGAGACGGGTAGCACGACGGTGTCCCCAGCCCTCTTCGAAAGCCCGAAAGCCCGCAGCAGGACCGCACTAAAGCTGGAGGCACAGCCCCGCCCCCACCTCCTCACAGGCCAATCATCTGGGGTAGCATTTCCAGAGGCTCGCCTGTTCAGACAGCTTTTTCCTCTTTATTCTCACCCCGCTGGCGTGCAAACAGAGCCGAAACAATGCTGCTCAAAAAAATAACAAAATGTTTTATACACATTTCCATATATACAACCGGACAACATTTTACAGGTTATCTTTTGCACAGCAAAAGAGATAATAAACATTCAGTTCCAAGAACACGGTTATGTACAAAAAAAAAAAAAGTCAAAAATACTTCACAACAGTGCAAAAATATTTTACATAGCATCATGGAGTAGGGGCTTTGGGGCAGGAGGAAGGTGTGTATTTCTAAAGGAAAATTCCTTTTTTGTTTCTTAGATATTAGGTTTCTTTAACTGTAAACAAAACACGAGTTTCATACCCCCCCCCCATAGAAGAGTTATTTGAGAAATTTGGCATACTTTCAAGAGTTTGAGTCTGAGGTAAACAGTCCAAGCTCTCCTATCCAAAAGAACTGGGGGCAGGTAGGCGGCATTAAAGCCTCCGACATTATGAAAGTGACTTTGTTAATGAGAAATTGATGACAGAGAGAGAGAGGCCTTCCAGTCAGGGGGTCTGGAGAGGAAGTTAACCCCTCCTTCCCAAGCCCCAGCTGCCTCACAAACAGGAAACCGGCTGCTGGGCACCTCCAGCCCGCCCTTGGCCTTTTCCAACCTCAGCCAGCTTTCCCTCACCCACACCCTCGCCAACCCCTGAGAGCCTATCTCTTAGCTTTGTGGGGCTTCTCTCTCTCCCCGCCCCCCATCTCCCTGCTCACAACCCGAGCCACCTCAGAGCCAAAAGTGCTGGGGGGGTGGGGGGCAACTAGAAGGAGAGAAAAGCTCCCCCACCCCACCCCACCCCCCGGGGACCAAAGTCAGGTCTGGGTCTCCAGTGCGTCATTTTCCCTTTCCTGGGGGTTAAGGGGAATAGAACTACTGTTGAGGAGCCTCTGTGTGTATGTGGGGGGTAGGGGTGGGGGGTAGGGGGTGCACGGAGGAGTCTTCTCGCAGCTTAGCCCGAGTAGGGCTCATCTAGGCTGGTGCTGTCAGCAGGGCCCGATGGGTTGCCAGGGCTGGCAGAGGTGGCGTCCAGGCCTCCACCCTCGATGGAGCTCTCGCTGCCCGTGCTCTCGCCCGACAGCAGGCGTGTCACCCTTAAATCGGCCTCCAGGGTGCTCACGTCATTGCCAAAGCTAAGGTCGCCCAGGTCGCTAATAAGCTGTGACAGTTGGGCCTTCACGTCCGAAGCACAGCCTGACAAAGGAAGTGACATCCCCGAGCTGGGGCCCAGCGAGACCCCGCCGTCCCCCAACGCCTCCTCGTGGCCATTTTCCAGCGGGTCCAGCAAGTCCTCGCACTCCAACTGCATGGCCACCACCAGCGCCCCCTGCGCCTCGGCCTCTTCCTCTGCTGGATCCCCAGGCCCCACGCGGTCCTCCTCTTCTTCCTCCTCCTCCAGGCAGCCCTCTAGGTGCTCCTCTTCTTCTTCTTCCTCCTCCTCCTCCTCCTGCAGCTCCTCCTCCTCCTCCTGCTGTTCCCCAAGCAGATCCTCGGTGATGGAGCCCAGCTTGGGCGCGCTGCGGCTGCGCTCCACCGGCGGCTTGTAGCAGCTAGGTCCGTGCAAGAGCAGCTTGCGCAGCGGCACCAGTGGGATGGTGTGTGCGCCCACCAACTCCTGCTGCTGGTGACGCGCATCATCCCGCCGCTTGAGACGTTTAAACTCGGCCAGAGCGTTGGCTGACGTCTGGTAGAGCAGCAGGGCCATGGCCTGAGCCTTCTCCGGCTTGGACACCAGCACCGCGTGGCAGCGGAGCATTACCGCCTTGTGCTTCAGCTCGTGCCGGTACACCCAGGCGAAGACTTTGGGCAGCCGCGCGTCTGCCACACAGTAGGTGACGCGGTGCAGCAGGTAGAGGTGGCCGGGACGTCGCAGCGCTCGCTCCTCGGCATGCACCATGCGGATGCCTTGAGCACTCACGGTCAGCTTCATCTTAGTCCCTTGACGGCCGGCCTCACTCTTGCTCCAGATCTTGCCCACCGCTAGGTCAGTGCAGCCGTCCCCGCGCGCCTGGATGGTGGTGGCATTCCCCAGGTAGAGCACGGTGTAAGTGGGGTCCTCGCTGGTGATGTGCAGCTTCTTGCGCTTGGAGCGGAACATGCTGCCCACCCGGCTGAGCGCGCCTTCCGGGCAGGCTCTGGCCAAGGAGCTGAGCGCGGAGTAGTGCAGGCTCACAGCGTAGCCCTTGGGCTTGGACGCCTGCCGCGGCGGCGCCTCGGCCAGCAGCTCGAACTTGTGCTTCTTCCACGGCAGCATCTCCGGAGGACGCCCGGGAGTGGCTGGGCGGCGGTGGCCGAGCGCGGGGTGCGAGCCCCGCAGGGCCACCAACCCAGGCTACGCTTGGCCCGGGCAAGCTCGAAAAATAAAACTAGCGCTGGGAGGACCTCCGGGACAGGGGGATGGAGGCAGGAGAGGCCAGATAGTGCTTGGAAGCCCGCGAGGGCTGGGGTAGAATCTTAGAAAGGAAAAAAAAAATTCAGCTTCGAGTGTGCGAAAGAAAGAGAAGCGTACACACACACACACACACACACACACACACACACAGAGAGAGAGAGAGAGAGAGAGAGAGAGAGAGAGAGAGAGATTACAGAAACCTAGGACAAAAGTCTCAGATAAGCAACAAAATAAGAGAGCGGAGCGGAAAATATTTTAGGAAAAAAAGCCAAATGAGTGCGTGCAAATAGAGGGAGGCGGCTCGGCCAAAGCAACTGGGATGGTGAGAGAATACGCTGGAACTCTTCTTCAGCGAACGTGACACACACACACAAGTCTTGGGCCAGGGCCAGGCGCCGCGGAAACTACAGCAGTGCGCCCAGGGGCTGGTGCTCCCCACCCCCCGTGGGTGCGGGAGAGGGCGAGCCCCTCGGCTGGGCTGGTCCCGGAATGAGCAGCTTGCCCCAAGTGTGGTCCGAGAGGTCTGGCTGGCCGCGGCGGGCCAAGCACAGCGGTCCCGCAGCTCACTGCATCCTCGCTCCGAGGGGACGCCGGGGACTCGCGCTCGGCCGGCTCGGCCAGGGTAGCGCGGGGTTCCGAGGGCAGGACGCGCACATCGTCCGCTCCGGGGACTGCCGCTACCTCATCGCTTCCCTCCGGGGGTGTCCGGCTCCGCTTCGGGGTTCTCGGCGATCTGCAGCGCGCCCTCTGTGGTCGTGAGCGCCGTAGCCAACTTGCTCGCCTCACATCATTGCCGTCCGGGAGGAAGATCTCGGGTTAATATAGGCCGGCGCGAACCATTCACCGCGCGGACAGGGGAGGAGCACCGGAGAGGATCCCTTTAGGGCTGCGACGCTGGACGCAGTTCTGGTCTCTTAAAGGGACCAGGTTGCAGGCACTGGTCGAGGAAAGGGAAGACTAGTCCGCTTAGGCAACCACGTCCCAAATCTACCGGCATCTCTTTTAGCTATAGAAACCAAAATGACCTGGAGTTACCCGATAGCAAGAGGAACTTAAGGTTTGACACTCCACCCTAGGCTAAATTGCAACTCGCTGATTAAGTGTGTGTCTAGATCGAAACTTCTGGAGGAGGTGGTGGAAGTTGAGATTGTAGACTCTGGGGGAAATTGTGTAGTATTTTTGTGGTGGTGGTGGTGGTTGTTGTTGCGTTCCTTCTGTGACAACTTCAAAGGTTCTGTTTATTATTATACTTTAATACTCATCTATTAAAGAAAATAAAGAAAAAAGAAAATATAAGAGAGTCAGAGACTTGACAGAGGATAGTGGAAAGCTCGTGGTTAAGAAGACTGGCGGGGACAATACTGAACACAGCAGTGAATGAGCCCTAAGTTAATTGCTTCCAGTTCCCCCCCCATCTCCCTCCCCCCACAACACCTTCTCCTGTCACAGACCCTCAGAGTAAGGCACTTTTTTTTTTTTTGAGACATATGAAATTTCTAAGTAAGCTGTGCTGCTGCTTATAGACCTATCACTGATGCAATTGGGTGAAAAATCTTAGTAAAAACTCAAATGATATTTTTCATACCTTTTTTTTCCATGAGCTAACTGAACAATGTGGGATTTGTTTGTTCCCCTTTGGTGGTGGTGGTGGTTGTTGTTGTTGTTGTTTTACTTTTCCCTCCCTTGAGACAGGACCTTGTTATTTAGATCATGATATCCCCAAATTTGGATCCTCTTGTCTCTGTCTCCAAGATTGCAGGCGTGTGTCACCATGTCTAGCTCCAGACAAGATACTTTCAGTCACTCACCTGCTTGCCCCTCTGCTAAGAAGTTACTTCTGAGCCCTTGAAACCACCTCCTTGACACCAAGGGGCCAATCAGTAAAAGCAAAATGACTTCTATTTCATACACGAGACATTCGAGCCAACAGAAATACCAGAAAAAGCCAAAGTCCTACGAGAATCTGGGAGAAGAGAGAAGAGAGTTCACTGTGACTAAGAAAATTAAAAAGGATTCAGGGAGCAGGCAATGTTTGGAAGGTGATTTCCCCAAACAGGAGCATGATATGAGGACTTCATGATATGACACAGTTCCAGGATTAAAATGCAGACACTTGTATAAGATTCGGCAGTCAGTGAAAACAATAAAGAAATGTGTCTCCATCAAAGAAGTGTCCTGTAATAGATTTAAAACCCCCTCTCTCTCTGGAGGAAGGCATGGCCTTTTCCTGACTGGCTGTTAACGAGGGTCCTAGTGCCCAGCTTGCCAGCTGTGTGGGTGGGCTAACTGGGGGGATACCGGACACCATGATGGAACGAACCAGAATTATAATAATCCATCATGCCAACACTGATGCTTCTCTTCTGCCAAAGGAATTGCAATATTGTGCCTATTTTGTGTATGCACACAATAGAAAATAGTGTGCAGGGGCTGGAGAGATGGCTCAGTGATTAAGAGCACTAAGTCTTCTTCCAGATGTCCTGAGTTCAAATCCCAGCAACCACGTGGTGGCTCACAACCATCTGTAAGGAGATCAGATGCCCTCTTCTGGTGTGTCTGAAGACAGCTACAGTGTACTCACATATAATAAATAAACAAATAAATCTTTAAAAAAGAAAGGCAGAAATTAGTGTGCAATGCCAATAATAACGACTTGCAATCAAAAGAACAAAATATTCTGGGGGAAGCATACCAGCATAGCCTCAGCTGAGTGTCCCTTTCCCACTCTATAATCCCAAACTCTAAATTCTAAAATAGAGCCCATATCCAAGAAGTTAACATTTCCGAATGGCCAGGGTATCTGAGGGCCAGAAGGGCTTCGGGGAGCAAAAAGAGGACCAAAGCCGGTCTCATGTCCACTGGAGGCATGACCCCGGGCTACACCCAGTTACAGAGAGGCCAGAGAGAAACAGCGATAAGGCAGCATCGACCAGAGGGAGCTCTTTGGTGGCAGTCAGAGTACCAGTCTCAGATGTACAGGCTGTGTCATGCCTAACTACCTGTTTAATAAGCTTGTTTCCATCTTGGAAGGACAGAAAGGTTCTAGGTGAATGGGAACACCCCACGTGAGTCATGTCCTGGGCTTGTGCTCCAAGACCCAGGAAGGAAACCTTGCTCTCTCCTCCAGGTCTGCACCTTGGACACCCTTTGGGGGGTCTACCTACCTTGCCTTCTGGAGAATCTGGCAGCCCTTGCTGACCTCTGAGGTCGCAGTTCCTCGGTGAGAGGGAGGAGCAGGTGACAGGCAGTTCAGGGAGAGAACTCAGCCAGCAGAGTCCTCTGAGAAACTAGTTAGACACCATGGCTGTACTTTTAATGACATGACTCCATCTAGTGGTTGCAGCCGAAAGTGCCACTTGGTGACAATGCAATGCCAGTTTCTCACAAAACTGGACAAGTCACAGCTGAAAAGAAACACTGCCAGCAGGAGTGCCAGCCTCTCACGTGGCATCTGAGAAGCAGCCTCCTAGAGGGCTTTTGGACTGGCTTTCTGCCACTGTGTGTTTTGCATCATGTCCCTCCTCCCCTGCTGTCCCACTCACTGGACATGCACATGTCAAGGCGGCTAAGGTGACTCTGGAATCTTCTAGTCCTTTGAAAAATACTCGTTGAGAGTGTGATGTGGTTGGTGTGCTGCTGGAGCCTGAGCAGGGATAGCCTGTGGAGAGGCAGATAGCCAACACCCAAGGAATACAATGTCAGATAGTGCTAAGTCACTGGTGAACAGGAGGCAGTCCCAGGAGTCAAAGTGGCAGCTTTCACACCTGGAAGGTGTTCCTCGGGGATAGCCGTGGGCGCCGAGCACCCGAGGGAGCCAGACACTCAAAGAGATGCTTGCACCGGCCAGGAAAGTTGGCGTGCCTGGCTCTTGAGCACCCGAGCGGTGGTTGCCTCTGGTTGAACGAGGCCACATGTATGCTTTTGATGATTTAATTAGACGAAAAAAGTTGTAATAATTTGATGCGAATTTCATGCTGGATAGCAACATTTAGACTACAGGGAGGTAGATCGAAGGCACTGCATTAAAATTAGTTCCTCTGTTCCCTCCCTTCTTTAACGTGGCTGTAGGATTACACATTTAGGCAGGCGTGTTGTCCGGAACAAAAGCCACAGCGAACGCAAAGGCCTTTAGGTTTTGTAATAAGCTAAACTGGCTGGAGGACGTTCAGGCTTCTTCTTCCCCCTCCGTGACCCTAACATTTTACTATTGGGGCATCTTTGTCGTAGACTCCTGTAAGGTCTGTTTTCAACCTCCGCAGCCCTGCCGCCACCTACGCTAGCATTACTGAGAGGCCACGGAGTCACTCAAAGTACCGCCCTTATAGGGGGTTCCCACAGTGTGTGTGTGTGTGGGACTCCAGCTAATTTCCACCAAAGAGCACTACTATGGCAGAGCACTCCAGGCTGGCCCTGGATCCTTTCCCAGCTTTGTGTCTCACCACATGGTTTCTCTGTCATGTGTACACTCTCACACACGCCATCTGTCATGGTGCGAAGCAGCCAAGGGGCTTCTTGGCAGAGCCAGTGCTGTGTTGTTTAGATTGTAGACTTCCTAAACTGTGGGCTCGATACACCAATGTTCTCGGCGGCTAGCTTTGTGTGTTTTGTTATAGCAATGGGAAACAGGGTAATACAGCCAATCTTCTTGGAAGATGTCCCTGCACAGATAGTTATCTCTGTAGTGACAGGCAGAGCTGAACTGATGCTTCCCCAACAAAAACTGAGGCAGGTAGAGAGCCCTTGGCTTGTGTCCCAACCAATCGAACAGAGAATAGCATGTCTACACCCATGCTTCCCCACGGTTCAGAAACCTCTCCTTCTGAACCTGTCTCCCTCAGAGCTACTCTGTAGAGTCACCACACCACAGCCCTGGCCTTGTGCCTCTTCCTTGTTTCAACCCAAAAGTGGCTTCCCACCAACTCCAGGCATGGCTGCTTCAGCCCAACACACAACATTCTGATGTTGGGCCCCTACCCAGCTGCCCAGCCTCCTTGACCTTTCCTGGCAACATAAGCTATGCTAAGCAGTGAAGGATGGCCTGGCCTTCCCCTTGGGCTGCTGAAACTGCTTCTTCTGTTCTTTCCGTTGCTTGTATGGTGCCATCTAATTTAAATGGTTTCTGTCACTTCCGCTGGCTGGTCCCTAGTTTGTCTGTCTTCCACCTCCCCTCCCCTCCCCTCCTCTTCTTCCTTCTCCCCTCCCCCTCCTCCCCATCTTCCCCTCTCCCTCCTCCGACTCCCCATTCCCCCTCCTCTTCCCCTTCTTCTATGTTGGGAACTAACCTAAGGGCCGTGTCAGACAGAAGCCCTACCACTGGATTTCCACCCCAGCCCTGGACTCGTTTTCAAGAGTCAGCAGCTTAAATGGCATCTTCTCCAGGAAACATTTGCTTCCTCCTCAGTCTCACTTGTGCCCTTTGCTATAGCTCTCGTCTGGTTAACAACGCCGTCTAGTTGACTCTCCATTTCTCCCACTAGGCTGTGATCTCCTTGAGTGGGTGACAGTGCTTCACCCACTGCCATCTCGTCAGCCCCTGGCTCAGGCCTGCTACCAATGTATGGTCAATGTGTGGAATGTGAAATGGATAGTAACTATGTGGATATTTTTATATATGCTTTATGAAATATATCTATGTGGATATATTTTATATTATTATGTGGATATTTTAAAGACACAATAACAGTTGTGTCTTAAGCACACACTACCAGAACTAGAGAGCTCTTCGCAGTAACCTAGTCAAATCCTCTGGTTTTAAAGGCTAGGAAACGGAGGCCCAGACAGACCATGTGAATGGCCAGAGAGCAGTTTAGTGGTCAAGCCAGGCTGTGGCTCCACATGGCTTAAACCTGAAGTTCAAGCCGCCTTCCTTCTGCTGCCTATAAAGCCAAGGCTTTTAAATATTTAGGCAATAATCCATGTACTACACTTGATGAAAGTCTGTGTTCTGGGACTCTCTGGTTCATTTTATCAACTAGGCTTGGGCACTCCTCCCTAGTCAGACATACATCTCTTTTTTCATTGGTTCTTCCATGAAAAATTCACTTTTTAATGGTTCTGAAAGAGGTTTGAGCCAAAGTATATCTGTCACCAGGCTCTAGAAGCAAGATTTTGGTTTCTGTTGTAGTAAAGATAACACTTAGGCCCAGTATGTTAGTGCACAGGTTTAATCCCAGAACTTGGGAGGCAGAGATTGCAGGATCTCTGTGAGTTCAAAGCCAGCCTCATCTACATAGTGAGTTCCTTCCAGAACAACCAGGGATATGTAGTGAGACCCTGTCTCAAAGCAAATGGGCAAACAAAACAAAGAAAAAAGATCACACTTAGGTTCATGAAGGTTGGTAGCCACAGAACCCCTTTGTTCTGTGTATTAACTTTGATCTTGACAGTATTTTAAACTTTAAAAACAATACCTGCAGAGTTTCATTTCTCAGAAAGCATTGTAAAGTAAAAATGAGGTTAAGTATATAGAGGTATTTGAAGATTTTCAAATTAAAAATAGAAAAGGTTACTTACCTTTTCTAAAGCAACCTTGTGTTTTGTTTTATTTGTCGTGTGTGTGTGTGTGTGTGTGTGTGTGTGTGTGTGTGTGTTGAGACAGGGTTTCTCTGTGTAGTCCTGGCTGCCTTGGAACTCACTCTGTAGACCAAGCTGACCTTGAACTCAAAGATCCACCTGCCTCTGCCTCCTGAGTGCTGAGACTAAAGGTGTGTGCCACCAATGCCTGGCTTTGCCTTTTTTTTTTTTTTAATCTAAACTTCCCTCTTGCATATAGACTTGGCACACCTTGCTAGCTAGGCAATGCCAAGAACTTACAACACAATAGCTATTCAATGTAAAGATTAAATCAGCCGGCTGCAGCACGATGGATACCGGGAGATGTATATGATCTTATGCTTTGGGAATTCATCATTCCATATTCACTGATTTGGAGAGGGCTTGAAGAGTTGGCTTTTGGTATGCGCAGGACATGAAACACAAATGCCAGAGTTTGATCTGAGGTGATGTAGGCAGAGCACACTAAATGGGAACTCTGGGGTGAACTTCTAGGGAACATGGAAGAGGTCAGGATGTCTTTCAGTGAAGCCTTATCTTGGATCAGGGACAGGGTGGGACACTTCATGTCAGGCATGGAAGGATGGGCAGATTGCTACAGAGACAGGAGGGAGAAGGTCAAAGGGGAACAATGACTGATGTCGACGGCGGTTTGTGCAGAGCGCCAAATGACAGGCGTGAGAGCAGAGACCTGGAGTGTGCTGAGCTCCTTTCTGGGTCTGACACAGCCAAGTGCTTGTGACCCATCCAAAGGTTTCCTCTTCCTGAGGGGGCTATGTGGGCTGCCCCACTCCCTTCATTTCACACAGGAGAAGAGCTGAGTTTGAAGGAGTTGAGAACAGCTTGCCCTAGGGACTGCACTGTTCAGAGATGGTCTCTGAGTAACAGAGCTCTGGCTGTACTCATGGTATTTCCCTTGTTCATTGCCCCTGTGACTCCCAGATGGGAGAGGCCTCCATCTGTCATTTAAGGTCCTCAGGAGGCAACCTCTGGCTCAATTTAAACACAAAAAAAAGCATCGGCACTGTCCATCTTGAACAAGTCCTATCCCCAGTACCTGTGCACGTGATCTTCTCTGGAAAAGTCTTTTTGCAGGTGTAATCACGGGAAATCGATATTGCAGAGATTAGAAGGGTTCCACAGCATGGACTAAAGTCCTATCCCCACTCCCTATAATTGCAATCTTAGTAACTTTAGCATCTCTTTTTGAGGATTGTCATTCAACTTAAAACAGAGGGTCTTAAGAGTTGCTATCACTATCATGAAACACCATGAGCAAAAGCAACTGGGGGAGGAAGGGGTTTGTTTTCATTACTGAAAGCAGCCAGAGCAGAAACTCAAACAGGGAAGGAAGGTGGGGCCAGGAGCTGAAGCAGAGGCCATGGAGAAGTGCTGTCTATCGTCCTGTTCCTTTAGAACCCAGGACAACCAGCTCAGGGATGGCACTGCCCACTATGAGCTGGGACCTCCCACATCAATCATTAATTAAAACAAGGTCCTACAGATTTGCCTACAACCGATCTTCTCAGCTTTTCTCAATTGAAATTCCCTTCTCTCAGATGATTCTAGCAGATGTCAAGGCGAAATAAAAATTATCCAGCGCAAGAGACCATGGCTGGAAATGTAAGAAGTAGGGGCAGAACAACAGAGTTAAAGTCCACAAACCCCAGAAGTGACACACCCTCTCGGTCCACATCCCCGGGGATGTTCTGGCCATGTTCCTTTCCAGGAAGCCTCTTCTTTCCTGGGGCTGTTTGCTTGGAATAGTAAAGGCCAGGCAGAAAGAGATATAAGGAAAAAAAAAGCCAGAAAAAAAAAAAAGGAAAAGCCACATCTTGTCAGTGTTGCCATAGGCAGGAACTGTAAAAGACTAGCTTATCTTTCAGGCAGAAACCTTAGATGTTAAAAACAAACAAAACGAAACAAAGAAAAAAATCCCATATGTGGTTAGTATTTCTACAGTAATAACCATAACCAATGATGACTGAGTTTGCTGGATGTGGTTGGTGGTTCATAGAAACCCTCGGTGGCAAAAAAAAAAAAAAAAAAAAAAAAAAAAAGGCAAGATATGGTCTTTTCAGCGTACACCGCAAAAGTACTGCCAGACTCTTGCTCACCAGGGGACTCTCTCTGAGGCTGTCTGTATGCACACGCTGTTCCAGATACTGGAGTAAATCACAGGGTGTAATGAAGAAGAAGGGTACCTGCCAGGCTTAGGATGCTGCCAAGCAGCTCAGAAGTCACTGGCCATCACCCACTCTGGTGCACAGACTTGGCCAAAGACACCCCGATCCTTGGTTATATAGCCATTGCTTAAATACCTCCCGTGGTAGGGAGCACCCTACTTCCAGATCTGTACTTCCGTCCTTGAGCCCCTGATTGTATGAGAGTGCAGACCAATTTGAATCTCAAACCATGATCTGGTTTCTAGCATGCATTCTGTTTCTGTTGGTCTTTCATTCCCTTAGAACAACCCCCCTTTCCTTTCTTTATGACTAGAAATGACCATGAATAAAAACAGCCCCTGCATGCCCTCAGTGTGCTGTACTACAGCACAGGTCTACTTCCCACCATCATCCATGACACAGCGATAGTCTATTCAGGGTGACTTAAGGGGAGAGGTCATAGAGACAAAATGCAAAGTGACGGTCTGTAGGGGGCGCTCTGGTGGAATAGGCTTTACCTGATGGTACATTTCCATGGCTCCCAGGCTGATTGGAAGTATTTAACCCTGGATGATTGACACTAAAATGTACATTCATTCAGTTGGGAGCTTATCCAAAGCTGACTGTCCCGAGGCCGGTGGGATCCATAAATTGATGGAGGAAATTATTGACCGAGTGGGATGAACCTGACACTTTCTGTTCATTTTTGATTTGGCAATTACTAAACGCACACCCAGATCCCTTCATTTAACTTTGACTCAACTTGTCTACTACGACTGCTACAACTTTTAGGTGCAGGAAAACAGTGATGCCCTGCCGAGCGGTGGTGGTGCACGCCTTTAATCCCAGCACTTGGGAGGCAGAGGCAGGTGGATTTCTGAGTTCGAGGCCAGCCTGGTCTACAAAGTGAGTTCCAGGACAGCCAGAGCTACACAGAGAAACCCTGTCTCAAAAAAACAAAACAAAAAACAAAACAAAAAAACCAACAAAACAAAACAAAACAAAAAACAGTGATGCACTTTCTTACCTGACTTTTGTGAAAGGAAAACTTAATTGTAAAGTCATTTGTGAGTAAGACCATAGATGCATCATGTAAGAGTTGATTTTTAAAAAAAATCCATAGGCATAGGGGTTGGCAAGATGGCTCAGGGGGTAAAGGCTCACTACACAAACTTGGTGACCTAAGGGTCATCTTCAGAGCTTTAGTGAAGGGGAAAGGAAAACAAATCTACTCCACAAAATTGTCCTCTATTCCAATAGAAGTGCCGTGACATAAATGTGCATGTGCACGCACGCACACACACACACACACACACACACACACACCACGCACACATGCACACATACTCACACATGCACAAACCCTAAATGTTTTATTTTTAAATCCATAGGCATATATATATATATATATATATATCCTATAGAATCACATAGAATACTATCCTGTGATATGTGTGTATGTGTTACTACAGCCTATAGTATAGCAGATATAATCAATACAAACGCCCCTTGATAATTTCCCTTGCATGAACAACATACTCAGCCAATCAATGTTTAATTGCGGTGAATCAATCATTAATAATAACCACCAATAAATGTCTGCAAAGCTATCTAAACTCACTGGCAGGTGAGAACCCATCCGTCTCCAACAAAGAGAAATGGAAAACAACAGATAATAGAAGGGAGTTCCCCTACTGATTCGTTGACACTGCGCAAAGATGGCCAGACTTGAATTTTTACGGCTCTCGGGCTTACGCAAACCGCTTTGCTGTTGCTGACTAGGGTGTGTAGAAGTGAGAGATGGGAGAATGGGGATGTATGCTTACCTTGGGAAAATGTCAGCCACTGACACATTTTTGAGCAAAGGGGTGATAAAGACAGAAGCCAATCGGCTTCTCTTCTCCCAGCCCTGACGGGTGTGAAGCGCTAGCGCTCACCCAGCCCGTGTGGAACTGCATTGATGAAACATGATCCCAAGATGTGTTCCTGGGTGTGGGTATCAGGGCTTGGAACTGCATTTGTTTAGACAAGGTAAGTCACCTATTATGCAACACCATGGATGAGGTACACTCCCTATGCTGCTATTTGGAAGGTCGATACAGGCTTCCAACCCCAAACCAATGCGGCCTTGCGCAGGAATCAGGTTCTCAGGAGATCCTGGTGTCCGTGGAAGAGCTTAGCTCTGGAAATCGGGAGCATCTCACGAGTGTCGCGGTGGAGGTCTGGTAAATGAGCTTTAGGGACGGAATGACAAAGCAATGGCAGGAGTCTGGCTGGCCTGCGTCGTTCCTGCGGTGTGTGGGTGGAACAGCTCGGGCAGTCAGAGGGCAGGGACCTGGCTGACTCATCCACGCGTCCCCCTCCTCCCGGCGGCTTCCAGCACTGTTTGCAGTCCTTCCGCACAGCGATCCTCACTTGCACGCCTCCTTCGAATCTGGGTCCTAAGCTCTTGCCTCATCAGCACCCTCGATTGCTCACCTCTGTGCCCGTCTCCATGAACAATTATCCAGCTGGGTTCCCACGTACGAGGCTTCGTTGGTGTGTGT
Organism: Apodemus agrarius; assembly: GCA_964023405.1. Taxonomy (NCBI): domain Eukaryota; kingdom Metazoa; phylum Chordata; class Mammalia; order Rodentia; family Muridae; genus Apodemus; species Apodemus agrarius. The sequence continues at coordinate 69,934,198 of OZ030018.1, forward strand.
GGGGGGCGGGGGCTGGGGCAGAGGATATTCAGCTGTGCTAAACAGGTAGCTCCCGCAAACGACTGGACAATGATCTTGCAGGATTATTGTGTTTGTTACATTTGTAGGACAAAAACTTTGAAGATCATTCTGTTTGTTTTGTTCTAAAACAGGGTCTTACGATGTAGCCCTGATTGGTGGCCTGGGGTTCTCTATGCAGGCTGTCCTCAAACTCACTGAGATTGGCCTCTGTCTGCCTCCCGAATACTGGAATTAAAGGCATGCACCACATTAAAGGCATGACCATTATTCTTATTCCTATTAGCCAGATAAGAAAACTGAGACTCAGCGGGGCATGGTGGCGCATGCCTGTAAACCCAGCACTTGGGAGGCAGAGGCAGGTGGATTTCTGAGTTCGAGGCCAGCCTGGTCTACAGAGTGAGTTCCAGGACAGCCAGGACTACACAGAGAAACCCTGTCTCAAAAACCCATAAAGGAAAGAAAGAAAGAAAGAAAGAAAGAAAGAAAGAAAGGAAGGAAGGAAGAAAGAGACTCACTTCTTTGAGTATTGTGTTGTGAGCAAATCTTTTTTTGGGGGTGGGGGGAGTTGGTTTTTTCAAGACAGGGTTTCTCTGTATAGCCCTGGCTGTCCTGGAACTCACTCTGTAGACCAGGCTGGTCTCGAACTCAGAAATCCATTTGCCTCTGCCTCCCAGAGTGCTGGGATTACAGGTGTGTGCCACCACCGCCTGGCTGCAAATCTTAAAACAGGCTGTGCTTTACCATGGCAGTTTGGACCAGTTGCTGTTGATTAATTTTACCATGTTGATGCCCTTTTGACACTTCCCAACCAACCTTGATTAAATTTTCACTTTGAGCAGGGCACCATTGGTGCATACCTTTAGTCCCACTATCTGAAGAGCAGAGGCAGGCAGATTTCTCTGAGTTCAAGATCAGCCTGGTTTACAGAGTGAGTTCCAGGACAGCTAGAAACACAGAGAAACTCTATGGGCCCGGGGGAGTGGAGGAGGGTCGGGTGAGGAGAGGTATGAGTCTGCCTTTAATTAACTAACCAACCAACCAACCAACCAAGAGTGTTTGCTTTTTCAAAAACTCTGGAAAAGGAAACTAAGGTGAAGCCTTGAGTTACTGGTTGAACTCTGGTAATGAGATGGCCATTTTCTCTACACTTTCTATTATTGTTGCCTTTATTAAAATACTCTTCATTTCCCTGAGTTAGGGTTATCTTTAACAATGCCAGATGCTCTCTCTAATTCTATTTGTGTGTCTTCTCTCTATCTTTCTCCTGGAGATTGTATTCAGAGATTTTACCGTCATGCTTCTAAGTTGGGAAATGGAGAAATCATGTTCTCATGCATTCCTTCTCTGGTTTGTGAGCACTGTCTTCCCAAAGCCTTTCTAACTATCGCCGACTTTGTCAGTCCTTTGGGAGCGCCACAAAATTCACCCCAATTAAGCAAGAGTCTGGTGGAGGTATCGCAAACAAAAAGGATGTGGCAAGGAATCAGACATGGGTGAGCAGTGTGGTCCCAGTTCTCTGGCTGCTAACTTGCTATGACTGACCTCCGGCTGGTCCACTGCAATCTTCATCTGCACCAGAAAAGAATGGGCTACTCTTGCTACTTGTTATCTGGAAACTTGTTAGACACAGACCCACAGACACACACACACACACACACACACACACACACACAGCACCCAGAACTTATAAATCAGTCATTTTGTTAAGGTTACTCCTGGGAAATTTCTGTACACATTAAAGTTAGAAAAGTACTATACCATGTGCCTTCCTGATATTTTTCTTAATTATTTTAACTGACAAGTAAAAATTGTGTGTGCATGTGTGTGTGTGTATATATGTGTGTGCATACGTATACATATATGTATATACATATTTATGTACCACCTAGTTATAACATTTTAATATTATATATAGATTAACCAAACAAACTAGCAACAATGACTTCTAAAATACATGTTAACCGAGTGCTCTCGATAATATGGAAGAGTAACAGGACTTACGTTCAACTCCTGACACTGCCTATATTTGATCTATACCCGGTGAAAACTACTTCCATGGTTAAGCAGCAAGTTACAGTGGCCTCCCCAATGAGAATGTTATTCAGCACAGTTGATTATAAACTGGTTTCTTCACTGGGTAGCCCTGACTGTCCTGGAACTCACTTTGTGGAGATCCGCCATCCTGCATCCCAAGTGCTAGGATTAAAGGTGTGTGTCACCACACCTGGCTTAAATTGACTTTTAATAGACACCTTAGCGAGGAAAGCGATGATTGGTTGGGGCATTGACCAGATCGCATTTTCACTTTAATTTTAATTATATAAAATGTTGATACAATGCTCACTGGAACATGTGAACTTTTTTTTTCCCTCTACATAAAGCGGAAGAGCAATGCTGCCTGCTTTCATTCTCAACTTTCAAGTTCTGAAAATGCTAACTGCCCATTCTAAACTCTCACCCACGTGTGAACTTTTGTCCCCGCTCCTCAACTAGAGAATACTAGGAAAACAAAAATGAATGAATTGCTGGGCGGAAAAAACAGCATCGGGAACCTTCTGCCACCTAGAGCCACAGAAGCACCCTTCCCCGAGTCCCCTCCTCCTAATGACGAAAGCCGCCGAAAGGTGGAGTTAGTCCTGTGAACCTGAGCGGCCATATTTTCCAGTTGTCCCAATTTCTCCCCGGACTTTAAATAGTGACGTACAAGTCTCGAATGTACCATTCTCTTAAGCCAGTCAATGTGTCAAAATGGAAACAAGTCATAGGATTAGCCATAAGTAATCCCCGAGAAAAATGTTTATATTTCTTCTCTATAATATTGTCAAACTCGGAATCTACCAAAAATCATTCTGAACCAGATCATTCAATACCCTGCTGCTACACTTTGGGGCAGGACAACTTGGACTCGCTCTTACGTCACTTCCTGGTTTACAGCCAGGGAAACCGGAAGCCTCACGCGCTGAGAAGTGGCTGGTGCTGCTGGAGCGCTGTTATGGGCAGGAGAAGAGCGCCGGGTGGTGGGTCGCTGGGCCGGGTACTTATCCGGCATCAGACTCAGCGAAGCCGCAGCCACCGTCATGCTGACTCCTGGGTAAGAAAATCCGCGCTCTCCATATCCTTTCCGTCTCGCTCTGAGAGCCTCCATACTACAAAAGTTGGACCAGAACTCGCGCCTGAACAGGATTTTAAAGCAGACCCCAGCCAAGATGCAGGGCGCAGAGAGTCTTAATACAGGACTAGTGTGTGATGATGTGGGAAGGAAAACGTGAAGAGCCTTTGGTGTTGGGATGTTTCCCTGTGTTTGGCTTTTGCTCTAGAAGCCACGGGCGCTCCTAGAAATTTCTATAAAGAAAGTAACTTGTTATCTTAAAATTTTGAAACAGTGTCCGTATGCAGCCAAGGTTGGCCCAGGACCGCCTTCCTCCTGATTGTGCCTAGAGAGTACTGGGTTTACAAGCCGTGGCCACCACGCTTGGATCTTTAAACTTTCCGATTTTAGTTGTGTAGAGAATCGATCCTCTAGACGTGGTTGGTTCCATGAGAAGAAAAAAATTAACTCCGATCCCAGCTTCTCCTTGTTTTGCCCCCTCGGGCTTCAACTTAAGGGATTGACATTGTCTCTAGAAGCTTAGGGAAGATCATAGTAGGAGCCTTAAGAAGTAAATGAAATACAGACATTAATCCCAGGAGAGTATTTGAGGACATTCTGAGTCCTCATTAAGATTATGTGCTGAAGCTGGGCAGTGGTGGTGCATGCCTTTGATCCCAGCACTTGGGAGGCAGAGGCAGGTGGATCTCTGAGTTCAAGGCCAGCCTGGTCTACAGAGTGAGTTCCAGGACAGCTAGGGCCACACAGAGAAACCCTGTCTTGGGGACGGGGGTGGGGGGGTGGGAGGGGGGAAGAGATACCGTACTGAAGTTGTTTGTCCCTGGTTGGTGTCAGACACACTTTCCCATTTCCAAACAGATAGTGTGAGGAAAACACACATGCTTCTCAGTATTCAAGTCTGGACATTTGATTACTAATCATCTTGACTTATCAATGTTTAAAGGAATTCTAACTCATGTCTTGATTTTTGTTAATTCTAAGCTTTTAATCCTTAATTTCATTTTTAAAAACTCTGTTTGTATCCATAGTAACCACATAACAAAGGATGGTATGTATCATACTCTGGGTTGTGTGAGAAATCAACAGCATTTGCAGGGAGCTCTTTCTTTAGTGGTCTTTCCAGGCAGACGGTCTTCCAGCCCTTGGGGTTTGGGGCACAGTAGACTAAGAGAAGTGGGGCACAGATCTCCCCCAGTTCACAGTGGCCCTTAGAGTTGTGGTCCCTGTGCCTTCTGCTCCTGTGATGACAGCATGCACCACCATGCTTGGCTTGAAAACATTCCTTCTCATAGGTCCTTATGAAAAATGTTTTAACTGACTGGCAGAGTCAAAACAAACTGGGCTCTAGTTCTTCATCAGTACTTAGTTTGCAACTATAGGCAAATTATTTTTACCTATTTATACCTCAGTTTCCTTCATAGTAAAATGGGGACACAATAAAATTCTCTTCAAAAGACCCTGAATTACATAATAGAGGGGAAGTGCCCTTGCTGAGGTAAGAACATGTTCATTTAAGTCTTTGATCTTGGGTTTTTGTATTGTTGGATAGAGACGCCATTGACAGCAGCGAGCAAGAATTCTGCTGAGCTGTGCCCCATCTCAGCTAGGGTTAGGTATTGCCAGTGTACATTCTGGAACATAGACTAGTATCAGCAAAGGTAGAGCTGTGTGGATGCCAAAGCAGAAGAGAGCTCCTCACTCTTTGTGCTTTCTTCAAAGCTGCATACGAGTGAACTCAACGACGGCTATGACTGGGGTCGTCTGAATCTTCAGTCAGTGACGGAACAGAGCTCCCTTGATGACTTTCTTGCAACTGCAGAACTTGCGGGGACCGAATTTGTGGCTGGTGAGTTAGTCCATTGCCTAGTGCCTGTGACACTGCCGTCTCTCACCGCATGTGAAGCCAAAAAGCAGTGTGGGAACGTTGTACAGGCCACACTGGTGTTTAAATTTGGCTCTAAAGAACACTTCAGATGTCAGGCATGGTGGTGCATGCCTTTAATTCCAGCACTTTGGAAGCAGATGGATCCTCTATGAATTCTAGGCCAGCCTGGTCTACATCAATTCGAGACCAGCCAAGGTTACATAGTGAGACCCTGGCTCAAACACAGGACAAAAACCACTTCAAGTTGTAGATCACTGAGTTCAAAGCCTCCTTGCTGCTGCCTGGCACGTTGTGTTTGGTCACTGTTGTAAGTGCCTGTTCTCTAAGCACTCAGAGTAACTGACGGATGCTGTTATGTTATTTCTATTATAAGTGTCGTGCTGCTTAGAAAGTCGGTCATTCATTTGTTCCAAATGCTCTATTTAGAACCAGTTACTCTCATCCATTGTGCTGGCTACGCAGAATGTTAAAGGCTACATTTTATTAATTTTTAACTATTCTTATATATGTTTTGAAGGAAGTCTAAGAAGCAATGGGCCCTAAGCAGGCTCATAGTAGTTTCTGTCTGACAAGATTGGGTGGTGAGTAGGTAACTGGACAGGAGACAGCTGTTCACCGCGGTGCACACCTATGATCCAGCATCTGCACAGCACTTGTCTTAAGTTTGAGGCCAGCTTGGGCTACAAATAATAAATTCCCAACTTGGGTTACATAACAAAACCCTGTCTCCAAACAGAAAGGCACACAGGCAGGCAGAAACATGTAGATAAGGTGTGAAATGGTAGTCTACTCTGTTAAGAAAATTGTTACAAGTTTGGTTGTGCTGGTGCAGGGGATAGGCTGTAATGAGCACAGACACTGAGGGGGTAGGCAAGGATCATATTCCTGGGAGGAGAAAAGGGAAGGCTAGGTATCCTGTCCCATGCCTTTGACCTCCGAGTGCAGAAGGCAGAGGTGAGTGAACGTCAGGGAGTGTGAAACTAGCCTGGTCTAAATAGTGAGGTTTTTTGGTCCAGACTTTATCCCCCTCCCGGTCCACCCTCTGACTGTTTCACATCCCACACCTGCCCTCACCCCCGGCCCCACCCCCATCCCTGTCTCCAAGAGGATGTCTCCACACCTCCATCCCGCCAAACCGCCCTACACCCTGGGGTCCCAAGTCTCTCAAGGGTTAGATACATCTTCTCTGAGTCCAGACTGGCAGTCCTCTGCTGGATATGTGTTGGGGGACCTCATATCAGCTGGTGTGTGCTGCCTGGTTGGTGGCCCAGGGTCTGAGAGATCCTGGGGTCCAGGTTAGTTGAGACTGCTGGTCTTCCTCTAGGGTCCTCCTCCTCCTCCTCCTCCTCAGCTCTTCCCAGCTTTCCCCTAATTCAGCCACAGGGGTCAGCAGCTTCTGTCCATTGGTTGGGTGTAAATATCTGCATCTGGCTCTTCCAGCTGCTTGTTGGGCCTTTTGGGGGGCAGTCATGATAGGTCCCAGTTGTCCTGTACGCAGGAACTCCTGGGATGGCTTGAGGGAAGCAGGAAAGCTGGTGATCTGCCGTGACAGAAGGTGCCAGCCAAAGCGTGAGACCTTGTCTTCCAAGGGGGAGGGGATTAAGGGTTCATTATAGGTTTTTAAGCAAGAAATGACATAGTTAGATTTCATTTTCTGGTAGGTTTTGTTTAGGGGAGATATCTGTTTTGACTTGTGGTTTTGGGGGCGGGTAGTCATGCTACCCACCTCCTAGCTCTATGAAGTTATGGTGCACGATGTCTTAATATACACACCATGTACTGGAGGTGACTTTCAAGCTGACAGATCCATCACTTCACGTGGTTCTCTTGTGTGTGGTAAGATTATGACAGTCTACTTTCTTGGTAAATTTCGAGCATTCCTTGGTGAGGTCACCATGTTGATCATTAGCTGTCTAGAACTCCTTCTCACGCCTCATTGAAGCCTTGTACTCTTCGATGGCCGCCATCCTGTTTCTTCCTCTAACACATGATTCCCTGCCACTGCAGGCTCCGCCTTTTCAATCTTATATACTAGTGAGGTCGCGTTAGCCAGTCTTAGCTACTTTGTGGGTTCCTCTTTTTCCCACTCTATCCTCCCCTCACCCGTTTCACTACCCATCACTAAGAGAAAGGAGAGAGGGAAGAGAGATCTGAGTCTAATTTCTTCTTGTTTCTTCTGTGAGCACGACTACTAACAAACCATAACCAATCTCCCTGAACGACCAGCAGCCAACAATCCCACCTGTCAGGGCTCTAGCATCTGTATACCCTTTGAAAAATTCCCAGAATTCCAACCATCACACAGTTGCAGAAACTGTCTGCAGCTCTGCTAGAGCACGAGGTAGATCATAGCCGCAGGGCCCCAAATCCCCACACCTGGGATTAAAACAAAAACATTCTCATCATATTTCTACCTTTTAAAAAAAGAAACCAAAGTTCCTGAATTCTCACTACGGGCCCTGAACTCATGACTCTGCTGCCTCCATTCCCAAGCGCAGGGATCATAGGTATGTGCCACTTAGCCCCGTTACAGGTGCTAGGCATAGATGGAACTTAGCTTTCTGGTTGCTGGGCAGGCACTGTAGCAACTAAAGTACACCCTCGGCCTCCAGGTTGCATTTTGACTAATAGTACTTTTCTTTCCTGTGAACAGAGAAGCTTAATATTAAGTTTGTGCTCCCTGAGGCTAGAACTGGACTGCTGTCGTTTGAGGAGAGCCAGAGAATTAAGAAACTCCACGAAGAAAACAGACAGTTCTTGTGTATTCCGAGGAGGTAAGCTGAACAGGAGTTTAGGCCATTGGGGGACAGAATGAGGCTGGGTTAGAGTGGGTAAGAACACCAGCGTCTGCTCCTCAAAGGACAGCTTCAGGTCCTGGTGCCCACGTGGCATCTCCCAGCTCTGTAAATCCAGAACTAGGGCATTGTCCCATGCCCTCTCTGGCCTCTGCAGGCATTAGGCGTGTACATGGGGCACAGACATACATGCTGGCGAAAACAGTCATCCACATAAAATAATAAACTAATTTTAAAAAGAAAGAGGAACATACAGCTACTGAGTATGTTCTTAGTTCACAATTTTCCTGCTTCCTCCCTTTCCAGCTGCCATTTACACTCAGATTCTCCCATATTTTGGTAGCTTTTATATAAAATTTCCTCTCTATGATTGTTTCAGACCAAATTGGGACAAAAAAACTAGCCCGGAAGAACTGAAACAAGCAGAGAAAGATAACTTCCTACAGTGGAGACGCCAGCTTGTCCGGTGAGTGTTGGCCTTACGGTTTGCCTGGCAGCCCTGGGTGCAGGCATTCAGCCTGCTCTGCCATTTGCCTCCTGAGGTTTTGATTCCTGTAAAAGAGAAGTACAGGGACTGGCAGGAGAGCTCAGCAGGCTGAAGCTCTCTGCTGCCAAGTTTGGTGATCCGACCTCAGTTCTCAGCACCCAGGTGATGGGAGGAGAGGTGACTCCTGCAAGGTGTCCCCTGGCCTCTAAATAGCCACACAAAATAACTAATACAATGCTATTTTAGGTAGGGGAGGGAGGCAGCGCTTGCCGGTGCATTTTGGTGCGTGTGTAGACAGCACATCGGGTGCAGCTGAGCTCAAGGGTGCTTAGTGGTTACTCCCCTCCACTGCTAGTCTTTTTGATTTATTTTACATGTGTGTATGTGTTTGCCTGAGTGTGTGTATGTGCCTGCAGAGTGACCATCCGATCCCCTGGGGCTGGAGTTACACGGGGGTGAAAGCCAGGCTCTTTCTTAGCTCCTGAGCCATCTTCCTGGCCCCAGTCTCTTCTACTTCAGTTCTTCATGACCCAGAGGTGCTCTTCTGAGCATTTGTCCAGTAAGAGTTGTGGGAGAGAAACTCTGGGGGCTTAAAGATAAAGGGTTTAGCCGGGTGGTGGTGGTGGCGCACGCCTTTAATCCCAGCACTTGGGAGGCAGAGGCAGGCGGATTTCTGAGTTCGAGGCCAGCCTGGTCTACAGAGTTCCAGGACAGCCAAGGCTACACAGAGAAACCCTGTCTCAAAAAAAAAAAAAAAAAAAGATAAAGGGGTTGTTGTTGTTTGTTTTTAATTGACTCAACAAGAGGTGTATTAAAATAATTAGACAGAACCTGGCCTATAATCAAAGCTATTGGGAAGCTGAGACAGAAGGTTGCGAGTTCTCACAGCCTTCCTAGACTACAAGAAAAGTGAAGAGAGGACTGGGATATGGTTGCGGGGAAGAGCTCTTGCCCGGCTTGTACAAAACCTTAGGTGTGATCCCAGTACCATAAACAGTAATAACTTACAGTATTTGTACGTGTATCGTTTAATGTAATAAACGTGAGTGTTTATAATTCTTTAAAACCAGTCTGATGAGGCAGAGATGTAACCTTCTCATTCTAAAGACAGGCTAGAAGAGGAACAGAAGTTGATACTGACTCCCTTTGAGCGGAATTTGGACTTCTGGCGCCAACTCTGGAGGGTCATTGAGAGAAGGTGAGGAATCTTTTCCCTGTTTGATGACCACGTTGCAGTGTTGTTACTGGACCTACGCTCAGGCCCTGGATCCAGCAGGAGGGAGATTCAATTACATAGTGAGCACTGAGAATTCCGCAAAACTGAAAAGAACCCTGACTGTAAACAGATCACAAAGCTAACCCAAAAGTCGGACTCTGGCAAAGGGACTCACTGTAAGGTGTAGGTGGGAGAGGATGTTCACAGGGCTGGGGTGGAGCAGACAGACCGACAGACAGACAAGAGAGAATATGAATGTAATCAGAATATATCATGTGCATGGATGAATTTTTCAGAGAACAGGATTAATTTTAAAGAACTGAAAAATATAAGACTGGAGAGATGGCGCAGCAGGTGAGAGCTCTGGCTGCTCTCAGGGACCCGTGTGGCCCCTAGCACTCCCATTCCATAACTCAGGGCCACTGCGACTCCGTCCAGGGGCTGCCCTCACGGCCGCCTGTGCATACTCACATAGACACAGGCACACAAATCTCTCTCATACTCACATACACAGATCTTTAAACCTGAAAACACTGGTCTACAGAAAGAGTTCCAGTACAGCCAGGGCTACACAGAGAACCTGTCTGGAAGAGGGATGGGGGGAGAGACCTGAAAGTATAATGCTATATTCAGTTTCAGTTGTAGTGGCTTTTAGGTCTAGGAAGGTAGTTCCGTTGTAGAACACTTATCAGCATGTTTGAGATCCTAAGTGTATTCTTCAGGACTGATGGATGGATGGATGGATGGATGGATGGATGGATGGATGGATGGATGGATGTGTGTGTGTGTGTGTGTGTGTGTGTGTGTGTGTGATGAGTACTTTTGACAAGTATGTAAGAATAGTGACTGGTGGACTGGAAAGATGTCTAAGCACTTAAGAGTAGCTGTTACTCTTACAGAAGACCAGGGTTCAGTTCCCAGTTCAGTGGAGCCTGTACTGTACCCTTTCCTGGTCTCCAAGGCATGGCAGACCTGGCAGATGCGCTGCGCACGGACATACATTTACAAAACGCTTGCACATATTAAAAAAGTAAATCTTAAAAAAAAAAAAAAAAAGACTAACTGTATCAGGTAAATTCTGGAGCACCTGTAGTTACTTCAGCAGGTGTACTTTGAGTTTGTTCTGATAATATGGAAAACGGGCACAGAAAAGCCCAACTTCAGAGGCGTGTGCTGTAGGGGAGGCTGCTCGCTGCTCGGCTCCAAGGACGCGTGGAGGAGTGAGACAGTCCTTGAGCTCCGAGCACGCAGTGCCTCGGCAAGGACCGGGCAGCGCGATGGCAGATAGCAAGGCCGTGGGCTGATGCGGAGAGAGGAGGGCTGGTGAGGGTTAGGCCAACTCGGGTGGCTTCGTCTGCTTAATTTTGGAGACAAGGTTTCTCTGTAGTCCTGGCTGTCCTGGAGCTGGCTCTGTGGAGCTTGCTGGCTTGGGGCTTAGAGAGCCACCTACCTGCCTCTGCTTCCCAGGTGCTGGGGCTAGAGCCATCAGCCACCATGCCCAGCCAGATTGCTTTTTCAGTTGGGTTTTTTGATGAGTTTGGAGTGGAAGGAAGACTTTGATTCTTTCCCATTAGCCACCAAAGAGACTTTTTTTTTTTTTTTTTTTTTTGATTTTGGTTTTTTTGAGGCAGGGTTTCTCTGTATAGCCCTGGCTGTCCTAGAACTCACTCAGTAGACCAGGCTGGCCTCAAACTCAGAAATCCGCCTGCCTCTGCCTCCCAGAGTGCTGGGATTACAGGCGTGTACCACCACCACCCGGCCAAAGAGACTTTCTGAATCCTTGTTCTCTGTCTCCTCTTTTGCATTGTTAGAAGGCCATGTTTTTCCTCAGAGTTTCTGAATAACTTTCAAGGATTTAGCAAATAAACTTTATCCACGAAATGGTGGTTTTAAGTAAGAGACATAAGGGTTGTGTTTATTTGAAATCCATAAACTATACCTGGGAAGAACAGTCAGAAACAGGGTTGTTTACTTGGAACTTGAATTTAACTTGTAAAAGAAAATTCATTCCTTTTTGTGATGTTGAAAATACTCCCCTCTCTCACCTTCCCGCTCCCTCTGTCCTCTCTCCTCCCCCACCCCACTCTCTGCATGCTCGTGGCCCTCCTCCTCCTCTTCTTTTCTTTCCTTCTCCTCTTCCCTTCCCTTCCCTTCCCTTCCCTTCCCTTCCCTTCCCTTCCCTTCCCTTCCCTTCCCTTCCCTCCCCTCCCCTCCCCTCCCCTCCCCTCCCCTCCCCTCCCCTCCCCTCCCCTCCCCTCCCCTCCCCTCCCCTCCCCTCCCCTCCCCTCCCCTCTCCTCTCTCTCTGCCTTTCTCTGGCTCTACTGTCCTCTCAACCCACCTCTCTACCTCCCCATGCCCTGAATAAACTCTGTTCTATACTAAAAAGAAGGAAAACATTCAAGAGTTAGTGATGGTGCAGACCTGTGTGAGTATTCTCACACCATGCGAAGGGATTAGTGACCCTCGGCTCTCTAAAGCCTTCTCCCACCGGCAGATGGAAGAATGTTGGGATGTGGGAGGTCAGCGCTCCGGTAGCATCTGAGGGTGTGTGCTGCTGCTGCGGCTGCTTTACAAGCGGTCACAGCTCTGCCGCACACTGCGCCCACTCGCCTTCCTGCGGTTCTTGTTTAGTTTCAAACTTTCCTCTGTTCCACTGTCTGTTCATCCTGACACTTCCCTAAGTGATGGATACTTGTTATTCATTTGTATTTAAGAATGAACTATTACAGGGCTGGAGAGATGGCTCAGCGGTTAAGAACACTGACTGCTCTCCCGAAGGTCCTGAGTTCAAATCCCAGCAACTACATGGTGGCTCACAACCATCCGTAATGAGCTCTGACACCCTCTTCTGGTGTGGCTGAAGTCAGCTACAGTGTATTTACACATAATAATAAAATAAAATCTTTAAAAAAAAAAAAAAAAGAATGAACTATTACACAGCTGATTGACAGGCCTGCGTGTTTGGACATAGTTTACCTGGTGGTGAACCTCTCTGTAGGGAGACTGGACAGGGATCAGCTCTGTGTGTGTGTGTGTATGTATGTATGTATGTTTCAGTTGTGATGTTAGTATCCTTGTCTTTCCTTAGCACCTGTGTGTGTGTGGGGGGGTTGCTTTTTGCTTTTTATATTTATTTTGTTGTACATGTGTGCCCCGTGTATCTGTGGTCAGAGATCAGCTTTAGGGAGCTGGCCCTCTCCTGTCACGTGACACCTAGAGAACTAACATGTGTGCTCGGGTCTGATGGCGGCCGAGCCACTTCACCAGCCCCTCCCTGTCCATTTCTTAAAGTTAAAAAGAAGAAGCAGCAGCTAGACGGTGGTGGCCCATACCGTTAATCCCAGAATTTGGGAGACAGAGGCAGGTGGATCTCCAAGTTCACGGCCAGCCTGGTCTATATAGAGAGTTCCAGGTCAACCAGAGCTACAAAGTGAGACCCTGTCTCAAATATATATATAAATAAATCAATCCTGAGAGGGGTCTGAGGCTGCAGCTCGGTTGATAGAGGACTTGCTTATCATGCATGGGGTCTTGGGTTTGACCCACAGCACCACATAGAACTGGCCTTGTGTCTTAGGCACATTGTGGTGCTCTGAGACAATATGACCATGGAAATGCTTAGAAAAGAAAGCGTTTACTGAGGCTGACTTGCAGTTTCAGAGACATAGTCCATTCTCATCGTGGTGGGAAGGCAGGCACCCGGGCAGACCTGGTGCTGGAGCAGTAGCTGAGAGCTCTACATCTGGACCCGCAGGTAGCAGAGCTTGAGGCTGGCCTGGGCTTTGAGAAGCCCGCCCCCAGTGACACTTAATTCAATATGACCAACATTCAAATATGTGCGTCTATTGCTTTTTTTTTTTTTTTTTTTTTTTTTTTTTTTTTTTGGTTTTTTGGTTTTTTGGTTTTTCGAGACAGGGTTTCTCTGTATAGCCCTGGCTGTCCTAGAACTCACTTTGTAGACCAGGCTGGCCTCGAACTCAGATCCACCTGCCTCTGCCACCTAAGTGCTGGGATTAAAGGTGTGCGCCACCACTGCCTGGCCTATTGCGCCATTCTTATTTAGACACAACATAGTAATGCCTGCCTATAGTCTTGGCACTCAAAAGGTAGAGGTGGGGAGAAAAAGTTATCTATGACCTTCACGTGTGTGCTGTGGCATGCACACAAACACACAAAATGCATAACTTAAAAGTCTTAATTTTTACTTACTTGTAAGGAGAGAGTCTCTCTCTCTATCCCTAGATGGCCTGGAACTCAACTCTAAACCAGCCTGGCCTCGAAGTCACAGAGATCTGCCTGCTTCAGTGTCCCAAGTACTGGGATTAAAGGCCTGTGCCAACACATACAGCCATAATTATCCCCAGAGGACTGAGCTTCATCCTGACTGCATAGCACCTTCAAGTCCTGCTTCAGAAAACAAGCCTCTCAGCTAGCTTAGATACACCTCACAGTGCCGGAAAGAGCAGACCAACCCCAGATCAGTAGATGGAAAGGAATAATTAAGATCAGGGCTAAAACTAATGAAAAGGAAACAAAAAAAAAAGTCAACAAAACAAAATTGAGTCTTTGAGAATGATAAAGATGGACACAGCCTTTGCTGAACAAAGAGAGAGAGAAGACTCATTAATAAGATTAGAGGAGAGAGAGCCATGACGACAGACAGTGGTGAAATTTACAGTTCTTAGAACAGGCCTTGAAACAGCTGCAGCAAATCAGAAAAATCCAAAACCAAGAATGTTCAGATTGGCCGGGCGGTGGTGGCGCACGCCTGTAATCCCAGCACTTGGGAGGCAGAGGCAGGCGGATCTTGAGTTCGAGGCCAGCCTGGTCTACAGAGTGAGTTCCAGGACAGCCAGGGCTACACAGAGAAACCCTGTCTTGAAAAACCACAAAAACAACCAAACAAACAAAACAAAACAAAAGAATGTTCAGATTGGTGTGGCAGGAAGGAGCTTGGTTTATGTTTAATCCCCGCCGCCCAGCCCCCATATACAGCTCCTCCCTTCCCCATCTTGCCCCAGGCCGAGTCTCAGTTGGAGACCGGTCAGGTTCCCTGACCATAGTGAACCCCAGCCGCCAGGAGTGCTGTTGAGCTGAATGGGAACAGCAGTGCACCCTGGGGCTCAGACACATTGCAGTCCTGCCCTCAGTGCCTGCTTGGGGCATGAGCAGCCCAGCTTCACTGACTGGGCGTTTCCGGTCCTGTCATTCTTGCTCTCTGATGGGGATTGTTAATTATTCCGTTCTTGTAGATTGTAAGGCGGCAGAAGTAGTCATGTATGTTCAGTCCCCCGTGACTGATGGAGTGGCACTGTATTTACTTTGGATGCCCCCAAGGGTGCATCTGGGATCCCCAGAGTGAGCCTGGACTTGTTAAAGAGTGTAGGTCCGTTGGAGTAGTTATTACTTGATGAGCTGTTACATTTTCTTTTTTCTCTTTTTCTTTTCTTTTTTGTTTTTTGAGAGTTATTTCTTTATTTGTTTAATGTATATGAGTACAGTGTAGCTGTGCTGATGGTTGTGAGCCATCATGTAGTTGCTGGGAATTTGAACTCAGGACCTCTGCTCACAGCTTAAAGATTTATTTTTTATTTATTTATTTTTTCTTATTTTTTATTAGATATATTCTTTATTTACATTTCAAATGTCCCCTTTTCTGGTCCCCCTCTGGCCCCCACTGAAAATCCTGTAACCCATTCCCCCCTCCTCCTGCTCACCAACCCACCCACTCCCGCTTCCTTGTCCTGGCATTCCCCTATACTGGGGCATCAAGCCTTCTCAGGACCAAGAGTCTCTCCTCCTTTTGATGTCCAACAAGGCCATCCTCTGCTATATATGCATCTGGAGCCATGGGTCCCTCCATGTGTACTCTTGATTTATTTTTTTTATTGTTATATCTAAGTACATTGTACCTGTCTTCAGACACACCAGAAGAGGGCTTCAGATTTCATTACAGATGGTTGTGAGCCACCATGTGGTTGCTGGGATTTGAACTCAGGACCTTTGGAAGAGCAGTCAGTGCTCTTAACCGCTGAGCCATCTCTCCAGCCCGTACATTTTCTTTTATAAATTTTTTATTATATTTAATTATTTATGAGTATACACATGATGAGGATAGATATGACTACCGTCATGTCTGTGTCATCATGTATACTTGTGGAAATCAGAAAATAACTTGTGAAATTTGGTTCTGTTCTTCACCGTGTCGGTCCCAGAGTCTCACTCAGGTTATTTGACTTGACAGCAAGTGCTTTTATTGACTGACTTATCTTGCTGACCCATTCCTTAATAGAACAGTTATGTTTTAATCACACAATATGGTTTGTATCACATAGAAATAGACCCGAGTTAGCCAGAAATACTAGTGAAGCGACGAAGTACTTTCTTGATGGCTTCCCTGTGGCAGATGTCCCTGTTTGCTGACAGGCTGACTACGCCATCTGTCTCTCTAATTTCTACAGCGGTTATCAAAAAAGATCTGCTCTGTAGCGTGGAGGGAGTGCGGGAGTGCTGAGGCGTGAGGCGGGCAGCACTCTGTGTGAGTCAGGCTTGTTCTTGTACACGCTTCTCCAGCAGGCGCCTGCACTGTCTTCTTCCTGCTGGTTCCAACTGCTGATTCCTTCCCTGTGTCGGTAGATGGAGCTGATGTTTGTTTATCTTGTGGTTTAGGCTGTTCGTTTTATAGTCATTTAGCTTAGTTTGGCTTGAAAGTGAGTATTACCCTGAAAAAGGAAATACTAAAACTAACTTAGAGAAGTTTAAAAGTTTGTTAAAAACGAGCAGATGCAAGCCAGGCCCACCCTTAATCACAGCACTTGGGAGCAGAGTGAGTTCTGTGCCCTTATAGAAAGGCCTCATCTCGGAAAACAAAATTGGCCGACCACGTTGGGGTTTGAAGAGAGAGAGCGCTGTGATATTCCTAGCCACAGAGGCTGGGGGCTCTGACAGGGGGAAGTGGGTGCAGGAAGGAGGAAATACCAATGTTCAGTGCTGTGCGGGCCTTCACGCCTCGTCTGCACTGTGCCGGGTTGAGGGGCTTTGTCTGCTGCAAAAAGCTATCTTACTGTCACATCTCACGTGTCGCATCTGACGTGACTTTCATGCTTCGCGGTGCCACCATTAGCTGACACTTAGCCCTGTTTTACTGTGTAAGCGCATTCTTGGAACTTGGCGGTTACCCGTCCTCTTGAGCAGTCCTGGGGTGAGATGCGTTTGCAGCGGAGCTTCCAGCGTGAGGTTAGTGTGGAGACCTTAGTGTGAATGCGGATCAGGACTGCGTACTTGGGAAACATCACTTTGGGGTGGATCAAAGTCGCCCTCCAAGCTAGAGTAGAGCAGCGGAATGTGGGAGAGACGGCCGCTGCCCCAGACTGCTGGGTGCCCTTTCCGGCCTCATCGCTTAGTGGCTGCAGGCAGATTATAGAACAATAACATACAGTAGAAAAACTGTCAATAATTTTGCCTTAAGGAATTAGCGTGTCAATTGCTTATTGCGTAGAAAGTATTTCTCTTTTTTCTTCTTCTTTTTTGGTTTTTCAAGACAGGGTTTCTCTGTGTAGCCCTGGCTGTCCTGTAGACCAGGCTGGCCTCAAACTCAGAAATCCGTCTGCCTCTGCCTCCCAAGTGCTGGGATTAAAGACGTGTGCCACCACTGCCAGGAGAAAGTATTTATTACTACAAATACATTATTTTATGGCAGTGGTTCCTTTTCCAATATATTTTTCTAGTTTGAGAATTGCATACACACTAATTTTTCTTGATAACCCACTGGGTCCAATTTGCGAACCCCGTCTGTTCCTGGGTGTGGGGATCTCCACTGGAGCAGGGTAGATGGACCTGGGCCGTCCCGTAAAGAAAACTGACTGTGGAAGCCGTCATAGCCAGGGAGATGGGCTCCGGAGGGTTCATGAGCCCCCGCCCACTGCGGCTGGGATGGGGCTGGCTTGATCCTGCTCGGGTCTTGTGCAGGCAACTGTAGCCGCTGAGTTTGTTGGATGCAAGGTCGAGAAGACACTGCTTCGCCCTGCTCCTTGGCTTTTGGCTTTTACGGTGTTTCCGCCCCTACTTTCTCAAGGGTCTCTGGAAACTGAGGAAAGGAAGTGGGGCTGTTTGTGGCTGCCCGGGCACTCCCCAGACACGTACTTCGTCTCTGAACTATAGATAGCTGTGAGCTTCCATGCTAACTGCTGTGTCACCAACGCTGGGACTTTACAGTAACTGCATTGTCTTCCTTTTCTCCCCAGTGATATCGTGGTCCAGATAGTAGATGCTCGAAACCCACTCCTGTTTAGATGTGAGGATTTGGTAAGTGAAGTTACCTCGGGTCCATGGCAGCCTGCCTCCGCAGTGGCCGTGAGCAGGCCTTCCGGCTTGTCTAGCTGGTTCTCAGACTCCCCTGTCCTTCGAGGTCGGGGACTCCCGACGGGTGTGCTCCAGCAGCTGTTCCCTTCTGTAGACGGCACAGACATCCGCATGCCGCACTCTCGCTGCTGGCTGAGAAGACACCGCACTGCCAGCCATTGCTGGTCTCTGGTTCTCAGGAGACGAGTCAGAGTGGCTTGGCTTTTACTTAGGATATTCCAGGCACTGTTTAATCCACCCCAGAGCTCTCTCCTCGCACCTTACTACACCTGTACTGTTTTACAAATGAACTAAACACACAATACAGAGTAGTACTAAGGTGTGAGGATTGCTGAAAATGACATGATCCGGTTGAACTCGTGAAACATGGTGCATATGTGTGACGTCCATGCTTCCATCTGAAGCCTGTAGTAGCTTCTCTGAACTCGTGAGTAGCAAACAGATTAATGGTAGAAGTTCTTTCAGAGCTCACAGAAAGGGTAAGTTAGTGGATGCATCAAAAAGTCTAATCTTTCAGTTAGAACGTGATTTTAGGGCCTCCTTGGAGAGGCTCAGCAGGTTGAAGGAGCTTCCCATACAAACCTGGGGGCCGCAGCTTGACCTCTTGAACCCCTGTAAAGGTTGACCAAGAGACCTGGTCCTCAGAGGCCTCCTTTGACCTCTACATACATGATATGGCATGCATGGGCTCACCTGCACACACAGTAATAAATACTGTTTTTACAAAGCTCAACTAAGCCTGGTAGTGGTGTTGCTTGCCTTTAATCCTCAGACAGATCTCTGAGTTCAAGGCCACTCTGGTCTACAGAGTAAGTTGTGAGAAACCCTGTCTCAAAAAACAAAACAAAACAACAAAAACACACAAACAAAAGTGATTTGGGGTGGGGGAGGGTGCTGTAGCAGCTTTAATTGAGAACCTGGTAATGAGGAGCCCAGCTGCTGTCTGAGGGGCCTGGAATGCCTGTCTTTGTAGGAATGCTACGTTAAAGAGATAGATGCCGCCAAGGAGAACGTGATTCTGATAAACAAGGCGGACCTGCTGACTCCGGAGCAGCGGTTCGCCTGGGCCGTGCACTTTGAAAAAGAAGGTGTGAAGGTTATCTTCTGGTCAGCTTTGGCAGAGACAGGTCACCCAAATGGTGACTCTAAGGTAAATGAGGCTGAGGCCATTCTCAAGGGGGTTTCAGGTTTGCTTTGATTTCTAATTAATGTGCTTTGTTTATATTGGCAGTTTGTAAGGATTACTTTTGTTTGAGGATTTCCCCTCCCCCCAAGTGCAGTGATTACAGGATAGTCTATAAAATAATTAGAATTTTAATCAGATTACACAGATACTTTGTGATTTCATATAATCTAACATGCCTAGTGTCACATCTGGCACCTTAACTCTTTTAATCTTCATAAGTTGTGTAAGAAGTTTCATAATAGTTTTTATTTGATTTTAAGAGAAACTTCACAGTACACAGGGCACAGCTGAAGAATATAGTAACTTGTCTGGATCTGAATTTGTCTTTAAAACAAACTAAACTTGAATTAAGACATATCTTGCTATTTCTTTTATCTCTAACCCAAATTTTACTAAAACTTGAAGTCTGTTTAAAAAATGAGTCATGTCATCTTTGATATTTAGAAGACACTTAGAAGTAATATTTCCCCTTCTTTATCCTTATCTGTTGGCTTTGTGACGGTGTTAGTGTAGGTGGTTTGCAGGTTGGGCGTGGTGGAGAACACTTCATTCAGCAGAGGTAGGAGGATCTCTCATGAGTTCCAGGTCAGCCTGATCTACAGAGTGAGTTCCATGACACACAGGGCTGCACAGACAGAACCTGTTTCCAAAAAAATGGGCGAGCTCATTATCTACTGAGCTAAGGTCCAACTGAAAGAAATCCCTTCTTCCATTTCCTTGTTGGATGGTCGTGTTCTCCGTCACTGACTAATTAGTGCTGGGGACACAGCAGCGGTACAGTGACTGCCGGGCGTGCACAGGGCGACCTCCAGCAGTGCCACGGGCACAGACGGGGCAGCTCGCTCCTTTGTCATCTCTAAATTCAGAAAACTCTTTCCTTAGGTGACGCCCCTGATCTGTGACCTGAGGATTTACTCTGTGTCTTCTTGGTTTCTTCCTGTTCCATTGTTCATCTTTCGCCTTCAGACATCTCAGAGACACAGTTTTGGGGCTCTCATCTCGGTGCTTATCCATTTCTGTTGAGATTACCCCTAAAATTGATGGAATCTAATTATTCCACATGTTTGGTAAGAGATACACAGAAAGATTCAAATTTCTAGAGCTGGAAGTATAGCTGGGAGCCTGAGTCAGCGAGTTAAAGGGCTCGCCTTCAAGCATAGCGACTCAGCAAGTGCTGGTCTTGGCCAGCCAAGGGTTTTGGTGCTTGTCTTTAATCCCAGCACTGGCGCGGCAGAGACAGGCAAATCTCTGAGATCAAGGCCACCCTGGTGTACATAGTGAGCCCTGTCTATCATCATCATCATATCATCATCGCCAAACTAGAATGAAGTTTTGCAACCTCTGCATTTCACACACAGGGGTCTGTGCTCTTTTTGACTTACTTAAGGTCAAAGACTTTGGTACTTTTTGACTTATTTAAAACGTTTAGCTGGGCATGGTGGCGCACGCCTGTAATCCCAGCACTCGGGAGGCAGAGGCAGGCGGATTTCTGAGTTCAAGGCCAGCCTGGTCTACAGAGTGAGTTCCAGGACAGCCAGGGCTACACAGAGAAACCCTGTCTCAAAAAAAAAAAAAAAAAAAAAAGTTTATAAAATCAAAGCCAGGTTGGGGATGGTGTACCGCTTGCTTCATATGCAAAAACCCCCAGGCTCAGTCTTAGCACAGCAGAAACAGAGCCACAAAAATAAAGGTCTGCCCTCCGAGGAGCCTGCTGGTGATCCTCCTGTCCCGGCTCTGCCCATTCGCTTGTCTCCAGCGTAGTGTTTCCTGTTCTCCTCCCATTGCTAGCCCGCGGCGTGAACAGTGCAGTCATACGGGGCTGAAGTTTTGTGCTTTCTGTTACTTCATCAGGACGAAGTGGGCAGTGTTGCTGAAGAAGCCAACACAACTGAGTCTGAAAACTCTAGTTCGGATGAGAATGAAATCCCACACAGAGACTTGTCGCTTAGTGAGGAGTCCGCAAGTGACGACGGTGACAGTGAGTATGAGGACTGTCAGGAGGACGAGGAGGAAGATTGGCAGACATGTTCAGAAGAAGACAGCGTCCCTGAGGAGCAGGAGGAGGAGCAGGAGGAGGAGCAGGAGGAGGAGGGCTGTGATCAGGACTGGAAGGAGCACAGTCCTGAGGATTCTGAGGCTCAGAACAGAGAGAAACCAGAAAATCAACAAATGAACAACGCTAGCTACCTGGTGTCGAAGCAGGAACTACTGGAGCTCTTTAAGAAACTGCACACTGGGAAGAAGGTGAAAGACGGACAGCTAACCGTCGGGCTGGTAAGGCGAAGGACACTGAAGCTTGCCCATGAGAGACCTGCCGTCCCTGTCCTTCCCGGCTGCAGGCGGCCTCAGTCGGGCTTCTGCACAGAGGGGGCACAGTTCATTCTTGTCCCCTGGCGTCATGGGATGAGGCAGTGGAGGGGCAGGGGCCGGTTCAAAGGTGACATCTCAGGGATATGTTGTCGCCACTCGTGTTTATATTAAATGCATTCTATCGTCTTCCACTTCAGATCTTTGACACATCCGTTACCGAGAGATGAGACTGAGACAGGTTTTGATGTTGCCAGACTTCAATGCGATGTTCTGTAGACATCCTGGGGTCCTTGCCAGCTTATGCTGTTTCGGATACCATTAGGGAGAATCCCAGTCTTGGCCAGACAAACTATGACAGATACTTTTATTGCATAAACATAAAAAAAAGGGGGGGGGGAACATACCTCCTATCCCAGCCGTATGGCCTAATTGTAAAGGATATAGCATGACCACATGGCCAACCCTTAGCTAAGGACATGGAAGGTGTCAGGGACAGCATGTACAAGAAAGATTTTTCCAGGGAAGCAAAACAGGGTGGAGAGAAAGGTTGTAGCAGGTCGAGTCTCGCGGCTCTTCGGTTAAAGTAACTTTAACTGAAGGTGTAGATCCTAATTGTGTTTAGCTCTCTCTCTCCTGCATTCCATCCACCACCTAAAGCACAGAAGGCTACTTAAAATGTAGGTCTAAAGAGACGCCTCGGCAGTTAGAGAGCGCTGGCTGCTTTCAGAGGACCTGCTCCCAGTGCCCACATGGCAGCTCACGGGGATCTGACACGTCTTCAGTCTCCATGAACACTGCCTGCAGTTGCTGCACACACACACATGAACACACAGCACCCTTACCCTTACCCATAGTAAGAAGAATTTTTTTTTTTTTTTAATTTGGAAGTAAAATGGCATTTCACTGTAGCATACTGGCTAAAGGTCTGTCTCGGGTTAGACAGGCGCAGTGTAATTCTAAATTTGACACTCAACTAACCTGACTAGGAAAGGTTTTTTTCATTTCTCTGAGATTTAAGGCTATATTCTCTGTTCCAAAAATTACTTTTCATGTGTATCGGAATGCCTGGTTTCTCTACCTGTGTCTTTGATTCATAGAAATAAAGTAGCTCCCTTGCTCTCTGCATTCTTATCTCTGGGCATCTAGAGAGTGGCTTAAGTATTCTGCAGAAATCACCTTTAGTCTCAGTCCTGACTAAAAGGCACTGCCGTTTTCAGATACTGGGAAGTTGGGGTTGTTTGTCTGGTGGCTGGCTTCACCCCTTGTTGACGATGCAGTGGAAACAGTGAAATGCCTCCTGGGGAGGCGCGGGGCGTAAGGGTGAGGTTCGCAGTAGGGCCAACAGCCAAGCCTGCAGAAGTAAGGTCCCCATAGCTGCAGCCCCTCAGACATGAGGCTAAGTATGTGAAGCCAAGAAATAAAGGACAGACATCCAGAGCTTCTGCTAAATAGTCTTTCCGAGCACCAGGCGCTTACCTAGCCTCTCTGCCACTCGGGTGACTTGTGGCTCTCTTCTAGGTGGGCTATCCGAATGTTGGTAAGAGCTCCACCATCAACACCATCATGGGCAACAAGAAAGTCTCGGTGTCTGCCACGCCGGGCCACACCAAGCATTTCCAGGTATGTCCCGTTCCTCGCCCCAGCACTCCTTCCTTCCGCTTGCCACCTGTCATTTGTCACCTTGTAACCTGCCATGTGACGTTCAGACCCTGTACGTGGAGCCAGGCCTCTGCCTGTGTGACTGCCCGGGCCTGGTGATGCCATCCTTCGTATCTACCAAAGCCGAGATGGTCTGCAGTGGGATCCTCCCGATCGACCAGATGCGAGATCACGTTCCTCCCGTGTCCCTGATATCCTTTCTCTTTCAGCCCGCTCTGCTTGGTAATGTGAGGGCGGTGGGGTCTTCAGGGCCCCGCCTTCAGACAGCAGAGTTGTAGGCAGTAGGAACAAAGGCGTGGTCCTCTGTATCTCTTAGGATTCGCTCTCTAAGTTAAGTTTGCTTATAATAGTGTTCCTTAAGCTAAGGTTGTTAAGGTCTGTTTTGGATAAATGCTTTTTTTTAGATTTATTGATTTTCATTTTAAGTGTGTTTCCCTGCCTGTTTATTTGTACACTACTTGCATGCCTGTTGCCCTGGAAGGTCAGAAGAGAGTGTTGGATCCCCTGAACTGGAGTTACAGACAGTTGTGAACTGCTTTATGGGTGCTGGATATAGAACTCTGGTCCTGCGAGAGAAGCGAGTGTTCTTAACTGCTGAACCATCTTTCTAGCCCCAGAGATAATATTTTAATGATTGTTTTATGTATGTTTAGAGACTGGGCTTTCCTATGTTGCTCAGGCTAGCCCAGAATACACTGTTACCCAAACTAGCCTTAAACTCAGATTCCTCCTCAACCTTCCTAGTGCTGAAATTACACACTAGGTAAGGTATAAGTTACCATGTCTGGCTTGGTTTTTGGTTAGTTTGGTTCAGGGTTTTTTGGGTTGGGGAGGGGGTGTTGGGAAGGTCAAGACAGTT
Organism: Apodemus agrarius; assembly: GCA_964023405.1. NCBI lineage: Eukaryota > Metazoa > Chordata > Mammalia > Rodentia > Muridae > Apodemus > Apodemus agrarius. Next base: position 69,958,087 of record OZ030018.1, read on the forward strand.
TTTGTATGTAGCCCTGGCTGTCCTGGAACTCAATCTATAGACCAGGCTGGCCTCAGACTCACAGAGATCTCCCTACCTCTGCCTCCAGAGTACTGGGATTAAAGGCATGGGCCAGGATGGAGAGATGGCTCAGCGGTTAAGAGCACTGACTGCTCTTCTAGAGGTCCTGAGTTCAATTCCCAGCAGCCACATGGTGGCTTGCAACCATCTGTAATGGGATCTGATGCTCTCTTCTGGTGTGTCTGAAGACAGCTATAGTGCACTCATATACATTAAATCAATAATATTTTTTTAAATAATAAAAATAAAGGCATGGCCTATTATTTTAAAGGATGTGTTTAAGGTGGTGGTTGGGGTGTGAGCCTGTTTAAGGATCAAGTAACTGCACTCTGCCGAGAACGTGTCAGCGGTGAAGTGTGGTGAAGTGTGTCTTAGATGCCACGGTGGTGTAGGAGTCAGTGCAACAGGATTCCTTGACGGGCTTACGTTTGCCAGAATATCCCACGGCGAGTTCTGGAAGCCACGTACGGTATTAACATTATAAAGCCTAGAGAAGATGAAGACCCCTGCCGACCTCCAACCTCTGAAGAACTGCTAACAGCTTATGGGTGTGAGTAGTCTCTCGGAAATCCCAGGCAAAATGGCTCATAGAAATTCGGAGAGGGTCACTCGGCGTCAAACCCAGGACAGGCATGAGATCCACTCCCAGATGTCTGTTTAATGGCATACGTGCTGATTTTCATCTCTACCTCCTATCAAGACAGTATTTCCCGTCTGGAAGGACAGGTGGCCACATGTGGACAGCTGCTCGGACCGCTGTCCACACCAAGCTCTGTGTGGATAAAGCCTCTGGTGTGACTGAAGGCACTGCCGAGTCGCTCTAGTGTACTCTGCATTTCTTTTACCATGTATCAGTTTGTCATGTATGTGTGTGTGGTGACATGCCCGCGTGCTCCTGCCCGCGACTGAGGCACTAGATCCAAGCTGGAGTTGGCTGTGGTAGTGAGCGCCGTGGGTGCTGGGGATGTCCTTGGAAGCCGTGAGTCCTCTGCATAGCACACGGCTCTTCACTCCCGAGCCACTTCCCCCGTGCCCACGGCATAGTCTCTGGTTTTGATTTTTCAGGTGGTCTCACTGTGTAACCCTGACCAGCCTGAGTTCACAGAGCTTGCCCGCCTGCCTTTGCCCGCCTTTGCCCGCCTTCCCCCAGCCCCCCAAGTGCTGGGAGTATGCCATAAAACTCAGCTGCTTTATGTTTTATTTTTGTTTATTTTTCTTTTCTCTACACGACTACTTGGCCCACGTGTGTGTGTGTGTGTGTGTGTGTGTGTGTGTGTGTTTGGTGCTTAAGGAAGCAGTAGCTGCCCTGAGACAGCAGTTATAGCTGTGCTGGAAGTGAACTCTGGTCCTGAAGAGCAGCCTGTGCTATTAACTGCTGATGCTTTAATCATTCCTCCAGCCCTGCTTTGTATTTTGGTAAATGCTGGTGAAGGGGAAGCATCTTTATCCTACCCCGCCCCGCCCCGGGTTGTTGGCCTTTTATCTCCTTTTAGTTATGATAGTGGTGGTGTGGTTTGTTTCTCCTATGTGTTGGTTCTGTCTTAATTTGTAAAGCTTTTGTTGTTGTTCTGAGTCTAGTTTCTGTGTAATCCTCCCCACTCTCCCAACCCCACCCTCACCCCGTGCTTGTGTTTGGTTTCTTGGACACTATAAAAGTTGCCAGTTACAGGGCAGTGGTTTTCCTTTGGCACTAACCTGGGTTTGATCTTTTACATGTGGGGGCTTTTTTTCCCCAGAGTGCAGTTATGTAATATTTACTTTAACATTTGAGTTTGTTTTGTTTTTTAATATTTTATTTGTAGTTGGGGGGTGCTATGCTCTTGTCTCTGTGGGGGTTGTGCCTGTGAAAGCGGTGCTCTCAGAAGTTGGGAGCAGGTGGAGTCCCTGGACAGCTGTGAGACACTGGCCATGTGCTGAATGTGAGTGTGGCTCCTCTAAGAGCATGCACTTACCCACTCCGCATCTCTCCAGACCAACAATTAAGAGTTTTAATAGTTCTAAGTTTATTTTTTGTGTGTGTATGATGGAAATTAGGATTCTACATATTTTCTTTTAAATTGAAAAAGCCAGCATAGCTCGTGTCTACAGGGACTGAATTTGAACCCAGCATTTCTGCCAAAACAGCTCTGCTCTCCCATTGCTCCTGGTTGAGAATTGATGGTGATCTTGGTTTGTTTAGGAAGTTGAAAACAGATGTAATTATTAAATTAGGATGTTTGCTGTGTTGCCTTTTTCTTTTATAGAAAATATTCTTGTGCGGGAGGCCTCTAAGTAAACGCCTAAGACGAGGGGGGGGGTGGAAGAGAAAACTAATCTCTAGAGACTGAAGTACCTGGCACATGCTGTGCGGGGCTTAGAAAGCCGTAGTAGAGCCGGGCGTGGTGGCGCACGCCTGTAATCCCAGCACTTGGGAGGCAGAGGCAGGCGGATTTCTGAGTTCGAGGCCAGCCTGGTCTACAGAGTGAGTTCCAGGACAGCCAGGACTACACAGAGAAACCCTGTCTGGGGGGGGGGGGGGAGCCGGTAGTAGTGAATGCCTTTCTGCAATCATCTGGGAGGCATAGACAGGCACATCTCTAAGCTCATGGTCAGCCTGGTCTACAGAAAGTTCCAGAATAGCCAGGACTACACAGAGAAACCTGGTTTCAAAAAACCAGCAAACAAGAATTAGATAAAGCTTTACAGTAGACTCTGCAGTAGCAAATGTTGGTGGTGGTAAAATAGGTTGTATGGGGAAAGGAAATGACTTTCTTGTAGAGCTGTGGGAAAGAACCAAGGGCATACATGTCATCTCAGTGCGCCCTGTAGTGCCTACCCTAACCGAGCGTTCGTTCTCATGCTGTTTCCTCTCACAGGCATGCGAGGATTCATGACAGCACATGGGCAGCCAGACCAGCCTCGATCTGCACGCTACATCCTAAAGGACTATGTCAGAGTGAGTGAAGCTGGTCCCAATGGAGTCAGCAAGTTTGCTGTTCCCTGCACTGTTCTCAGTAATGTCAGCCTGTTAAAAAGATGTTTTTCCATTGAGATGGACTGATAGCCAGGTTGGGGGAGGGGGGGTGTCTTGTTTTTAGTAGTGCTAGGGATTGGCCTGTGGGCCTTCCACAGGCTGACAGGCTCTCTGCCACTCAGCCCCAGCCCCAGCCCTTAGAAACGATCTTGATGCCGGGCGTGGTGGCGCACGCCTGTAATCCCAGCACTCAGGAGGCAGAGGCAGGCGGATTTCTGAGTTCGAGGCCAGCCTGGTCTACAGAGTGAGTTCCAGGACAGCCAGGGCTACACAGAGAAACCCTGTCTCAGAAAACCAAAACAAAACAAAACAAAAAAACAAAAAAAAGAAACGATCTTGATTTCAGACTCTAATGTAGTATTCCCAGGTTTCATGTGTCGTGACATAAAAGAATACTGGAGAGGGGCTGGTGAGATGGCTCAGGAGTTAAGGTCACCGAATGCTCTCCCAAAGGTCCTGAGTTCAAATCCCAGCGACCACATGGTGGCTCACAACCATCTGTAATGAGATCTAACACCCTCTTCTGGCGTGTCTGAAGACAGCTACAGTGTACTGACAGTAGAAATGAAGTACACGTGAACAGGCGGGCCACGGAGAAGGCAGACTGAGTGTGAGCTCCGGGTCCTGGGCGGGCCAGCGTGTGAGCGGTAGAGCGGTCACTGAGGCTCCACTCGCCACAGCTGCTTCAGCCTGGGCCTGTCACACAGCCTCGGGGACCTTTGCCCTCCTGGGCCGACACGAGTGCACTCACTCCTGCTCTCTCTGCAGGGTAAACTTCTGTATTGCCACCCTCCTCCTGGAAAAGACCCTGTGGCGTTCCAGTACCAACACCAGCAACTCCTAGAGAGCCAAGTCAGCGGGCAAGAACTGAGCCGTCAGCCGGGCAAACCCCAAAAGGCCAACCAGATTGAAAATGTAGTGGACAAAACGTTTTTCCATCAGGTAAGATTTTAAAGGTCTACATTTAATACCTTATCCAATACATTTAAGAATTCAAAATATTTACTACTTTAAACATCCAGTAGACTGGAGAGGCGGCTCAGTGGTTACAAGCACTTGCTGCTTTTCTAGAGGACTGAGTTTGATTCCCGGCACCCTGTCATGGGCTCAAGGGCCTGACTCCGAGTCTGAGGGATGTAATATCCTCTTCTGGCCTTCATGGACACTGACACAACACATGTTACACACACACACACACACACACACACACACACACATACACACACACACACACACACACACACCTATAAAACAAAACACACAGTCTTTATCTGTGTATGATTATTCCTGTATCGTGTGTACCTGTGGCAGTCAGATGAGGGTGTCTGGTCTCCTGTCCCTGCAGTTACTGATGGTTGTGAGCCACCGTGCGGGTGCTGAGATCGAACCGCAGGTCCTGGCAACAGGTGCCCCGCTGAGCCATCTCCCCAGCCTCTGTTTTTTACTGCTGAGTCTTGCTTTGTGCCTCGAGCTGACTCAGCTTCCCCTGTGTTGAGATTACGGACATGCGCCACCACACCTGGCTCCAAACACAGTTCTGAAGCGTAGAGTAGTTCATATTAGAACGAGTCGTGCCACAACCAGTTTTAGGATTTTATCACTCCAAGAAGAAACCCCTTACCACCTTCCCTCTCCTGCTCCCCTGCCAACCACCAACCTGCTTTCTCTCCGAGTGTGGGCTTGTCTGCTCTGGATGAGTGAGTCATGCCTTTGACTGTTCCAGGGTCCCCTGTGGAGCTGTGTCTGTACATCATGGCTGCTTATTGCAGATAAGTCACTGTAAAGAAGTGCCATAGTTCATTCCGTGTGTGTGTGTGTGTGTGTGTGTGTGTGTGTGTGTGTGTGTGTGGCCTGTGTTTTTACATCTCAGGAGTAAACTTCTGTGGAGCTGGAGTGCTTTGGTCATTCGTAAAGCTGTGCTTTTAGCTTGTGAGGTGCGGCCAGGCTGTCCCGAGATGGCATATAGCATGCTCACGGCTGCGGTTCCTGGTTCCATGTCCCTGCCACTTCCTGTCGCTGGCCCTTTCAACAGGTGAAGCAGTCCCTGCTTCAGCCCCTCATTCCCAGGCGTTTCATGATGCTCAGGGGCTTCTCCCAGGTTCCCAGGTGCCTGTGCGGTTCCTGAACAGAAGCATATGTTACTTTGAGTTGTGAGTGGTGGTATTGGTTTTGTTTTGTATTTTTTTAATTTGGTTTGGTTTGTTCTTTTGGATTTTTGAGGGGCTGAAACAAAGTCACCAGACTGACCTATTTTTGTTTGGTTGGTTTTGGGGTATTTTTTGTTTGTTCCTTTGAGGAAGGTGCTGAAACAGGGTTTCACCCTGGCTGTCCTGGAACTCACTCTGTAGACCAGGCTGGCCTTGAATGCAGAGAAACTTCTGCCTCTGCCTCCTAAGCACTGGCGTTAAAAGCGTGCGCCACCCCTGCCCGGCTGACCACGCGGGTCCTGAACCCTGTTTGTAACTGAGGATGATCTCGAACTCCTGATCCTCCTGCCTTCACATCCCAGGTTGTAGCTGTGCACGCCCACATGCTGAGGACTCTAAGCAAGCGCAGTGGCGCACATCTGTGGCCCCAGTACCTGGCGTTCTGCTCTCACAGCCACATATACGTTACATATACATGTTCTCACTCCCACAAATAATGCATGTGTGCATGCATGTGTGTCTAGACACATGCATAAGTAAATCCAGTCTTAGTAACTTGAATCACTTCATCATAGCTGGTAGCATTTTCCAGTGTCAGATTTATGTGCAAAAGAGTGAAGTCATTTGGTTGTGTTTAGTAAACATTTTCAATGTTCTTAAATGGGCGCTGGAGAGAGGGATTGGTGGCTGAGAGCGTGTGCTGCCTTTGAGGGAACCTGCATTTGGTTCCCAGCATGCACAGCTGTCATACAGGACATTCAGTTTGAGGTTTTTTAGTGTTTACAGAGATTTCTGAAGACATTGTGTGAGAAAGCTAAAAGTTGCATTGTATGAGGGGAACCCTATTTTTAATAAAAAGCGGGGAAAAGCTGTCCCCTTAATTTAATGTCTGTATCTAAACCTTCACCCCAAGAGTAATATTTTACCATCTAGGATGGTCATGGAATATAACGATTGTTCATACTTCTAAATGAAGGTCATGTTTCTTGAGTGTCAGGTGAGCTAAAGTCGCTTGACCCTGACGTCCATGGAGACTCAAGCTCTGTGTGCCGTCGCTCAGGGCAGGGGCTGAGGGAAACTACTGAACTGTAGACAAGAAGGGCTGGGAGAGACAAGAGCTAAGAGCGTACTGTGAAGCCTGGCGTGAGCTGGCAGGAGTGAGACAAGCCAGTGGGGCGGCAGGCTTGAGGGATCGCTCCTGTTCCTCAGGCGCCATGCACAAGCGGCACAGTGCGCATGCCCTAAAGGAGAGCGCTTGTTCATGTCTCACGTGTCCTCTCTCCAGGAGAACGTCAGAGCATTGACCAAAGGGGTCCAGGCTGTCATGGGCTACAAGCCCGGGAGTGGCCTGCTGACTGCAGCTGCCGCGAGCGCTGAGAAGGGACCTGGGAAGCCCTGGAAAAAACACGGAAACAGAAACAAAAAGGAGAAAAGCCGGCGGCTCTACAAGCACCTGGACATGTGACCGTGGCTGAGCAGCGATGGTGGCTGCACCCGCCGCGCGGGTGGACAAGAACTGAAGCTACCGGTGCCTGGGCGCCTTCTGGACAGCCGCACGATGGCCTGGACCCTGCTCTCGTGGGGCAGAGTCCCACTCTGAAGGCTTGACATCAGGACAGCCTTTCGGAAGCACCTGCTGTGGCTACCTTCTGTGGTGCCCCAGAAGTCTCCAGCAGAAGGATGGTGGATATATGTACAGACATACGATGCACAGTAACTTGGAGGTTTTGCAAAGTTAGTAAAATTAATTTGCCTCTAATTGATATTTTTATTGGCCTAAATAGAAAAGCTACCATCCATACATTTAATGTTGACCGTCTAGGGAGGATCTGGAGATGGCTCAGCTGTTGGGAGCACTGGCTGCCCTTCCGGAGGACCCAGCTGTGGTCCCTATCACCCACATCGCAGTTTGCAGCTGTTGATAACTCCAGTGTTAGGGGGTCCACCAACTGCTGGCTTTGACAGGTACCAGACACACAAGTGGTACACAGACGCTCATGCAGGCAACACACCCACACACATAAAGTTTTAAAAATGAAAAGAAATATTAAAATATGACTAGGACTGGAATTAATCTCCACACACATATCCACCACATCCCTGATGTGGCAGAAGGCTAGCAGGGTGGTTTGGTAAGAGCTCCTGGGCTGGGCTGCTGAGACCATTGAATAAAAGGTACTGACTGTCACACGAACCTGCTAACCGCAATGTGACCTCTGGAATCTACTAAGGGGGGAGGACCTCTGACCACATTCACCCACACACCAACAGATGGTAAGCTCCGGAAAGCACCGCCCTTCTACACCGGCATCACCCCATGGGGAAGCATTTTACAAAGCTCCTCTACTTGAACAGACCCATAGGAACGAAAAAAGAGGCAGGTCGGCTGCTAGGCTGTATTTCAGACATGAAGTTTTGATAATGTTATAGTTATTTTGGGGGTAAAGTTTTACAGAAAAAATTGTATTCCCGCAAACAGTTTTGTAAACTAGAATTCATTAATGCCTCTGTCTCAACCATGAATTCACAGTTAAGAAGGCTCCTCCAACTGGGCACATTAAACCCAATAATGTTTAAATCAGCCATAGATGAGCCTGTAAGACATCCTCTATTGAACCATAAGATGACAGAGTCAACTCATACAGCATCGTGGTAACAACCTATAACAAGCTTAGGAGGCTGAGGCCGGAGTGCTGTGAGTCTGAGCCACCCGGAGCTAGCAGCCGGAGCTATACTAGCAAGTCTCAGAAAAGCCCATACCCAGGAGAAATATTAATTTTATAGGGAAAAAATGGACTTCACGAGACAGGTTGTCTTAGTTACTGTGAAGAGACACCATAGCCAAGGCAGCTTATAGAAGGAAGAAGTCACTGGGCTCACAGTTCAAAAGATGAGTTACAGCTGGGTGTGGTGGCGCACGCCTGTAATCCCAGCACTTGGGAGGCAGAGGCAGGCGGATTTCTGAGTTCAAGGCCAGCCTGGTCTACAGAGTGAGTTCCAGGACAGCCAGGGCTATACAGGGAAACCCTGTCTCAGAAAAACCAAAAAAAAAAAAAAAAAAAGAGTTACTGATCTCTTCTGGGAGCATGGCAGCAGGCAGGTCGTAAACTGGAATCGTAAACTGAGGGTTCACACTGAGACAGCCGCAAAGCACTACTAATGGAGTGGAGTGGGCTTCAGAAACCTCAAGCCCACCCCCAGTGACACACCTCTCCCGAAGTTCTACCAGCTGGGAGAGGGGGGGGACCAAGGGTGTGAATGAGTAAGCCCTATGCCGCCATTCTCATTCCAACCACCACCCAAGGTCACCTCTAGGGAGCCGGCCCAGCGAGACTGAGATCCTGAGAGATTGGGTGCTGTTTACGTGGGCACAGCCAAGCCAGGGGCCGCAAAGCCTTCTCCAACCCCGGGAAAATGGCAAAGGCGTCCCATCTCGGCCTGTGTAGTTGATAGCAATGCAGAAAATGTCCACGGACGCTTTCTCCCTTTGGACAGTAGAGTCTGAAGACTACTCCCTCAGGAGACGTTCCTGCCGACTAGCTGAGCCTGTTTTCTTGATGCAGCTGTACGTCATGAACCCCGCCTTCTCACTCAGCTGTGAATTATCCCCCTGCCTCTCTTCAACTCCATACAACAGACAGGGTGTGTTGTGGTTTCTCCATCAGAGAGCTGCATTCAGCCGGCTCCGTTTCTCTGTGTGCCCCTCACTGCCTCAGCCAAGGGCCCAGGACATACCTCACACACAGCAGACAAGCCTCACCTCAGTCTCCTAGGAGCTGGGTTTGCAGGTGGGAATCACCACAGCCGGCGAGAACTACATTTAGCAAATACTTATCAGTCAGCCACCTGTAGCAGGGAAACAATCCGTAAAGAAGCCAAAGTTGGAGGGTCTGTAAACAGGAGTCAATGCTAGACTAGAAGCTAACTGCAGCCAGATCACCTGGGACCATTAAGTCCTGAATAGATTGTAGGTGTAGAAAAACAAGAGAACTGTTCCGTAGATGAGCCTTGAGAACGTGGCCCCGAGGGCTGGCCAGTGGGGGTTAGGAGCAGCCCAGGTGAAACAGCAGAAACTCAGGGTTATCAATAAGAAAGTAGATCCTAATAACAGGGTAGGTGTCTACCCAGCTCTTGTGCTCTTTGAGGCTTATTGTAAAGGTGTGTGCCTTTTACCTGGGAACTAAATGGTCAGAGGCAGGGTGGAAACCCCAGGTAGGGATTAAGTAATTTCTACAACAGGGCACATCACGTCGATGAAACAGCAAGGCTGAGTGGGTACCTCAGCTTCCCCGTCCCCGTGAGTTCATTCTGTCTGTTCTTCAAAGATGACAGTGGAAGTGAGCCAGTGGCCCGCAAGCTGGAGACATCTCATTATCGACCCTGCAAGGCCTGGCTCCTTCCACTCTCCTCTCCTCTGCTTCCATACTTAGCTCTACAGTAAAGAAACTGAGCCTGAGTCCTTGCTTGGAGTCTGAGGATCCTGAACTAGGTCATCCCAGTACAGGGATTCCCCTTCTGACCTTTGCTGGATGCTCTGATGCCGCCCGTCCATGTGGAGGTTTATGGTCTAGCTTTACCAATCATTCATCATCGCTATCACTTCCCAACATTGTATGAATGGTAATTACCACCATGTATCTGTCATCTGTGTACTTTCAGGAAATTAGGAGGAAGTTAAGGTTCTTCCCAAGAAGAAAGTAATCACATTTGTGTGTGTGTGTGTGTGTGTGTGTGTGTGTGAACTAGAAAAATTGTTAACAAGCCAAAAGTCCACTAAAGGTCAAGTTGCTTTAGTGGGTTTGTCTTGTTTGGTTTGGAAGTGAGGAAAATCATTCAAAAGGTTCACTCAGTAGCCACTTGCCATGTGTTGTGTTCAGCATGTTATATCCAGTTAAGAACAGAAGACACATGAAAGGTGGTTTGTCATCCATCCACTCCCTTGTATAAAACGAGAACAATTTTGCGCATGCAATATGCAAATGACAATATCCATGTAAAGGGTGATCCTTTGCAGACTGGGTTTGTTTTTTTTGGTGGTTTTTTTTTTTTTTTTTTGGTTTTTTTTTTTTTTGGGGGGGGGGGTCCGAGACAGAGTTTCTCTGTATAGTCCTGGCTGTCCTGGAACTCACTCTGTAGACCAGGCTGACCTTGAACTCAGAGATCCGCCTGCCTCTGCCTCCCAAGTGCTGGGATTAAAGGTATGCGCCACCACCACCACCGCCCGGCAAGACTGGGTATTTTTAATAAGATTTATTTTTATTTTATATGTGTAAGTATTTTGCCTGCAAACATACAGGTATATCTTATGTATAGCACTTGCATGCCTTTTGCCACCGGAGGCCAGAAGAGGGCATTTTATCCCCTAGAACTGAAGTTACAGATGGGTGAACTTTTATATAGAAGCGGGGAATTGAACCCTGTCTTCTAGAAGAGCAGTCAGTGCTTTTAACCTCTGAACTATCTCTCCAGTCCCTAGACTTCATTTTCACTTTTTTGTTTGTTTGTTTGTTTGTTTGTTTGAGACAGGGTTTCTTGGTATAGCCCTGGCTATCCTGGAACTTGCTCTTTAGACCAGGCTGGCCTCAAACTTAAATCTGCTTGCCTCTGCATCGAGTGCTGGGATTAAAGGTGTGCTTTAGTGACCACCACCTAGCCAACTGGATCTTTCATGTTTTACTGAAGTGTACTATCTACAGAAAGTACACAAGCCACAACATACAGACAAAGAGCACCCTGATCATGGTGCCAAGACCGACCCACATCCCGGGTTCCCCCTTTGTGCTTCATTTTAGCAGCTACTTACCAAGTTAGCAGCTTTTCTCTTCTGACCTTTCCCCTGCTTTATATTGCAGAGAAGGATAATCTACAGCATATGCCCTTAGTATCTTTTTTTATTTTGGGGGGTTTGTCCAGACAGGGTTTCTCTGTGTAGCCCTGGCTGTCTTGGAACTTACTCTATAGACCAGGCTGGTCTTGAACTCAGAGATCCGCATGCCTCTGCCTCCAAGTGCTGGAATTAAAGGTGTGCACCACGACTGCCTGGCCCTTAATATCTTTCTGACAAGCTGGGTCATAGTATATTAATACTGCATTCTTATATTTTACATAGTTGAGAAATTATGTATTTTCGAGCTTATGTATCCTACAGCCTTAAGGGCTGTCCTGGAGGTCCCAGCATTTAACATTTTGTGAGACATAGACACACCCTTGACTCCTGGACTCATACTGTTTCTAATTATTTTTTGAAAGATTTGTTTATTTTATATATAGTGTGAGTACATTGTAGCTGTCTTCAGGCACACCAGAAGAGAGCATCAGATTCTATTACAAATGGTTGTGAGTCACCATGTGGTTTCTGGGAATTGAACTCAAGATCACTGGAAGAGCAGTCAGTGCTCTTAACCACTGAGCCATCTCTCTAGTCATTAACAGGGAGACTATTCCTCAAAAGAGGAACATGAGAATATGTACACTATTATACAAACAAGTCTTACGCTCACAGCAACCATCAATACTTGTGGAGGCCCATGCGCTGCTGGCTCTGTTCCAGCGGGAGGAACCATGTCTCTTATACATGGCCAAGTCAGACTTGGCAACAGTGATGACTAGACCATTAGTTTTCATTGCTCTGGAGCAGTGTTTCTCCACCTTCCTAACGCTGCAACTCTTTGACACAGTTCCTCATGTTGTGGTGACCTCTAGTCTTGTTACTGTTATGAGTTATAATGTAAATATCTGACAAGCAGGATATCTGATATGTGACCTCTGTAAAAGGGTCATTCAACTTCCAAAGTGCTCTCTACCCACAGGCTGAGAACCACTAGTGGCTCGATAGTATTGTACATGTTCAGGCTCAGGTTTTCAGGTCCACAGGAATGGAGATTTCAGAGCAGGATCAACTGTGTATATTACAGATTCTGATCACTCAGTCCTCTCTGCCTCTTTCATCTCCTCTCCCCTCCGTCCCTATCAACCGCCATCCCATCCCTTTCTCAGATTCATGACCTTTAGATTGGTTTTGTGAGCCATCTGGTTTCACCAGCCTCTATGTGATCATTAGAACTGTGCATTTGGAGCCTGGTTGGTCATCAGTGTATACACAGCTGAAGGCAGTGACCCCCTCACTCCCTGAAACCATCAGTAGGAAACGGTTTAGCAGTAAGGGGCAGTGCTCGTCCGCCCATCCTTGGCTGTTGATAGCCTCGTTCCATGCAGGCATCTACAGCTGCTGTGAGGTCATGGCTGCGGTCTTGCCCACGACCGGGCTTGTGAAGCCCTTCTCCCCGTCCTCCACAGTGTTTCCTGTGCCTTTCGGGGAGTGGTATAAATAACTTGTTCAGGGTTGAGGAGTCTTCCGCCACTCGTTCAGAGCTTCTTGTGCGGCCATGGTACTGTGCACTCGTTACCTTTCACTGGAAAGAGACTTCTCTGATTAAGGCTGAGGCACAGCATTCACCCGTGGGATGAACATTTAAAAGACAGTTTGACGCTGTTTCAGTGACGTCCCTTGCCGTGAGTATTTGATCAGGTTTATGGCACCAAGTATCAATTTCCTCCTGTGGAGTGGGCCTGACACACAACCAGAACACGCGTGGTTGCTTATCCCCATGACATTAGTGTCACTGTGGCACAAATGGGTACATCTTGCCTGGCAGCACCTTTTGTTTTTACATGTATTTATTCATGTGTGTCTATGTGTGTGCCCGTGAGATTGGCATGTATATGGAAGTCAGAGACAACTATGGGAAGCTGCTTCTCTCCTTCCATCACGTGGGTTTCAGGGATCAAATCCAGGCTCTCCAGCCGGCCAGCAAGTGCCATTGCCCACTGTGGTGGTTGGAGCAGGAATGGCCCCCACAGACTCGTGTGTTTGTGTAGCCGCCCGAGGCTACATATGAACAGTTTGGGTTCCCTGGAAGGAGAGCTGGGGAGAGGAAACCGGGGGACAAGGGAAACACATGGAGTCGAGGCTTGATTTCTTGCTCAAGACTCAAACTTTATTTGGGGGTCTCACAATTCAAAGCTTTGGGACGAGACCCTCCTCCCAAAGTTCCACAGGAGCTGGCCAGCGGGTTGCCTGCTTGATTCTGTAAACCGTAGGTCTGGTGGATGAAAGGACTTTGATCCCAGCGCTCTTCCCCAGGCTAGCTCAGGTGTTAGCTAGTAGCAGAAGCTGTAGGTTCTTTGGAGAATAATGAGCCAGGTCTTCAAAGGCTGAGAAGTAGGTTTGGAACCCCGATCGAACCCCCCCCCCCAAAGGCTGGGGGAGTACACATGTTTGAATGCTTGGCCCATAGGGAGTGGCACTATTAAGGGGTGTGGCCTTGCTGGAAGAAGTGTGTCACTGTGGGACAGGCTCTGAGGTCTCTTATGCTGAAGCTATGCCCAGTGTGGCACACAGTCTCCTGCTGCCTTTGGATCAGGATGTGGCTGTATATTGTTATATTCAGTGTGTGTATTTGAGGGGCGGGGGTCACACGTACCATGGCAAACATGTGGAGGTCAGAGGATAGCCTGGGGCAGTGCCTTCTCACTTTACGCCATGCGGGACCTGGGGATTGGACTCAGAGCATCAGGACTGGTGTGAAATGCCTTTCCCCACTGAGCCAGCTCCCTGGCCCGCACGGGACTTTAAACCATCGCTTACTTTACTGAGTAAGTTATAGTTGTGGAGAGATGGCTGACGTCACCTAAGTAAGAGATCCAAGGTGACACCTGGGGAAAGTTACAGGACCTGATATGTGTGCCCGTTACATGAGTGTCCGAAGTACACACTGTCACTGTATCATCGCAAACATGTCTGACATCACCAGGCCCATGAGGAAACCATTATGCAGTCCAGCCTTGGAACACAACAAGAAACCTGGACTAAAGGATGCACAACTGGATCTTGTACTAGGAAAACTGCCAAGGACTAGCCGTGGTTTGGAGAGGGGTTCTGAGAGCAGATACTCTGCTCTGAGAAAGCTTTCAGAGAGTTCTTTCTGTGTGTTCTGCTCTTTTTTTTTTTTTTTTTTTTTTTTTTTTGGTTTTTCGAGACAGGGTTTCCCTGTATAGCCCTGGCTGTCCTGGAACTAGCTCTGTAGACCAGGCTGGCCTCGAACTCAGAAATCCGCCTGCCTCTGCCTCCCAAGTGCTGGGATTAAAGGCGTGCGCCACCACCGCCCGGCCTTTTTTTTTTTTTTTTTTTTTTTTTTTTTTCTGTTCTAAAAACTCTCTGGATATCTCAACTCACTTGCAGATCAAAAGCCCAGTTTTTAATCACACATCCACTCAGTCATTACACTAGGTTCCTTTTTGATTTTTCCATTAAATCAGCATCCCTTGACCCAGCCCCCTTGATTGTTAGCAAGAGTCAGCGATCTCCGGCTTATCCAATAAGATAGCTGGATGGGACCCTGCACTGGAATTACCATTCCTACCAGGCCTGGGCCTGGACCTAAACCCCCTCTGCTCCAGGCTGACCCTGAACTCGGAAACCTGCCTGTGTAAGACCCGAAAGAAAAAACGGGGGCACCCCAGAACCCCATGCCTCGGAAGGTGTCACCCCAATCACTCACGAGAAACAGTCTTGATGCAAAAAGCACGAGGTTTTAATTTCAGAGCTCTGGGACCACGGCCCTCTCCCACGCAGGGTAGAGGACAGTGAACCCCGGCTGCAGAATCACGACTGCTTTTATAGATTTTCAGCAAAGCCCGCCTATACAAGCCACTCCATAGCTTCTAAGCCAATCAGTACAAACCATCTGAGAGAGCCCGTGCTCTCTGAGAACCAATCAGCCTCCCACAGAGGCCGGACCTGGTTAAGTCATTTCCGCCTACGTGGCCGCCACGCACAGGGTTGAGCCAGGGTTATGCACAGCATCACATGCCTACGTACATGCGTATGTACGGGGCTGACGTAGCGGTGTCCGCCCTTGCCTCAGCTTCTCCGCAGGAGGGGAGGCGGGAGAGGATGCTAGGGACCTTTTCCAGCCTGCAGCCTTTATCCTTTCATCTGCCCCTGCATCTTTTGACTCACAGTGCAGCTGCCTCTATTTTTCTAGGTTCACAAAACCCCTCATATAATTCATATTGCATCCTTATATTTTAAATAGTTGAGAAAGTATATCTTTTTGAGCTCATGTTTTCAGTGTTCTTTCCCACAGCCTTAAGGGCTGTCCTGAAGAACACAGCATTCTACCATTCTGCCGAGACATTAGACACATCCTCACCTCCCAGACTCAGCTGCCTCTGATTATCATGGAGTCATTAACCTTGGCAGAGAGGACATTCCTCAAAGGAGGAATGTGAAAATATGTACGTTATCATACAAACAAGCCTCGTGCCCACAGCAACCACCAACACTCATGAGGCCCATGCCCTGCTGTCCCTGTTCCAGGGACGGGAACCATGCAGTTCTGTCCCTTACAAATGGCTGAGCAGAACTCCACCCAGAATGGCCTCAACCGCTCATGTGCTGGAACGACATACTGAACTTTTAAGAATATTCAAGAAATGGGGAGAAAAGGGGGATGTCCTTGGAGACACACTGCCAAGTCTGAGCTGAAGTGTCATGATAGCAATTTCAAATGGTTGGGGGGAAGGGAGGGAGGGAGGGAGAGAAAGAGAGAGAGAGAGAGAGAGAGAGAGAGAGAGAGAGAGAGAGAGAGAGAGAGAATGAGAATGTAAAAGGATAAACTACCAGAAGAACTTGGGAACCATCTTTTTGTTTGGTTGGTTGTTTGGTTTTTTGTTTTGTTTTTCAAGACAGGGTTTCTCTGTGTAGCCCTGGCTGTCCTGGAACTCACTCTGTAGACCAGGCTGGCCTTGAACTCAGAAATCCGCCTGCCTCTGCCTCCCAAGTGCTGGGATTAAAGGCATGCGCCACCACTGCCCAGCTCTCATCTTTTTTTTTTTTAAAGATTTGTTTATTTATTATATGTAAGTACACTGTAGCTGTCTTCAGATATCCCAGAAGAGGGCGTCAGATCTCATTACATTGTGAGCCACCATGTGGTTGCTGGGATTTGAACTCAGGACCTTCGGGAGAGCAGCCAGTGCCCTTAACTGCTGAGCCATCTCTCCAGCCCCGGGAGCCATCTTTAAAAGTAGATAAAGTTATGCCAGAAACCCTGGCTTGCTGGTGCACATCTGAAATCCCAACCCTCAGGAGATTGAGGCAGGAAGATCCCAAGTTCAAGTCTGTGTATCTGAAAAATGGCAGAACAGAACAAAAGGTTAGAAATGCATCACTTCCAAAGGTTTCTCTCTGAGCCAGGTTCTCTCAAGCAGGGGACAGACTGGTGTGGGGTGTTTTGTTTCTGCCCTGATTGTTCCCAGAAGGCTGTTTGCAGCCACAGCCCTTCCTCTCCCTGGCTGTACTCTGTGAGAGGCTGTTGGAATCGGGGTGCCACCACACTGGGCCCTCCTGCTGGAGGCCCGGGATCAGCCCTTCCTTCTTAGCAGGACAATGCCTGAGTCCGCACAGCCGCTGCCAGCAGGAAATGCCTGGGAGAAGCCTGGTGGCCCAATGCCCGGGAGGACAAGCGCTCCAGGGCTCTTGTTGGTTTCCTTTTCAGCAGAGTCTGAACCATGGCCAAAGGCAGGGGGCGAAGCTCCTGGCCTGCTGCTGGGCTCTCAGCGGCCTGGGAAAGGGAGCCAGGACTCTGGGGGAGGACTCTGGGGGGAGGACTCTGGGAGGAGGTTCTAGGGAGGGACAATGGTATCATACTCCTGTTGGTCCAAACATTCAGAGGTATTCTGCTCAGGACAGTCTCACAGACTCCTGGCTGCAGGAGACAGTTTTGACCCTCAGCTGACACCAAGTGCTGGAACTTAGGGAGGGAAAGCCAAGACTTTAGATTTTGACCAGTTCGATTAGACACAAGAGGAAATAGCAGGCAGCCAGCTGAGCGCGTGAATCCAAAGAATGAGAGATGGAGAAGGCAGGCTGGGCAGGCGGCCCGCTAAGGGCAAAGCCGGAGAAACAGAAAGCCTGGGCCGCAAAGAGAGAGACGAGCCGCACTTCCAAACCCTCCCAGAGTCCTGCCTCATGCAAGAGCCAGGCCAGCCTGGGCTACATAACCCTTGCTTCAAAATTAAGCGAAACAAGCAAAGAGTGAGCTGGGGTGTGGTGGGGCTCGGCTTTGCGGGCTTGCTTGTTGTTTGTTGGAGTTTCCTTGTTTTGTTTGTCTTGGTTTTTAAGTAGGAACATTTTTTTTTTTTTTGGTTTTTTTTTTTTGTTTTTTGTTTTTTTTTTTTTTTTTTTTTTTTTTTTTTTTTTTTTTTTTTTTTTTGGTTTTTTTGAGACAGGGTTTCTCTGTGTAGCCCTGGCTGTCCTGGAACTCACTCTGTAAACCAGGCTGGCCTCGAACTCAGAAATCCGCCTGCCTCTGCCTCCCAAGTGCTGGGATTACAGGCATGCACCACCACCGCCCGGCTTAGGAACATTTTTTTAAAGCTTTATTTATTGATATATGTAAACACACTGTAGCTGTCTTCAGACCCTCCAGAAGAGGGCGTCAGATCACGTTACGGATGGTTGTGAGCCACCATGTGGTTGCTGGGATTGAACTCAGGACCTCTGGAAGAGCAGTCAGTGCTCTTAACCGCTGAGCCATCGCTCCAACCCAAGTAGGAACATTTTAAAGTTAGGCTCAGTTCTCTGCTCCAAGTCCCAGCTACAGGGAGCAGAGATGAGTTCCAGTCCACAATGTCAGTGGGGATGGGGTAGACATGATTCCACAGTCATGCACTGGCAGCTACAAGCGTGCGTGCGCCTGTGTGTGTTTGTGTGTGTGCCTGTGTGTTTGCATGTGTGCATTCAAGTGTGGAGCTCAGATAATATGTGGGGTCAGTTATCGCCTCCCTTCCATCAGATGGACCCCAGGATTGAACTCAGGTCTTCAGGCTTGGCAGCAAATACTCTCACCCAGTGAGCCATCTTACTGCCTTTTTTTTTTTTTTTTTTTTTTTTTTTTTTGACAAGAAAATTGATTCATATTCCTCTTGGTTTCCCCTCCCAATAGGCCAGACTGGTCTGGGACTTTTTTTTTTTTTTTTTTTTTTTGGTTTTTCGAGACAGGGTTTCTCTGTGTAGCCCAGGATGTCCCGGAACTCACTCTGTAGACCAGGCTGGCCTCGAACTCAGAAATCCACCTGCCTCTGCCTCCCGAGTGCTGGGATTACAGGCATGAGCCACCACGCCCGGCTTGATCTGGGACTTTTGATCCTCTTGCCTCAGTCTCCTGAGTGCTAGGATTAGTTTTATGCAACAATACATCTTAGGGTGACACTTCTACTTCTACCTATGTGCACACGCACGCGCACACATTAACTAAATTAAAACAATTTTTAATTTGGTCAGCCTTCTGTGGGGGGTGCGCAATGCTAAGCCCCGAGGGAAAGTTGTAATACAGGAGACATCAGATTTAGAGCTGGATGTGGTGTTGCATGCAGGCCTGTAATCCCAGCACTTGGGGAGACAGAAATCAAAAGTTCAAGGTCCTCCCCAGCCGTTTAACACACTGCAGCTAACCTGTCCTATGTGACATCCTGTCTCCATAGCAGAAACAAACCCAGTGGTGGTGGGTAAGGGTATAGAGCCACAAGGCTTCCCTACCTCAGTCCCTGGTGTGATGGTTGACATGAGGAGGGGTCCCAGTTCTGAAAGAATGGAGGATGTCTGGCTTCCCCAGAGCCCCTGAGGGTGGAGCACCCACACCCAGGGAAACGAGCTGGAAGTGACTCTTTTCTATACATTTGGTCGGCCGGTTGACCAGTTGGCTTTGTGAGACGCAGGTGTAGCCGAAGCTAGCCTGTAACTCTTGGCTTATAAAATATTGTAATTTTGTTTCTCACCGGAAACCCCAAGATCAAGGCAAGTAACAAGTGTGGCCTCTGGTAAGAGCCGGCTCCCTGGGTCATGAATGGTACTCCTTTGATGTGTCCAACACACTTATGACCATATCTCCTCCTAAAGATCCCCCTCGCGATCGTGATACCAAGTTGATGATTATCTTTCTTTCCTCCCCCAAACCCCCGCGTGCCCAGGGTTTCTCTGTGTAGCCTTGACTGCCCTTGAACTTGCTTTGTAGACTAGGCTGGCCTCGAATCTAGAGATCCTCTTGCCTCTGCCTCTCCAGTGCCAGGACTGAAAGTGTGCGCCCCCATGCCTGGTTTTGTGGTTAAGTTTCAATATATGGAAGTGGAGTGCGCATGAACGTTTAGACCACAGCGGTTCTTAGCATGGCTGTTGCACAATCCCAGTACCTGGGAGGCTGACGCTGGGAGTCTTTGAGTTGGAGGCTACACAGTGAGCTCCAGGTTAGCCTGGACCACGTGGCAAAACCCTGCCTCAAAAGTAAATAAACAGCGAAGCCTACGTCACGCTGTGCTTTAAACAAACTTACTGAAATCGAAGACAATTTGAAAATATTCTTAATCGTTTGCTTTAGCGCAAAACCAGCCCTTCACCTGAATTGTGTAGCACCGCGGCTGGATGGGAGCGGCACTTTTCAAGATTAACCCCTTTCTGGCTTGATCTAGGGAGCCGGGGTGGCGCAAGGCGCGCCCTTGACAGCTTCAGCCGAGGGAAAGGGGGAAGCAGAGGTGGTGTGTGCCCCCTCGGTCCCCCACCCCACACTTCTGTGCTGCGCTTTTTCAACCAGGGACAACGCGCCTCGGGGTTCCCTCCATCCCCCCTCCCCCCCACGAGCGCTTGGCCGCGCCAGGGTATTGTCTGACTTGGGAGCCGGGGCAAACCCGCAAAGGGACCGGGTGCTGGCGGGGCCCTCCTTTGTGCGGCGGCCGCGCGCGGCTCCACCGCTAGGGGGCAGCGTGCTCCCCGCAGAGCCCGACAATAGGCGAGGCCGGGGAGCCGCGCGGTCCGGGAACTTTCCCCGGGGTCGGCGGAGGCTCGGCCGGGCCATGGAGGAGGGGGCTAGCGCCGCGCCCCCGCTCTGGAACTGGGACTACCTGGAGCGCTGCTTCGCCCGCCGCCGCGTCTGCATCTCCTTCGGCCTGTGGATCTGCGCCGCCTGCTGCTGGATCGCCGCCCACACGCTGTAATGGGGACGGGACCCGCGCGCAGGGAGGCGGGCCACCCGCGGGGGAGGCTGGGCGCCTCTCGCCTCGGCTCCTCTAGGGAACATAGGGGGAAGGGGCGCAAAGTGGGGCGGTCTGCAGGTAGCTCAAGTCCGGGTTCGGATCTGACATTGCTCTGTAGATTGAAGTGGAGTCCTTTTTTGGATTCCGCGCACCGGGGAAGCCGGCAGCAGGAGGCTGGGTGGTGCAGTGGATGCGGCTTGGATTGGCTTCTATTGTCAGCCTTTTCCTGGTTGTTGACGGCGTGAGGGGAGCAAGTGTAAGCCTCTCCTGTGAATGAGGATATGTCTCATAAAAGGAATGTGAGGATTAAATAAGGCATGACAGGTAAAGGACTTAATAAGTGCTCATTAAACACTATTACCGCTCTGGCTTTGCCACCCACCCTTAGGGACCCTAGCAAGTCCCTCGATGTTTTCTACTTTTAATTTATCCGACGCTGGCAAGAGGTGTGGCAGTGGCGAGCCGACCCTGGCCACAGTTTTTTGCTTTTGTCTTTCTCGCAGGGGTTTGGCCAGGTAATCCCTGTAACCTGGGTTCTGTGAGAGACGGTCTTCAGCCACCCTGTCCCCACGCACAGAAATCCAGAGACAGTTTCCAGGGTGGCGCCACCCAAGTATACACAGGAGGGAGAGAGTGTGCAGCATCCCTCTCTCCCCACCCTCTGCCACCGGCTCACCTGAGCGCTCAGTGGACAACCCCCTCAGACTGTCCACAGAGGGTCAGAGAGTCTGCAGTCCACTGCCTGGAGACTGGAGTCCAGCACAGGCACTCTGGCCCGGGGCTGCATTTCTTCACGTTCTTGCTCCCCGCCTGCCCCAGAGAAGCCTGCTTCCTGGGTCACACAGGCAGGCGTCAGGGATTGAGCTCTCTGAGGTCGAGGGCTCTGCACTCATGGTCTCCTTTATTCCTTACTCACCCTCTGCAGCCGACACCGGTGGGCATGCTTGCCCCTGGGACCAAGGCTTACCTAGGTCAAGCAGTGTGCCGAGAATGCCCGACTTCCGCCCCGCCGGAGGCTAGGCGTGCCTCTCTGTTCGTAGGACCCCACCACTCCTGAACCCCTCTCCCCATGTCTGTCTGTAGAGAATGGATCTTGGCGGGGGCAGGGCGCTAGGATGAGGTCAGTCCGGGAGTCCTGGCCCCTGAGAACTTGGTGTACAAGTCTGAGCGCACGGGGCATAGGGCAAAGCCCCCAGCACGAAGCCAGAGGCCTGCACCGGCTCACAGCATCGCCCCAGGCTGCAGGGTCTCCTCTCTCAAATGCAGAGGTTGACATAAAGTGTTGCTAATGTGGGTCCAAAATCTACCCAACCGAGTCTTTACTCCTTGAGTTTGCATTGGTTCCAACAGCCCAGCGCTTAGATCTGTAGCGGACAGGTGATGCCCTGAGCTTGGGGCTGGCAGACCCAGAAATGTTCAGGGTGTTGGGTAACAGCCTGCCTTCTGTAACTCCGGTCCTGGGACCGATGCTCAGAACCTAATCTACGGAGTCAGAACCGACCATTCTGCCTGAGCGGGTGATACCAAAGCCACTCCCAGCCCATTTGTCTATAAAATCCATCAGAGTTACCGAAACTCCGTGTGGCGGTGAGGTGAGAGGTGAGACGGCATTGGTGGTGTTGCCAGAGAGGCCCCGCCCACTGTATGCCCCAGGTGTGTGAAGGTGACTGTAGGAGAAAAGCCAGCAGGCTGGAGACCCAGGGAGGAGCCCAGAACACGTGCCACTGTTCAGCTCGTTTTCCCCTGCTTTATGAATATGCTAATTGCTCAGCTGGAAGAGGCTGCCGCCCACTGCACAGATGGGTAAAGCGGATCTGACTCTAATTTCAAAGAAACAAATCACAAATCGCCTTTTAAATTTAGGTAATTACCACTATAGTTAGCTGTGGTGCTAGGGTGGCTTTTAAATTATGTTTCCCTTTTAAAAGATAAAACCTGAGGGCCAGCTTGAAGGGAGGAGAGGGGTTATTACATTGACCCAGCCTGATTTGGAAGAGGAAAAGAGGCCCCATCTCTCCTTAAAGTTAATACTGACTGGAGTGCAAGCTGGCCTCGAACTCAGAAACCCCTGCTTCTGCTTCCCAAGTGCTAGGATTAAGGTGTTTCTAAACATGCGGAGGCTTGTAAAGAATCTGAGGTACATGCTCCTCACCCAGATGTCCCCGTGGTGTCCCCCTTTTGTAGAAGAGGACGACATCTCTGCAAGGATATCTTCAGTTCCTGATAGAGCTTTGTTCCATAAAATAAATCCAGAAATATGTGCTATGCCTGGAAGGGGCTGTTTTATAGAACAGAGGTGACAGCTGCCTTTTCTAGGTGCCTGCTCTGGCTTAGCCTCGAACTCACAGCCCCTGTGTTCTGTTCACCCCCCTGTCGCCTCAGGATTCTCTACTTGAGATGCACAAAGAAGTGTGGCCAAGACCAGTCGGCCCTGTGCGCTGCGTTCTGCCTCCTGACGAGTCTGTGTGACACTGTGGGAGCAGTTCTGGCCAGGCAGCTCACGATCCAGGTATGTCCCCCACGAGCCTGGCTCGTTCCTCTGCTGCAGTCACGGGCGCCTCTGTCTTTTCCCTCAGCCTGCAGAGCAGTTTCCCCTCAGAACCTGGACCTGCTCCTTTCTGCCTTCTAAAGCAAGGCTTCTGGGGCTTAGAGCAACCCCAATGGCTAAGAGCACACACCTTTCTTCCAGAGGACTGGTTTGGTTCCCAGTACATATGTCAGGTAACTTATAACTATGTGAACTCTAGCTCCAGGGGATCCCTCGGTGTCTTCTCCGAGTATACCTATACATATGTGGCATGCAGACACACACAAGCATGCATATGTTAAAAAAAAAAAAAAAGCCGGGCTGGGAGTGATGGCGCACACCTGTTATCCCAGCACTTGGGAGGCAGAGGCAGGCGGATTTCTGAGTTCGAGGCCAGCCTTGTCTACAGAGTGAATTCCAGGACAGCCAGGGCTACACAGAGAAACCCTGTCTCGAAAAACAAACAACAACAAAACAAACAAACAAACAAACAAAACAAAACAAAAAGCCTTCCCCTGTCTGAAATTACGACCCACACTCCCATTTCCTGCTCTGTTCTTTCTTAGCTCACCACGTGGCTTAGTTAATTTTCAGTTGCCGTGGCAAAGCACCATGACTAAGGTAACACAGGAAAGAAAGCACTTAACCGCGCTTATGGTTTTAGAGGGTTAGAGTCCATGACGGCAGAGCAAAGGCACAGGGGCACGGGTGTGTGTGTGTGTGTGTGTGTGTGTGTGTGTGTGTCTGTGTGTGTGCAGCTGGGAGATCACATCTTGGTCAGCAAATAGGAGGCAGAAAGAGACCCTGGGAAGGGCATCAGTCTTTTGAAATATCAAGACCCGCCCCCCAGTGACACACCTCCACCAACAAGGCCACACATCCCAATCCTTCCCAAACAGTTCCACCCACTGGGGACCAAGTGTGCAAGCGTGAGAGCCCATGGGAGGCCACTGTCGTTAAAGCCTCCACAGTGAGTCACTCTCAAGAACAGGGACTCGCTGCTGTACTGTCACCTCACAGCTCACCGTAGTTAACAACTCAACAACAGTTATTGTCGTTACTGTTTACAGCGCGGAGACTCAGCAGTGGCCGCCCATTCCTTCAGGAATTGGTGATGTGGGATTTGGTGCAGGGAAAAGCGGTTGCTAGTTTCCCCAAAGTGTAAGTCCTCCCACAAAGGATCTCTACCCCTGAACACACATTCCGAGGACTATTTTTGAGTCTGACTGCAAGGACCTTGTGACTTTTGTCTTTGTGGCCATGCAGGCAGAGATAAAGGCGGGCAGCCTCGTGGGCAGGACACAAGTCTAGAGTTTTGAACCTGCTTAGAACGGTGCTGTGCTGTCTGAAGCAGACGCCCTTTCCCTTTGGCTGGTGGGATAGAAGGGGCTCTGTTCATGTCCAACAGGAATGGCTGGCTGGGGTTCGGTTAAATATTTAACTGCATCCTTGGCACTAAGGTTCCCCCGTGTATGAATTCATTTGCTCCTGAATCTCTCCTATGATATGGGTTCTGTCATCTTCCATCTGCTACAGATGTGGAAACGGAGGCACAGCGGGGGCCAGGATTCCCACGTCACAGTGTGCACTCCCCCATTGACGATGCTCTTCTCTCTGACGCTGTTGGTTCGCTCCAGGTCCTGGTCCAAACACTTGCCATGGACTGTCTCTAGAACTCTATATGCCAGTCTTTGAGGGAGACCTTGTTGTGTGCCGGTTTCACAGATGGGGAAACTGAGGCTCAGGGAGCATCAGTGTCTGGGATATAGCTCCACAGAAAAGGCTGCCTGTACCACAGAAAGAGTGTAGAGTAGGGAGCCGAGGGATGGGTTCTCAGCCCATCTCTACTGCCAGGCAGCTGTGCAACTTAGAACCGGGCCTTTGGGAACCTGTCTCCTGAGCCATCAGAAGATCCTTCTCTGGGTTGGTGGAAGGCATTGCCGAGCTAATGATACAGATGGACATACGGCCTCAATGTAGCCCGGGTAGTAGAGGGGATCCCAGGACAGCAGTGTTGTGTGTGGGGTGTGTGCGTGTGCGTGTGCGTGTGCATGTGTGTGCGTGTGTGCGTGTGCATGTGTATATGTGCGTGTGTGCGTGTGCATGTGCACGCGCATGTGTATATGTGTGTGCGTGCGCGCGTGTACGCACACGCATGTGCGTGTGTGCGCGTGTGTGCATGTGTATATGTGTGTGCGTGTGTGTGCGAGTGCACGTGTATATGTGTGTGCATGCGCGCGCACGCGCGCGTGCACCTGATCTCTGATCTCTGCCCCCTTTGCTTCCAGGTGTTCACTGGGGCCTACCTGGCCGCTGTCGACTTCATACAGTTCATGTTCGCTCTCTTTCCTGTCTGTGGATCCAAATCCAAGTCGAAGCCCGGTGAGTGTGCGGGTGTGGCCGTCCCTTCCGCCCTCATTCTTTCGTCCATCCGCATGCTCTGTGCCCATTCCTGAACCAGATCTCTCCAGATGCAGGCAGAGGGATGAGGTCCCTGCCCTCAGCCCCATGAGAAGGATGGGGCCCTAAACAGTTACTCTCACAGGCTCGTGAAGGGAGATAAACTCACGGGGAGAGATGAGCTTAAAGGATAAGAAAGCTTGTGACGTCAGGCCTGGTGGCACAGACAAGCCAACAAGAATGGGCCAGGGCCAGGAGCGGGGATGGCTTCAGGGGACACTGTGCAAGTCCGGGCGACCAAGCCAAGCTCCATCGTTTCTGGAAATGGAGGGCAGAGACGACAGGATCACCGCTGTAGGAGCGGGGCTGGAGGAACTGAGACAGGGTGGACAGCCCGAGGACGTAGCACTACCAGGGGCTCCTGAGGAGAAATAGCAGTGTTCTTAGCCTCTTGTCCAAGAGCAGGATGGTCTCACCAGTGGGCCATGTAACATGTCCTCAACCCGGTCCAGGTAGTTCGGGAGAGAAATGTTTTTTTTTTAAATCCTCAGAAGCTGGGCAGTGGTGGCGCACGCCTGTAATCCCAGCACTCTGGGAGGCAGAGGCAGGCGGATTTCTGAGTTCGAGGCCAGCCTGGTCTACAGAGTGAGTTCCAGGACAGCCAGGGCTATACAGAGAAACCCTGTCTCGAAAAACAAAACAAAGCAAAAAAAACAAAAACAAAAACAAAAAAACAAACAAACAAAAATCCCTAAAATCCTCAAGACTGTGTTTTACGTGTAAGCAAGAATGTCCTCTCTCTCCGTGCTGTTTTTCCTGCTTACAGAGCAGGCGGCTTGACACACAGTCACTTATCTGTGTCAGGGACAGAGATGACTGGAGCGTGGCCATTGGGAATGCAAGTCTAGGGGAGGTGCTAATGCTTACCTGCTAGCACTGAAAGGATCATTTTCCCACGGAAGAGGAGCCGCATCCTCTGTGGGCGGGAGGCAGGTTCTCGGGCTTCATCTTCCAGGAGCATCACTGAGCCTGGGGGTCTGGTGTTTCCTGCAGGTCAGAGCAGCAGGGAGAGGCGGAGAAGGCATCTTAGAGCCAGTGTGTTTGCCCTGGCTCTGCCGCTGAGCCTGGGTCCAGGCTGGGCCATCTGGGCTGCTATCCCCAAGGCTTCGGCCCCAGTCCGAGGGCCACAACGGAGGCTGCTGGGAAACCTCCTGCAGGTAAGGCCAGACATGTGTAGCTATGGGGTGGTACGGGGCCCTCCCCCCTGGCGTATTTGCTCAGGGTTCTGGGGGGAGGGGGAGGGGGAGGGTTCTTGCCCTTGGAAGGAGGGACCTTCTAAGAGTAGAAGAGGTTACATCAGGTCTGTTGCTCCTGGGAACACATGCACTGTCTCTGCACATCTGTTCTTACAGGAAAACCCGGAAGTCTTCGGCTACCTGCTGGGTGCCGTCGCTGCCTTTGGCTCCTGGGCGTCCCGGATCCCCCCATTCTCCAATATCGTGAGACGGGGCTGGGGCTAGGGCTGGGGCTACAGGGCACCTTGGGAGATCCTGGAGGTGTGGTGACCCTGCGAGGGGCACACATGTGTTTATGTTCTTTCTGAGGAGCCGGTGTATGACAGCAGTGGGGAGTGTATGTGTGTGTGTGTGTTTGTGTGTGTAAGAGAGTGTGTGTGTATGAGTGTGTGTATGTGTGTGTGTGAAAGAGAGTGTGTGTATGTATGTGTGTGTGAGTGTGTGTGTGTGCATGTGTGTGAGTGTGTATGTATGAGTGTGTGTATGTGTGTGTGAGTGTGTGAGTGTGAGAGTGTGTGTTTGCATGTGTGTGAGAGTGTGTGTGTGTGCACATGTGTGTGAGTATGTGAGTGTGTGTGTGAGAGAAAGTGTGTGTGTGTGAATGTGTGTGTGAAAGTGTGTGTATGAGTATGTGAGTGTATGTGTGTGTGTGAGAGAAAGTGTGTGTGAGTGTGTGTGAAAGTGTGTGTGTGAGTGTATGTGTGTGTGAGTGTGTGTGTGTGAGAGATACAGAGTGTGTGTGTGAAAGAGAAAGAGACAAAGTGTGTGTGTGTGTAAGAGAGAGAGTGTGTGTGTATGTGTGAGAGTGTGTGTATATGAGAGTGCTGTGTGTGTGAGTGTGAGTGTGTGTGTGTGAGTGTGAGTGTGAGTGTGTGTGTGTGTGTGTGTGTGTGTGTGTGTGTTTATGAAGGGCCATGGCTAACCGGTAGAGTCCTGAGACCCACAGGAATCTTCCAGGAAGGCGGGGCATCTCTTCCTACAGGAAAAGGTCACGGGGGTGGGGGTGGGGGGTGGAACAACTTGAGGCTCACAAGAGAACAAGAAAGGCACAGGAAGCCCAACGCAGTTAGCTACCCAAGGTCTTCTCGGCAGATATTTACAAATATCTGGGCTGAGGGAAGACTTACCAGCCAGGCCTGTTGATGCCGACCGAGTAGGACCTGTCTGTCCCTGGGAGCTCTGAGTCCCATGGAAGACACAGATGGCATGGAGGGGCTTTCCTTGCTCTCCCAGTAGTGGAGGCAAGTGTTTGGGGTGGGAGGCAGGAGAGAAGGCCCCTGTGCTGTGAGGGAGTGAGGGCAGAAGCCATCCGAGGGTCAGGCTACAGGTGTTTCACAGTGGTTGAGAGGGTGAGTGGGACCAGAGGAGGCAGCCGCTAAGGAAGGGCTGTCTGTACCCAGGGGAGGGCATGGAGAAGCCACCATACAGGACAGTGCCTGAGTGAGGTCTGGGATTGGTGTGGAAACTGCCCTGCCAGGTTTTCTCCATAGAAGACTGCTGTAATGCCCCTGCCTCAGTGACAGGACCAGTACCATCCCTGACACTAGAAAGTGAGCCGGGCCTGTCATTTAGCCTGAGGAGAGCCATCTCCCCATGAGCACCAGGCTTCAGTAGCAGGGCCAGAAGAGCAAGAACTGGGTGGCAGGCGACTGTGACTGAGTACATGAAGAGCCTGGCTATGCTTTGAGGCCTGAGGCCTGTCTCCAGACTGAAGGAGGAGGCAGAGGTCCCCGCCTGGCTGCAGCGGCCTCTGGGTGAGCTTCCGGGGGCAGCTGAAGCACCACATGGCAGAGAGACCTTCCACAGAACAAGGGCAGCGTCCTGGCTGCCTGTTCCACTTCCCTCCCTCCGGCCTGCGGCAGGATGGTCAGGCTGGGGAACTCACAGGCCCTTAATGGCCCTGAGAAGCTCCCCGTGTGCTGTGGGAATCGTGCAAAGGGGCACCATTACCTCCAGCTCTGGGGCCAGAGACCAGACCACCCCCCCTCACATCCAGGCACCCCACAGTTAGGTGCTGGACCAGGTCTCTCTATTCAGGGGCCTTGGGCAGATGGAGGCCAGGACAAAGGCTGGGGGACACGCGGTGGTGGTGGTGGTGGGGTAATGGAGCATTCCCGGCAGTGTCTTGTATGTTTGTTGTGTGCTGAGCATTTATCCCCGGACCACACATGTACTAGACAGGCAGTCTACCGCAGGGCTGCATCCCTTCCATGTGAGTGTTCCTGGGGAGTTAAAACAAAAATGAGAGGAAATCAGCCAAAATATACTTTTCCCCCGAAATTTGTTCCATTCCTTAGCCCACACCTAAATAGTTCTATAATTCTTTTTGTTTTGTTTTTGTTTTTCAAGACAGGGTTTCTCTGTGTAGCCCTGGCTGTCCTGGAACTCACTCTGTAGACCAGGCTGGCCTCGAACTCAGATATCTGCCTGCCTCTACCTCCCAAGTGCTGTGATTAAAGGTGTGCTCCACTGCCCGGCCTAAATAGTTCTAAATACCACCACTTAGTAAGCAAAATTTAAAAATCAGATATGTTTATATATATCAGATTATAAGATATATATATAGTATATATATATACTATATTATATATGCTATATATATAGTTTTGTATGTACATATATGAATATATTTATATAAAATAACTTTTAAAATATTTATTAATTGGGGTGTTGGAGACTTGACACGTGTGTAAGCTGACTTGGGTTCTATGACCACAGGACAACTGTCAGGATCGTGGGTTCCAGGCATCAAGCTTAAGTTGGCAACAGCAGGTGTGTTTATCTGCTGAGCCATCTCGCTGGCCCTAAAGTGACCGTTGGCCTACAGACAACTACTAACAGAAATATTGCACACACTCCTTCTGTGAGCCGATATCTCCACTGCTCATCCTCTCAGAATGTCCCCTCGGCTTCACGATTTCATAATGTTATCTCTCCCTTGATCTCCCTGGTTGGTGTGGTTCCACAGGGGGGTAGCTGGGCAGCGGCTCGCCAAACTCATTCTCCCTCCCCCTCTCCCGCTGGCATTTCCAAGTTCCTACCCACTGTCAGAAGGGAGGGACCCAGGTATGCTCCCAGGAGTGCTGCGAACGTGTAAAGAGCCTCACGCATCCCTAGGTGTCACGGGGAGGTGCCAGGTGTTACGGGGTTCAGAAGAGAATCAGTACTCCATAGGGCGGAAACAGTAAGAAAAGGTTTACCGGATTAAAATTAAGCCAGTTCAGAGCCGGGCGTGGTGGCGCACGCCTTTAATCCCAGCACTTGGGAGGCAGAGGCAGGCGGATTTCTGAGTTCGAGGCCAGCCTGGTCTACAGAGTGAGTTCCAGGACAGCCAGAGCTACACAGAGAAACCCTGTCTCGAAAAACCAAAAAAAAAAAAAAAAAAAAAATTAAGCCAGTTCTAAGGAGTTTGCCAGGCCAAAGTAGCAACTTGAAGAACAGCTCGATCGATCGATGCCTAGCGGGAGCGCCCTTGGTAAGTGGCTTGCCACAAGCCACCCAGAGATCCAGTGTCCTCCTCCCCGGCCCCTCCTCTCTCTGCACAGTGTCGGGGAAAGTCACTCTCTTACATCCACCTGTGGACCCGGTTCCTGTCAGCTCTGGCTGGTCTCCTCTACGCCTCGGCCATCGTGGCCCATGACCGGCAACCTGAATACCTCCTTCAGGCTACACCCTGGTTCCTGATTTCCCTGGGCCGAGCTGCACTGGACCTCGCTGTATCCGCCCACGCACACTGGCCGGGGAGGCCGGGTTGGGGGCTATCCTACCTCCCGCTCGGCATGTCCTCCTTGCTGGTCAGCATGGCCCATTAGTCCAGTCAGTAGAAGCCTGGGATAAGCAGACGCCCGCAATGATCCGCAGATCAGGGCTCGCCCAGTTCAAAGACAGTTCTCTGGCCCAGGGCTCTCTGAAATAGCAAGGGAAATGGGGAGACTCTGAGCCTTCGGGGACCAGTGGGCCCAGCTCCAAGCTGCATTCTAAATCCTACCAGGCTTCTCTGGATGGAGCCTGCCCTCCTGGGGACGACGCCTGTGCCCCTTTCCTGCCAGGCTTTCTGAGAGGGCTCTGCAGGCTGGCCTGGCCGCAGGCTCGTTCAGCCCTCTGCGCTGTTCTGACTGCTGTAGAGATCAGAGCTGACAGCGATGCCTGCCTTGGGTTGGTGGCTACCGAGCCTGCTTGGCTCCTGGGGCGCCAGGGGGTGCTGCCTGATATGTTGACACACACATGTGACCTTGCATGAGTGTTTCAAGGGCAAGTGAAACTGAGCTGGTTGAGGGAGGCTGTCGGGGTGTTGTGAGCCTGTTGTGTTGGAAGAGTTTTTAAATTACCCAGAAGTCCAAGATCAAAGCAGCCCACTCTTTTTTTTTTGTTGTTGTTTTATGGATTTGTTTTTTTCGAGACAGGGTTTCTCTGTATAGCCCTGGCTGTCCTGGAATTCACTCTGTAGACCAGGCTGGCCTCGAACTCAGAAATCCGCCTGCCTCTGCCTCCCAAGTGCTGGGGTTACAGGCGTGCGCCACCACGCCCGGTTTAAAGCAGCCCACTCTTAAAGGCTCTGCCTGAGCAGCTGCCCCCTCCCTTCTGATAACCCGACTTCCACAATCCTCTAGCTGTGGCTTTATATTGCTTTTTCTTTTCTTTTTTCTTTTATTAGATGTTTTCTTTATTTACATCTCAAAAGTTTTCCTGGTTTCCCCTCCCAACCCCCTCCCATCCCATCCCCCTCCCCTTGCGCACCAACCCACCCACTCCTCCTTCCCTGACCTGGCATTCCCTTACACTGGGGCATCAAGCCTTCACAGGTCCAAGGGCCTCTCCTCTCTTTGATGTCCCCACAGGGCCATCCTCTGCTACACATACGGCTGTCCCTTTTCTTTTCGAGACAAGTTCACTAAGTTCAGGGCTAGCCTTGAACTCCAGATGAACCCAGCTTTGGACGTTCTGGGAGGGCAGGTGTGCACTTCCACATCTGGCATCTGGCACAGCCTCGTAACGTCAGCGTCTGCTTGTCTTCAACGTCTTGTGCATCTCTGTCTTCCCGTCTAAGAATCCCAGGCACAGCGTGCAGGCTCGCCGTAGTAATAATTCCCTTTAGCTCTCCTTTCGAATACGGTCATAATCTGTGTTTTCGCTCAGACACTCTCCTCCCCACCGCGTGTGCTATCACTGTAAGCCATGTTTTCCAAATGTTTCCATCTCGCTAGCATTTAGCAGGGAACAACAGGGAGAGAGGAAAAGCGATCTGGCAGTTTTCAAGATAGTCTGTCCGCCTGGGACAGGGGCGCCGGGGCCGGCTGCTCGGGAGGCGGGAGTGTGAAGAGCGCCACCTGGAGGCCGAAATTTTTCACTTCCCCTTCCGTGTACCTTAACTCGCATCTCAGATCATCTTTCTGTCCTGCGTGATAAAGAGCAGGATGAGCAGAGCCTTCAGATTTGCTACTGCGGAAGCCAGAGAGAGTGCCGACACACAAGCCCTTTTAACCTGCGCAGAGAAGGAAGAAGAAAACCAGGAGGCCAGGACTGAGGACAAGGTCTCTCTGGGTAGAAAATGTCTGGTTTGGTGGCGGGGTGCGCAGAGGCGGGAAGTACTGGGGACAGGGGCTTCTGGAAGTCTTTCTATACTCGGTCTCTTAAAAACTACTTTTTATGCCCAAAGCTCCCGCGATCCTGAGTACAATGGGATCCTCCTTTTTCCCGGTTGGCTTTGCGTTGGTTTATTTCAGTTACTGAAGCCACTCTTACCTGTGTGGTTGGATGTCAGGCAGGCTTGTTATTTAAGTAACTCACAGACCCACCTACTGCTGGAGCGAGCGTCTTAATTTTAAAACAATGTGGGTTTTCTAGGCTTCATTCGCAGTCACTTTCCCACTTTCCCACGCGTCTCTGACATCATCACCACGTCCCGACAATTCCAGAGCCAACAGCATGCTGAGTGTTCATCCCCGCCTTTGCACAGCTGTGTGACGCTGTCCCTGGGAACCTGTCCCAGGTCATAAGGACCGATTTGTATTTGGGACCACGGGAGTTTGACTATCTCTGCTCAGAGGCTGGTCGTTCTAACGTCTAAGGCAGTGTTGCTTATGACGGCGTCCAGCATTTACAGCCGTAACTCACCGCTAGTCAGTCCGTATGTATGAGGCAACTGTCTGTCTCCTTAGGTTTTCAGGGTTGGGGTCTGCACTGTACCCCAACCTCTTGTCTATGCTTGATCCGAACTGGTGACTTCTAAGACACCACATCTGACTCTGACTGGGGCAATGCATCTTCATCAGAAGACCAGCATTCCAAATCATTATGGAAGCTCATAGGAATTTTAAGACAAGTAGCTCCCCTTTTACTAATTTTGGGGGACTAAAGTGGTGCCACCTGCTCCTGGGCTCCTCAGCACTCCAGGCTCCTTTTACAGGGCAAGGACGCAAAAGAGGCTGGGATGCCTTTATTTATAGGACTTGAAAGGGGAAAATAAAAAAAAAATAAAAATTAAGACTGCTCTCTAGAACATTCTACGCTCAACAATGACCTGAGCTGACAAAAAACAGGGTTGGTTATTTAGGCTCCCCAGTCTGAGTTTGCAGTAAAGCCCCACCCCCACCCAGAGGAGAGAATGGGGCGGTTATTTCCTCCACTGTAGCAACTGAGGTAAAACTGTGCCTCACCAGACACACACCAGAGGTCTGTGTGACCCTGGACAGGCAACAAAATCCTTTGGATATTTGCCATGATGCTGTAGGTGTGTCCAATATTGTGACATTGTCACCCCCAGTTGTCATCCACAAAGTAAACACTTGAGAATCATACAATTAAATTGCAAACAAGACAAAACAACAAAACTCACGTGAAAATAAGCCTAGCAGTGTTTAAGTAAGCCAAGATCCTGTGGTGTGTGTTCATTCCCGGTTAGTGTTGACTGTGCCCAGGTAGCAAGCTGTACCCGAGTGTACCTGCTGATAGCAAAGTTCTAAAAGTGTGGGCTCTGGACCAGATGTCCCTCTTCGAAAACCAAGGGTGGCTTCTAGCAAGCTTTTCCCAAGCTAATACTCAAGTCAGAACCACTGCCTTGAATCAGACTTTGCTCCATGCCTGCTGGGGTGGTTCCAAATTCTGAGCATGTGAAGATCTCTGGGAAGCAGCTTTTTCTGAGGCAGGGTCTCACTGCATATCCCTAGCTGACCTAGAACCCACAATGTAGATCAGGCTAGCCTCGAACTCACAGAGATCCACCTGCCTCTGCCCCTTGAGTTCAGGACCAAAGGCGTGCACCACCGCGTCTGGCTTAATGGTTTTTTGAATATGAGATCTTCCTTTCAGAAGGTGTCTTCTGGCTTTACAATTTCTCCCCCCTGCCTCTCTGTTTCCTTTTGGAAGAACTCAGATTGGGTGCCTCTGACCAGCCTGTCACACTGCAAGCCCCTGAGGACAATGACAGCCATCAGTCGCTACATGGAGCTGACCATTGAGCCTGCACAGCAGGTGAGTGCCCCTGGGTCGCTACTGGGTATCCAGAGTGGAGAGAAGAAAGCCTGGCAGGCTTCCTGAAAGAGATAGTACTTAAGCTGGGGATCCAGGGTTGCTGGGGGGGAATGGGGGGGAAGCGGGGGGGGGGGGGAGGGGGTGGGGCAGGGGGAGCACTGACGGAAGAGAAAAGTTCTTTTCCCTCCGCTTTCTTGGGTACCATGGCTAAGATACCATGGTACAGGACTGTGACTCAAGCTGATAAAAGAGAAAGAAACTTTTCAGTTACCCATAATGGGTGTTTGCAGAGAAAAATGTGGTTCATAACCACATTTTCTTTCTTTTTTTTTTTTTTTTTTGAGACAGGGTTTCTCTGTGTAGTCCTGGCTGTCCTGGAACTCACTCTGTAGACCAGGCTGGCCTCGAACTCAGAAATCCGCCTGCCTCTGCCTCCCAAGTGCTGGGATTACAGGCATGCGCCACCACGCCCGGCATAACCACATTTTCTAAGCCACTGCAGGCTGAGGAAAAAAATGCCTGGGACTTGTGAAGTTGGGGGCAGTTCAGGGCTGCCTTCTGATGCAGCGAGAGTCTCCCGTGACAGCTGAGCCTGGGGGGTTGGGGAACCCCAGAAGTTTCCTCTGCAAATGTGAATTACCATACTGAAGGGGAAGTGTGTACCATCGGCCTGTTTTTAAGATTTTAGTTTTGCCAGGCGGCTTTAGTCCCAGCACTTGGGAGGCAGAGGCAGGCGATCTCTGGATTTGAGGCCAGCCTGGTCTACAGAGTGAGTTCCAGGATAGCCAGGGCTATACAGAGAAACTTTATCTGGAAAAACAAAACCAGATTTTAGTTTTCACTTAAATGATTTTAATTGTATCTTTCCTCGGAGATGCTACCTTCTCACTTAAAGACATTTTCATACCTGTGTTTGCTGTGTGTATGCTGTATGTTTGCTGTGTGTATACTGTATGTTTGCTGTGTGTATACTGTATGTTTGCTGTGTGTATGCTATATGAATGCTGTGTGTATGCTGTATGTTTCCTGTGTGTATACTGTGTATGCTGTATGTATGCTGTGTGTATGCTGTATGTATGCTGTATGTTTGCCGTATGTATGCTGTGTGTATGCTGTATGTATGCTGTGTATGCTGTGTGTATGCTATGTGTATGCTGTGTGTTTGCTGTGTGTATGCCGTATGTTTGCTGTATGTATGCTGTGTGTATGCTGTATGTTTGCTGTGTGTATGCTGTATGTTTGCTGTATGTATGCTGTATGTATGCTGTGTGTTTGCTGTGTGTTCTCCATCCCCTGTGTTAGTTAGCACTTGGTGCATTGCTGAGACATTCAGGTAGACAGGGTTTATTTTGGCTCAGCGTTCGAGGCCACGGTCCATCATGGAGAGTCAGGCAGCTGGTCACCTGCACCACAGCCAGGGAGCAGGGAGAGGTGGATGCTTGTGCTCCCTCCCTCCCTCTGCTTCAGGCAGTTCAGGACTCACCCCAGGAACAGAGTGTCCTCTCTCAGGGTGGAGCTTCCCACTGAGCCGACCTACCCTTCACACGCCTGCCCAAGAGACTTGTTTTCTAGGTGACTCTAGGTCCTATCAAGTTGACAGTCAATATTAACCATTCCGCCGTCCCCTCTCCCCAAGCACCCTCTCACCTCTACCATTTCCTTTTCTCCACTCTGTTTCCTTGGGCGGTTTTACTTCTATGGGACAGTTTCTGTCCTCATGTCATATATGCATACATAACCGCATGTGTCTTTATAAAATCAAGGAACCTCACAGAGAGGAAGAACGTGATAATTCACCTTCCCGAGACTGAGACTGACCTTGATCCTCTTGGGGGTTTTTTTTGGTTTTTTTTTTTTTTTTTTTTTTTTTTTTTTTTTGGTTTTTCAAGACAGGGTTTCTCTGTGTAGCCCTGGCTGTCCTGGAACTCACTCAGTAGACCAGGCTGGCCTCGAACTCAGAAATCCGCCTGCCTCTGCCTCCCAAGTGCTGGGATTACAGGCGTGTGCCACCACCGCCCGCTTGATCCTCTTAAAGGGGTTATCACAAGCTGTCTCTGTTTCCTGCAGATGACCCTCTGTCCTTGTACCCATTCTGCTGTGTATATAAGCTACATAGTCCGTATTTATGCAGTTGTTGTTGGACACCTGGGTTGGTTCTATAGCTTAGCTCCTGCACAGGGTGCTGGGGCAAACACTGACGTGCAGGTATATCCGTGACACTGACTACAAGACTTTCAAGACTTTTTCATGCATGTTTCTGTTTCTCCCCACTCCCCTGCCCCTGCTCTGTGTGTGTGTGTGTGTGTGTGTGTGTGTGTGTGTGTGTGTGTGTCGCAAGCACACAAGCACCACAGTGAGGCCAGAAGAAGACGTTAGACTTGCAGTTCTAGTCGATTGTGAGCCATGCGATGTGGGTGCTTTGGGTCTGAACCCAGGTCCTCTAGAAGAGCAGCGCACGGCGTGTCCTTAGCCACTGAGCCACTGCCGCCCCCCCCCCCTAGTGTTTGCTTTCTTAATGATAGCCATTCTGACTGGGGTGAGGTAGACTCTCAGTGTAGTTTTTAATTAAGATTTCTCTGAGGTTGAGCACTTCCTTGTATGTTTATCGAGCATTTATATTTCGTCTTTTGTGGACTGCCCATTTCATTAGAATATTTGATGATTGAGTTGATGTCTTGTTTAGTTTTTTTCAGGTCTTTGTATATTTTATGTATTAATGTCAGATGTATAGATGGTTAATATTATCATGACATGTTCCAGATAGTAATGTCAATTAGCAAAGATTTCTCTCCCCTTCAGCAGGCTGTCTCCTTCCTTGGTTAACCATTTCCTCTGTAGCTCCAAAGCTTTTGTTGTTGTTGTTGGTGGTGGTGGTGGTGGTGGTGGTGTTTTTTGAAACAGGGTTTCTCTGTATAGCCCTGGCTGTCCTGGAACTCACTCTGTAGACCAGGCTGGCCTCGAACTCAGAAATCCACCTGCCTCTGCCTCCCAAGTGCTGGGATTACAGGTGTGCGCCACCACCGCCCGGCCGCTCCAAAGCTTTTTAATGTCATGAGGTTCCATTTGTCAACCCCTGAAAAGAAAATTCAGGAGTCCTGTCAGAAAATCCATGTCTATGTTGTATTTTAAAATATTTTACCTACATTTCCTCTAGTAATTTCAGTTTCAGATCTTACCTTAAGGGCCTTTGTCCATTTGGAGGAGTTGTTCTTCATTCTGTGGGTTTCTTTTTTTCTTTGAGACAACAGTTGTGTGGGGGGGTGCTTCCTACCGTGCAGCTACTGTGTGGGGAGGGGCTCCTACCGTGCAGCTACTGTGGGGGGAGGGGCTCCTACCGTGCAGCTACTGTGTGGGGAGGGGCTCCTACCGTGCAGCTGTAGCTGGCCTGAAACTTGTTACGTAGACCAGACTGACCTGGGATCCCTCACATCCACCCCATTCTGCACGAGGGACTTGAGCGGCTTGGGACCCCAGACGGAGTCCCCTCAGCTCTGAGGAATGACTGTACTTGGGGGCAGTTATAAGATGGCAAAGAGTCTGCCCTGTTTCTGTTGACTTTTACTTGTCTTTGATTTAACATAATCTGTATTCAGAAGAGGCATGATTTGGGTCCCTCCCAGAATGCAGTGCGTGTGGACGATGG
Source organism: Apodemus agrarius (assembly GCA_964023405.1). NCBI lineage: Eukaryota > Metazoa > Chordata > Mammalia > Rodentia > Muridae > Apodemus > Apodemus agrarius. The sequence goes on from OZ030018.1 coordinate 69,995,732, forward strand.
AGAAGAGACAAGGCTAGGCCCACCAGCTGTGGTGTCCAGCTGTCAGTCTAAGGGTTGTGACCTCTGGGGAGGCTTCAGGGCTGGGCTCAAGGTCACCTGAGCACGTTTGAGGCATCACTAGGCGGTGAGAAGTCACTGGAAGCAAGGTGGTCTTGAAAAGAGGTGGCGAGACTTTGGGCTGAGGCTGAGGCAGACAGGAAGTGAGGGTTGTAAGTAGAGTTGGAGAAGGGACCGCAGGGCTCTGGCTACCTTCTGGGTCTTCAAAGGGGAAGAAGGTAGAGGGTTGGGAAAGAGATGACGGGAAGTTCACCCCCTTATCCCACTATTCTAAGATTTCTTGGCCAGGTCCCAGGTGACTTCCAAGTGACTGAATCCGCAGCCACTTCTGTGTGACTAGGACTCACTTGGCCCCGAGAGCTGATTCTGTTGCCCTAACTCTGTTTTCTGCCACTTCGCACTGAGAACTTGTTAGCTTGCCCTTAAAGTGGGATTGCCCCACCCTGATGGGGAGTGCTCCCTCCTCCCGGTGTGCTCCTGCAGACCCCAGTTCCACTGCCCAGTCCTCCCTCACGCTGACTCTGAGGAGGCGTCCATTCCTCTCCCCTTACTTCCAGTCCCAGATGCCCCACACGGTGCCCACACGGTACCCACACGGTGTCCCACACAGCTCAGGTATTCCCTGCCCAGATAGGCTCCGTCTGCACCACAGGGAGTGCTGTCCCCACAGGGAGTGCTGTCCCCACAGGGAGTGCTGTCCCCACAGGGAGTGCTGTCCCCACAGGAAGTGCTGTCCCTCTCTACGCCCATCAAGGAGTATGAGAAGAGCGCCGAGGGGGCCCTCTACATCTTGGTAAGCCCCACACTTGAGTAGGGCATGGGGAGAGGCGCTGAGGCTGGGGAATGACCCCTGCAGCACAGTCAGCCTCCCAACCCCTGGACCTTTGCTTCCGGTTCTGCCCCCAACCCTGATCATCTGTCTGCATACACGCTCTCTCCAGAGTAGTTAGTGTTCTTTCTTGCACACACAGCTACTGTTGCTCCCAGCACTGTGGTGTAGAGACCTCAAGCCCCTTCCCAGCCTCCCAGTCGCCGTGATGCAAGCCCCCAGATTCCTCTCTCTCTTCCCTTTGCGCCACCCTCTTCCCACCCAGGCCATTTGCTGGCCCTGAAAATGCTTCTTTTAAAATAGCCATTGAGGGTCCTGGAGAGGTGCTCAGCGGCTAAGAGCAGTAACTTCTTCAGAGCCCTCCTGGGAGTCGACATGGGGGCTCATACCGACTCTAATTCCGGCTTAAGGGCATCGGATGCCCTCTTCTGGCCTCCAGGAACACAAGCAGTGCACACATGAATGCAGACCAAAGACTTGAATACCTATGAAATAATAGAATATATTTAAAAAAAAAATAGTTGTCGGGCGTGGTGGCGCACGCTTGTAATCCCAGCACTTGGGAGGCAGAGGCAGGCGGATTTCTGAGTTCGAGGCCAGCCTGGTCTACAGAGTGATTTCCAGGACAGCCAGGACTACACAGAGAAACCCTGTCTCAACCCCCCCCCCAAAAAAAAATAGTTAATGAAACCTGTACTGGAGAGGTGAGGCAGGAGATCGCTCCAATTTCAAAGTCAGCCTGAGCCACACAATGAGTCCAACTCTGGGGACAGGTGAAACCCTGCAACAAAGACAACAAAAACAGTGCCTGTGCTATCTATTAGCAATTCAGGCTTCACACACACTGTCTCTAAAGGGAGGGGGCGTGTTCTTAAGACAACCAGTTGTCCAGCAGCTGATATTCACCCCTGTTCCAGCCTGCCGTCTACACCAGCAACCAGAGGGCTTGCTTGGTTTTACTCTGCATTTGGTCCGTATTTTGGTTTTGCTTTTGGAGTATGTTGTTGTTGGTTTGGTAGTTGCTGTTTATTTATGGAGGTGGGGGAGTGTCTGTAGGTTAAGCTGTTCTAAAACTCAGATCCTTCTGCCTCATCCACTGGGGTTAGAGGTGTGTGCCACCTTGCTGGGCAGGGATGCTCTTTTACAAGTACAACTTATGTTTTTCAAAAGGTTCTTCGTTATTTTGTGTGTGTGTGTGTGTGTGTGTGTGTGTGCATCTGAGGCGTGTATATGCACCACCACACATGCACCACCACACGAGAGCAGGAGCCCATGAGGTCAGAAGAGGGTGTCAGACCCCCTGGAGCTGTGAGTGCTCTCACAGGTGCACCTTGACCAGCGGTGTGGCCCCTGCCCCACTATGTGGCAGACACAGGAACTCAGAGGACTTGGGGCCTGAGCCCTAGGCCCCACCCCTTTGCTGGGTTGTGATGTTGGGTGTGCATCCCTCTGCCAATGAGAGACCCAAAGCGTGAATTTACAGTGAAGAGCCCGCTTCGGTCATGGAAGCCTTCTTCTGACCAGAGGGGAAGGAGAAGGGGAGTGGGGAGGGGCGGGGAGAGGCTGGGGTGTCTTAGGAACCATGATTTTAAATCACAGCACTTATGAGAAATAAGGTCTCAGAAGCCTTTTCTGGCGTGGGCCCTGGGCTGTGATTGGCCGATTGCTTGCGTAGCGTGCACCCGAAGCCCCCGGGACCACAAAAAAAGGAGTAGCGTGGAATTGTGTTCATCTCCGGTCACCTCATGCCTCGGTGTTCCGTGATCGATCCTAGGGAACCACCGTCCCCAACTCCACACCCCAGGGATGCGCCTCCCTCCTTCTCTACCCACCCCACTGGCTAGTTTCCCCCAGCCTCTTCCACCTGTGTCCACCAGAGGGCGAGAGGCCCTTCCGAGGCCCTGGCCGTCCAACTGGCATTCCCCTGCAGCCGGCTAGCTGACCTTAACCGACAGAAACAGCACAAGCGGCACTGACCTGCCCTTATGGTGAGCCGCAACGCTGGCCCAAGCCCTTGCCCTAGATTAAATCCAGTGCTGACCCTTGACGTATTCTTCTCGTCTTACGGCCTGGGAAACAGGCACCGGGTGGCTCAGGACCTTTGGAAGAGCAGTCAGCGCTCTTGACCCCTGAGCCCCATAATGCGACTCTTAGCCACCCCTCCCCCGAGCTTATCATATAGAACCATGTCTAAGGCCTACGGTTAAGCCTGAAAGAGACTATAGCGTGTGCTGCCCTCTGTAGCGGAAGTAGGGGCATACATACGTGTGCACGCGAGCGTGTGCATGTGAGATGTCTGGAAGGACCCAGGGACCGTGAGCGCCGCCACCTCTGGACCAGGGGACACCGCAGCCCGCACACTCGCGCCTCTGGAATACTGGCGTGCAGGAATGCTTTGGGTACTGGGAAGTGACGTGAACCAGGTACCACTGCCCACCCTTTCCTTCCCTCCTCGCAGGCAGGCTGCAGTGCCACCAGGCTGCCCGGGGACGGACAGACGACCACTGAAGATGCCTGCTCGCAGGAGCCGCCCTCGTACCCCCCCATCCAGGTCATCCAGGCCAGAGTGTCCTCCGGCAGCTCCTCCGAGGTCTCCTCCATCAACTCCGACCTGGAGGTACCGGGGCTGCCCTCGGGGACGGGGACGATGCATGGGCATGTCACCCACCGACGCTTGCTGGGGCCTGCTTGAGGGCGAACTGCTTTGTAACCCTGCCTTATTAACCTCTGATCGTGAATGAAGCTCTCTGCGTGACTGTGGAGGAGCTTTTCAAACTTGGCGGGACTCAAACAGTTTCAGGGGGTCGCTGAATATTGGGGTCCCAGTTCTCATAGATGGCTTGCATGTTCAGGTCCCTTCCTGCAGAAGAAACAGGAAGCATGAGTAAAAGATCTCTTAAAATCCTCAGTGTTAGAGTTTAGGATTGATGGTTTAGGCTGTAATGTCAGGACTCATGAGTTCGAATCCAGCCTGGGCTATGTAAGAACGCATTAGAGGGAAAGGAGGGAGAGAGGAGGGAGGAAGGGAAGGAGGGAGGGAGGGAGGGAGGGCGATGGGAAGGCAGGAAGCTTAGTACCAGTACTTGTTTCCAAGTCCATTTGACCATAAAAGAATTTCTTTACCCCAAAACACAGGCCTGTAATGCTGGTGCTGACCACACAGGCAGGACCTATGGGAAGCAGCACGCTTGTGTATCCAAACAAAATGCACCGGGGATGCACAAACTCCCATGTGTCCCGGGCTCTGAGTGCCCGGGCCTGTTCAGCCCCACCAGCAAGGCAGATTCCGTTTGTCTGAGGACAGAGGAGAGCAAGGGCAGCACAGGCTCACATGCATGGGAGAGCGATGCTGCCGGGCACTTTCAGTGAAGGCATGACGGAGTTCTGTGTGCATGTCGGAGAGCGACGCTGCCGGGCACTTTCGGTGAAGGCATGACGGAGTTCTGTGTCCCAGGCTTTTGTGTGTTGAAATCCCGTCTGTGAACCGATGGTAGTAAGCAGTACGTTAATGCCGATTTGTGGCTTGGGTTTAGTTTGATTTCCCCCTCCCCCCCCTTCCCTTTCTCCCTCTTGCTCCAGCCCCCCTCCCCCACTCGCTCTGGGCCTTAGTTTGATTTTTAATGCCCTTATTTGGCAAAATAATCATTTTCTACCCAGAGTCTGAAGATTAGTCAGACTTATACAGGACTCAAAAATTCCAAACCTAAAAAAGAAAAAAAAAAAAAAATCCAAACCTCAGAACTCCTGACTGGGGGTAAACCAGATTCCTTAGTGTGATTTTCCAGGCACTTCCAGCCGGGGCACCAGGCTGTCTCTGCTCACACCTAGTGCTCTGGCCCGGCCATTTCCTCTTCTGTCCTAGGCCCCATTTCCATGGGTCAGAATTCTATCCCGAGGCCGGCTTGTGTGCCCCTCCCTCAGGACCAGTGGCCCCCTCCCCCTGTCGCCCATTTTCCGGCCTGCCCTCCACAGGTGGCAGTGGCCTGGTGTACCACCTGCTGTTCATCTGTCCCTCACGCCCTCAACAGCTGCTGGCTGAGCTGGGCAGGAGTTAGGGCTTGCACACCTGTTGAGGCCGTGGTCCTAAACTGAGTCTGACACTGTGTGGGACAGCAAGAAGCCTGGAGCCTGCAGTCTCCGCTGAGGCCTGCGGCTGCAGGGACTGCGGAGTGGGGTCAGGGCAGAGCAGAGACACTAGGGCCCGTAGGGGAGGAACAGGGGAATGTTTGTTTGTTTGTTTTTCGAGACAGAGTTTCTCTGTATAGCCCTGGCTGTCCTGGAACTCACTCTGTAGACCAGGCTGGCCTCGAACTCAGAGATCCACCTGCCTCTGCCTCCCAAGTGCTGGGATTAAAGGCGTGCGCCACCACCACCCGGCCGAGCAGGGGAATATTTAAAAACCCTCTGGAAATGGAGGCCCCTTGCTCCGTCCATAAGCACTGGGCAGTGGTGGTCTCCAACATTGCCAGGTCTGCCCTGGCAGCTGGGCTGGGCTGTTTCTCTGCTCTGTGATATTCATTCCTCCCCTCATTCATAGTCTCACTTTTTAGAGAAATCCATTATTTAAAAATATGTACATCCAGGGGTTGGAGAGATGGCTCAGCAGTTAAGAGCACAGCTGCTCTTCCAGAGGTCATGAATTCAATTCCCAAAAACCACATGGTGGCTCACAACCATCTTTAATAGGATCTGATGCCCTCTTCTAGGGTGTCTGAAGACAGGTTCAGTGTACTCATATACATAAAATAAATAAAATCTTTAAAATATATATGTGCATCAAAAGCCAGGCCATGGTGGCCCATACCTTTAATCCCAGCATTTGGGAGGCAGAGGCAGGGGGGTCTCTGTGAGTTCCAGGACAGCCAGGGCTACACAGAGATACCCTGTGTCAAAACAAACAAACAAACAATTTCCATGCGTCCATCTCTGCTGGGTTGCTGTCTCCTACCTGTAATCCCAGCACGCAGGAGGCTATAGCTCAAGATTGCCGAAGGTTCAAGGTCAGCCTGGACCACACAGTAAGACCCTGTCTCAAAACAAAACAAACTTCAACATATATAAATTCTAAGAGTCCAAGATAAGCAAGTGGCTCAGGCCGCTTCTGCCCACATCGAAGGATTAAGGTCTAGAAGCTCAGATGCCCCGGTTCAGGATCCCTGCTTCCCATCCCGCACCGCACAGCCACTGGCACAGCAACTGCCAAGGTCTTATACAGAGACTGTGAACGTGGGACTAAGCCCACTAGCGGGTCAGACAGGGCTGGGAGCCCCCATAGTGGTTAACTCACAGGGCCATGACTGTCCGTTTCTGGGTGTGTGGTCCATCTGTCTTTGGTCTGTCTGTCTGACTGGCAGCTAACATTGTGATTTTTTTTCTTTTTAGAAGCAGACAATCACAGTGTAGACCTGCTTGGCCCCCCAGCACTTGAAAAGTATAGGCCTTGAACTTGAGGCAACCCTCCTGCCTCTGCCTCCCAAGTGCTAAGATCATAGATATGTGTCACCACGCCTGGCCCACGTTTCTATTTTTTTAAAGTAGTTTAAAAAAATAAAAGGTATGTTGTCTTGAGCCTAAAATCGCAGCATTCAGGAAGCTGAGACAGGAGGATTACAAGGAGTTCAAGGGCACCTGGAGCTATAATTCGAGTTTCAGGTTAGCCTGGGCTATCGTGAGATCTTGTCTCAAAAAACAAGCAAAAAATAATATCATGTATCTAGACTCCCAGCTTCCTGGGAAACAGACAAGAGGATTAGAGCCCAGGATTTAAGACCAGGCTGGGAAATATAGCAAGAACTAACCTTAAACGATTAACTAAATGAATAAATGTAACGCACTAAATGTTATACATTGGGGGAGGGGGGAAAGAAAATTTGGAAATCGGGAAGAGGTTAAAGAAGGAAATCCAGACCAAGCGCCAGGCCCACTAGCTGGCTCTGGCCTCCTCAGAGCTGTTGGTTGTGAGAGCCAAGTTCCTTGAATTTCTTGGTTTGTTTGCTACTAAGTGAGATCAGGAGGTGTCTGAGATGGTGGTGTAACAGTCTACCTCACCTCGGCAGCTGGTCAGTCATTCGGCAAACATTTTCTGAGCGTGGGAGTGTGAAGGAGAAACACAAGAGGACAGAGGGGCAGGCCCGAGCCCGCCCACAGGCGGGCAGCTACAGTGCCCGTTGGCCACGGTGGCTCAGATCTTCAGCCCACACCTTTGGCACTCTCGCCTGTAAGATGGAAGTGGGGGTGTGTGTGTGGGGGTAAGAGTCAGGCCTCAGAGATCCTATCCTGTGCTTTTAGCCGCTCTTGTCCCTAAGGTGGCATCACTCACTTGATGCCATGAAACTTGGGGCATCAGGGCATCCCTCCTCCCTCCTCCCTCCTCCCTCCTCCCTCCTCCCTCCTCCCTCCTCCCTCCTCCCTCCTCCCTCCTCCCTCCTGGGATGCCTATGTCCTGAGTGCTCCTGAGTGTAAACCCTGGTCCCTGTGGCCGGAATCTGTCACTGACCACACGTGTGTCTGCTGGACCTTAGATGAGAGAGTCTCTGTATGAGACTCTGGCAGTTGTGCCAATGGCTGTGTGTGGCGGGAGATGTGACGTGGGAACAGGAATCCTGAGCTGGGGCATCTGAGCTTTTAGACCTACACTCCCACTGTCCAGGCCTGTGGGCCAAGGACATGCCCAGTTCCTGTCACCTTTCTCAACTTCCTTCCTTCCTTCCTTCCTTCCTTCCTTCCTTCCTTCCTTCCTTCCTTCCTATCTTCCATCTTTGTTTTTATTTGTTTGTTTGAGATAGGCTCTTTCTGTGTACCCCTGGCTGTGCTGGAACTCACTCTCTAGACCAGGCTGGCCGCGAACTCACAGAGATCCACCTTCCTTTGGCTCCCAAGTGCTGGGAGTAAAGGCGTGTACCACCACTGCCTGGCATTTTCCTAGCTTTCATAGAGTGGTTTTAGATTCTTGGGGTGTGTGTCTCCCATTGTGAATGCTGACTTCCCATCATGCACTTGGGGAAGTGAAATGAGGGATGCTTCTGTCACGTCACATCCACAGCGTTCCAGCTCACTGGGTATTTCTAGACCCTATCCGTCAGAATGACAGAGTGTGCTGATTGTGACTGTGGGTATGTGTCTTGTGTAAGGCCCTGGCAGAGTCTGGTAAAGACTTCCCAGGCACTATTGATCTTAAACAGCCCCAAAGGCAGATGTCTGAGGCTAGATGAGTTTCGTCAGCTTGAGGAAACAAGACAAAGCCAGGGGTGGTGTCTCCCAGCTGTAATCCCAGCCGTTGCCAGCTAGCCTGGGCAGTGATAGCTGGGATAGAAAAGAAGAGGGAGAGGAGGCTAAGCCAGGATCCGAACCTCGTGCTTTGCTCACCACTGTGCCGGCAGAGATGGTCCCTACAGCACTGGCAGGACCTGGTTATTCTGCCCGTGTTCTTGCATAGACGAGAAAACTGGCCTCTGCCCCAGTCTTTCTACTTCCGCGTGTTCTGCCTCCGTCCTCACACGGTGCCTTGCCCCGTGCAGGGTGAAACGCTGGGATCCTCATGAGTTCCAGTTACGGCAGAAGGCATGAGGCCAGCAAGACCACACGTGCCACCATGGACGCTCCCCCCCGGGAGACCCATAGTGCTTAGCCACTTCCCTGTAACCATAGGTGATGAAACACCACGGCCAAAAGCAGCTTGGGGAGGAAAGCATTTATTTGGCTTACGTAGCCTGCATTGCGGTCCACTGAGAGAAGCCAGAGCAGGAACCTGGAGGCAGGAGCTGATGCAGAAGCACGGGGGGCTGCTGCTTACTGGCTCGCTCCCCATGGCTCTCCCAGTCTGCTTTCTTATAGCCCAGGACTGCTAGCCCAGCCGTGGTACCACCAATAATGGGCTGGGCACTCCGTGATCAATCACTAATAAGAAAATGCCCTACAGACTCATCTTATTATAGAGATGTCTCAGCTGAGGTTCTGTCTTCTCAGATGACTCTAGATTCTGTTGTTGATAGAAAACTAGCCTCCATGTGTAGAATGCTCACATTTGCTTGTCCTTAGTGCAGCACTAAAGAAACCTGCTCAGGGAGCAGATGGCCAATTTTTAGATGTGGCTCTGGCTATAACGACTGTACAGAAAGGGCCTTCACATGGCCTGTGTAGACCTTCAGGGTATGCAGGGGAAGGTGCACTCCATAGACCATGAGCCCACACATTATTCTTGGGACCCACTCAATACAAGGCACAAGGGCACATTATATACTGCCGTCTGAAAGCACTGGGCCTGCCCTAAGATCAGAAATGATGGGAAGGCCAAAAGTCCCAGCCGAGGTTGAATGGGAAGGAGGCTCGATGCTGTGGAGCACTCTTGAGCCCCCCCCCACACACACACACAATGGAGACCCCAGATGTAAAGGTAGAAGAGATCCTTGTCATAGCTGGAGGAGAGCGTTGTGTAGCGTTGTGTAGTGTCGTATAAAGGGCCAGTGTGGTGGTTTGGTTTGGTTTTTTTAATGAAAATGGCCCCCCATGGGCTCATAGGGAGTGGCCATTGGCTCCTTAGAAGGTGTGGCCTTGGAGGAAGTGTGGGAGATGCTCAAGCCGGCCCGTGTCTCTCTTTTCCTGCTGTGTGCAGATCCAGATGTAGAACTCTTGGCTCCTTCTCCAGCAGCACGTCTGCCCGAGTGCCACCATGCTTCCCGCCATGATGACAACGGACTGAACTAAATGAATTAAATGTTTTCCTTTATAAGAGTTGCTGTGGTCATGGTATCCCTTCACAGCAATAAAACCCAAAGACGGCCAGTTTCCCAAACGAGAAAGGCTTCTCTCGGGAAAACTTAGGGGGCAAGTCACCAGCCAAGAGGACCGATGTCCTTGATAACTGCTGTGTCAGTGGCAGCCTAAACATGCACACACACACACACACACACACACACACACAAACACACACACTACTATGCACACACCCACTTTCTCTAGAACATTTCCGTTCCTGTGGCTCAAACCCCAGAAGCTGTAAGTTGACCTTGACCCAGAAGAGCACTTGAAGAGCAACACTGCTTGCAAATTCTCTTGCGCATGTCCCTTGTGGAGCACGCCCCTCCCTCTGCTCCAGGAAGTCTGTGTCTCAGTACAGCTAGAGTCTAGAGATGCAGGATTCTGCGCGTCATTTGCACGCCTCCAGGCGGCCGGTTACTTCCAACCTTAGCATGTTTCTGAAGACGCTGTGTCATCCTCACAAAGGAAGTCCATCCACTGTGGGCTGAGGTTTGCTTTCTCTGATCCAGCACAATGGGCCTGTTCAGACGGGTTGGAGAAGTCTGCCAGTCAGACCACCCAGAGCAGCCAGGCCTGGCTGGAAAGCCTTGCCCTCCCGTAGAGCACTCCATGGACACTAATAAGATCTGTAGTCGTTCCAGGCTACAGATCTTATTTCCCTCCCTCACAGCCCACGAAGGCAGGGCAGGGCAGGGAATGTGAGGCAGTCAGAGAGGAGGGACTGTAATGCCAGCTGCTCCAGGATGCATGCTTTATAACTGGCTATTCCTTTGTCTCTTTTCTGTTGCTGTAATGAGACACCATGACCATGGCAGCAGGCAGGCTGGCATGTGCTGGTGCAGCAGCCGAGAGCTCATATCTTGAGGCACAAGTACCAGGCCAAGGGAGACACAAGCCCAAGCCACACCTCCTTCAACAAGACCACACCTCCTCCAATGAGGACACACCTCCTCCAAATGAGGACACACCTCCTCCAACAAGGCCACACCTCCTAATCCTTTCCAAACAGTTCCACTAACTGAGAACTACACATTCAAATATGAACCAGTAGGGACCATTCTCATTTAAACCACCACAGTCAAGAATACTGTATGAGTTTTTGTTTTTTGTTTTTTTGTTTTTTGTTTTTTGTTTTTTGTTTTTTTCGAGACAGGGTTTTTCTGTGTAGTCCTGGCTGTCCTGGAACTCACTCTGTAGACCAGGCTGGCCTCGAACTCAGAAATCCGCCTGTCTCTGCCTCCCAAGTGCTGGGATTACAGGCGTGCGCCACCACGCCCGGCACTGTATGAGTTTTTAAAAGGACATAGATTTGATGTGGCTCAGTAGGTTGGTCAGGACCCTAGGTTCAGTCCCCAGCAATGAGCATAATAATACAGAAACTGAAAGAATGAGAGTTTGGGGAAATATGGTGTAGGATTTTAAAGTTTGCAAGAGGTAAGAAGGGAAATCCATTTATTCCAATCTAGGGAGATGAACCTATTTTGTCTCTCTATGGCCAGTCTGAAATGTGACCCCTGCCAGGTTCAGTACCATCTTACCTTCTTAGAAACAGTCACTTATCCCTACATATAAGAGGAAGTCGCTGGGGCGGATGGTCCTGATGCTCCCCACAGTCTGTCTTAAGCTTAGAATGTGACCTTATTTCCTCAGTGCTTAAGAACCCTCCACTTCCACGGGAATAAAGGAAATATTGCCATATGCATGTTTCTTGATTTCAGAAGCATGGGAAAGCGCTGTAGGGCGCTTCTGAGTGGAAACCCTGTGCTGTGGCTCACAGAGGTGGCACAGTCATGGCCTTGAAAACAACTCAGGAATGCATGGAGCCAGATGTGGTGGCAACACCCGGAGACCGGTCCTTGGGAGTGGAGTCTGGCTTGAATGACAGACATCCATTCGGGATCCCCATCCCAAAGGATAAAGACTGTGGAGATGTTTATTGAATGTAAAAGAGAAACATTGTGTATTTGCACAATTCAATCTTATTGCAGTGTTAATAGTAAACACATATGTCATTATACATATAGCATGACTATGTCACTGTTATCAGAAGGCTATTCAATAACTGTCCAGAGACTCTTCCAAGGATAGAATATAGAACATCGTGTGTGTGTGTGTGTGTGTGTGTGTGTACTTTAAAACTTTTATTTTTATGTGTTTGAGTGTTTCCTGCATGCATGTCTGTGTACCACATGCATGCAGTGCCTGAGGAGACCAGAAGAGGGTGCTGTATCCCCTGGAACTGAAATTACTTTCCAGATGGTTGTGAACCACCATGTGGTGCTGAGAATCAAACCTGAGACCTCTAGAAGAGAAGCCAGTGTCTTAACTGTTGAGCCATCTCTCCAGAGACAGGCGTTTGCATATTTTTCGGAATAGGGTCTTAAGTAGCCCAGGCTAGCTTCAAATCAATATGTAGATGAGGGTGACGTTAAAAGCTTCAGAGCCTCCAGATCGATCTCCACCTCCCTAGTTCCAGCTGGGATGCTATTTTTTTATTTTTTTTCTGTGAGAAACAAACAAGCAAAAAACATGTTTGTTTTTGTTTTGTTCTTAAAACAGAGAAAGACCTAAAAGTTTTAATTTATTGTTAGTCTTTGAGGAGGAGAGTACTCCATTTCAAAGATCTGAATTAAGTAAGCTTCTTAAGACACTTTTACCAGTGGCTTAAAATGGCAACTTGAAAGCCAAGCGTGGTGGTGCGTCCTTGTAATGCCAGCGTCGCAGGCTGAAGGTGGAGAGGAGCGGTGCTGCTCTGAGCTTAGTCTGATCTACACAAGAGACTGCCTTAAATTCATAGTAACAGCGGCAACCCCTAATTACTCCTTCCAGCAGAGGGCACTGTCATTCACTCTAAAGCCGTCCCTGGTGTCAGCGGCTGGAAAGACTGTTTATAAAGTTTCACTTCAACTCAGCTGGGAGACTCAAGCATGCTTATTGGCTTGCTTGGCTTGAAATAAACTTTTTATTTTGGAGTAATTTTGGATGTACAGAATTTTTTCAAAATTAGTACCGGTTTTCCGCTTGCCCTTGGCCCAGCTGTTCTATTCACGTCTTATATAACGTGCTACGTTTAGCATAGCTAAGAAATGAACTCAGTGCTTTCTACCAGCTGGACTCCTGCCTCTGTTTGGATCTCAGCAATTTTTTACCAGCTGGATCCGGTCCAGGACAGCACACTGCACTCCGAAGCATTCCTTAAAGAAAACAAGTGCATCCTAACTGTAACGTGGCAAATTACCACTTGGGTTTTGCACGAACGTCTGCATTTTCTAAAGACAAGCAAAGTGCTTTGGAATTTAACTTCTCTTCTTATTTCCGCCACAATTTAAAGTTACAAAACATTCTCGCCCCCCCCTACTTTACATCAGTTTAAATAATTTGTACCTCTTCTTATGAATAGTTTCCACATAAGAAGAATGCCATCAAAAGATGGATGTGGCTGAGTGCTTTCATCCTGGGAGCCCCTGCCCTGTGGCAGCCTCTGAACAATGCCTCCTCTCCTCTTAGGAAAGAAAGGGGGAGCAGGGAGGAGGCAGGGGAGGATAGGGAGGAACAAATGTGAGCAACTATATACATATATATATATATATATCATATAAATTTATATTATACCAATATATTATGTTTTACATATAGTATATTTTTATATACTATAAATTATATAATATAACCATATATAATTATATAGTTATATATTTTTATACACATATGAGTATATATAATATGACACATACACATAGGCATACACATACACATATACATTTCAGTTTAAAAAAGAAGGGGCTAGCCGGGCGTGGTGGTGCATACCTGTAATCCCAGCACTTAGGAGGCAGAGGCAGGAGGATTTCTGAGTTCGAGGCCAGCCTGGTCTACAGAGTGAGTACCAGGACAGCCAGGACTACACAGAGAAACCCTGTCTCGAAAAACCAAAAAAAAAAAAAAAAAAAAAGAAAGAAAGAAAGAAAGAAAAAAGAAAAGAAAAAGAAAAAAAGAAGGGGCGGAACATGCCTGTAACCTCAACCCAGGGGAGGCTGATGCAGAGGGATGACCCGTTTCATGCCAGCTTCTGCTGTATACTAAGAGCCTGTTACACAAAATTGATTGATTAATTGATTGAAAAAAAAAAAGTGATATGTCAAGGTGTAGGTCTGGCAAACTAGTAATGGTTTGGTGTCCTACATCTAAAAATCGCCATTCTTGGGACTGCCGCCCTCTCCAGGGCAGTCTGAACTACTGTAACAATTCAGGCCTAACCTGTGCAAGGTCCTGGGTTTCATGGTACGTTCCCCCGCCCTGCAAAATAAGGTGGAGGTTAAGGATTCTTCAGGGGTTGGCTGGGGCTACGTGGAGGTAGTATTAGATTTAGTCCTGACGTTACAATTAGGACTTATCTACGGAAACATTCTAAAGTATTTGCATTCAAGTGATTTACTTTAAAATGCCAAATCAGAAGATTGGGGAGCAGGCTGCCTCCCTGGCCTTCATCATTCTTTGCTTTGGGATATGGCTGAAAACCTTATAATTGAAGCATTTTAAAAACGACACTTAAAGAGCTGCTGATCAACCCGGGCATGTCATCGAACTGGTAATCCCAGCGTTTGGGAGGCGGAAGGCGGACGATTGGGAGGCCTCAGCTATGTGGTGAATTTGAGGCCAGCCTCAGCTACATGAGACCCTGTCACAATTAGTAAATTAATTGACTGATAACATGTGCCAATAACCTTAAACTCAGGACTGCTCGCCGGTCTAACGGGCATCCACAAGTAGCCGGCCAGCCGAGGTCTCTAGCTCTGTGTCAGAAATCCAGTGTCTCCCAGGCACGGAGGAGGAGCCAGAGGGAGGGAGCAGCCTGTGCTCGCCCCTCCGGAGACTTGAGTCAGGCATACTTGGGGCTTGGAGTGGAACCAGCCACGTAATAAACAGCGAGTAGACATGAATCCCAGCTGCTTGGCAAGCCCCATATTTCAAGGTGGAGATTTTATGTGCACCTCTTTCTTGGTTTTATGAGTTTGCATTGGATCACCTCAGCTATGCAGTTAATGAATAGAAGAATTACTGTTATTATTACTATTATTAGAACTACTTACACCCATCATTTCTAATCATAGTAATGATTTATGTCTCTGTAAATCATTTCCCGCAGAACCCACTACCCTGCATAGCAATCGTGATGTTTGTTTTTTGTTTGTTGTTTGTTGTTGATGATAATTTAATTAACATAAATTAACTGCTCTGCTAATGGCGACCGCCTTCCTGCTTGCGGGAGCGGTGGGTGTGTCCTTCCCCCAGCCATCCAAGGCTCTGACTCTCACTGAGCGGATGGATGCTGCCCCGCTCTGCTCTGTGGCAGGGGCGCCGTCTGTCCAACCTGTCCTCTGTCTCTCTTTCTCCCACAGCAGAAGTATTGGGAAGCCCTAAACTCGGAGCAGGTACGGACGAACGAGTGTTTGCTTTCTTCGGGGAGGGACTTCCACATCTTGGTGCTCCAGTTTCCGTTTTTGTTAGACTTCCTTGGAAGGAGAGCACGACAATTCTTTTGGTTTAAAAATCGAAAAGGGAATGAAGTCTGGAGATGTGGCTCAGAGGGTTGGGCGACTGTTAACCTAGGGCAGCTTAGTCCCAGAACTGCCAAGAGAATAAATAAGAGATAAGGACCATCAGGAGGCGGGGCTTCGGGGTGCTCTCCTTTCAAAGTCTTTTCTGTACCAGGGAATATTCAGAGTAGACTGGTCCAACCAGGGAGGAGCTCAGAGAAGATGTGTGTAACCCAGTGAAGAGACACAGTCGGGGCAGCTCTGAGAGCTGTGGAATAGCTACAGGTCACAAGTGGTCTGTGGGGTGTGACTGCGGCCGTGGCTCGCTCGCTCCTCAGGCGGCCAGCAGTCTCCTTGCTTACAATACCAGATGGGCATTTCCTGACAGCCACCTGTGTCTGTCCCGTCATCAGTCACCCAGGAGTGTTTGTGACACAAGAATACATCTCTCACCCAAATTAATTTATGACTTACTTCTAATTATGTTTTTTTAATTGCTCAGAGCACCTCAGCATGTTATCCTACAGATTTCCAAAGTCAGAGACTTCAAATGCCTTCTAAGATTTTATCCACATCAAAGGGCTCACTTGCTCAAAGTGTCAGGCTATTTCTGTTCATGGGCAGGTGAATCCATCAGGGTTAGCATTAATAACAAGAGGCTTTTGGGGAGTTGGAACAGTGGCTTTCAAACATCAGCATCTAAGAAGTTCTGTAATGACTTGTTAAGATGACAAACTGTATGCCTCACCCCACTGTCAGTGTCTGCAGCCCAATGACTGGCGACATGGTGCTTTTGGGATTATTGATCCAGGGAACGTTCTGAGATCTCTGGTCTCAGACTAAGCTCTGTGCTTGACAATAGTATTCAGGAAAGGTGTCCTGGCCATCCTCAGAGGACAGAACAGGTCCCTGCTTCTGCCACCGAGCACATGGCTCTGAGGCTAAGGGCCCACTGAATTATTTTATGGAAAATCTTTTTTTTTTGTTTTGTTTTGTTTTGTTTTGTTTTTCGAGACAGGGTTTCTCTGTGTAGCCTTGGCCGTCCTGGAACTCACTCTGTAGACCAGGCTGGCCTCAAACTCAGAAATCCACCTGCCTCTGCCTCCCAAGTGCTGGGATTACAGGCGTGTGCCACCACGCACGGCTTATGGAAAATCTTTGATGTATGGAAAGAGTTTGGTTAAAGGTGCCAGGTCTGCCACCAGAGCTGTGCGGAAAGTTTGCAGAACCCCAGACGGGCACCCCAGAGGGCTGAGCTGCACGAACCAAGTTAGCACATGCCAGGCTTGCAGGGTCACTGGGACACAGGGGTCTTTTTTAACTCTCTCTCTCTCTCTGTGTGTGTGTGTATGTGTGCATGTGCTTGTGTGTGTGTGCACGTGTACATGTGCTTGTGTGTATGTGTACATGTGCTTGTGTGTATGTGTACATGTACTTGTGTGTCTGTACATGTGCTTGTGTGTGTACATGTGCTTGTTTGTGTGTACATGTGCTTATGTGTATGTGTGTGTACATGTGCTTGTGCATGTGTGTACATGTGCTTGTGTGTGTGAATACATGTGCTTGTGTGTGTGTGTATACATGTGTGTAAGGTTGCACAGAACATCATGGAGGCCAAAGGAGAATGTCCTTGATCACGGTCCTCCTTATTCTTTTGAGTCATGGTCTCTCCACTAACCTTGCATTCTTCAGTTAGACTGGCAGGCAGTAGGCCCCAGCAATCCTCCTGTCTCTGCCTTTCAAATCACTGGGGTCACCGGCTCCAGACTCAAGTCCTTGTGTGGGAAAAAGACTCTTGGCACACTGAGCCATCCATCCGGCCCACTGTGGGTTTTTTGTTTTTTGTTTTTAATCACCAAGAAGTAGAGCTTGGCTCAGTTGTCCTGGTGAATCATTAATTGAATTAGGCTCTTTTTTCAGAACAAAGCCAAAATTTGTGTCTTAGAACTGTGGGCATCACATGAGAGCCTTGAAGGTCTTCTGTGGGACTTCTCAGAAGTGATCTGTGAGCGCAGAGCGTCTCTCTCCGAGTGCATGCGAATGTCTGGGTCTAGCATCCTGCCCGGAACAGGTCTTTCAGCCCAAGCTGTCGTAGCTTCCCCGACCACTGCTCGTTTCTGGGTTTCCGTAGGCTTGGTTTGTATTTTCGTGACAGGCTTTCACTATATAGTCCCATTGTCTTGGAACTCTCCATGTGGACATCTATCTACACAGCCTGGCCTCAGACTCACAGAGATCCGCCTGCCTCGGGATTGCTTAGATTAACAGGGTGCACCACCATGCCCAGGTGTAAAGTTCTTAATCTTAAGTCATGTGCAGGACTCGCTCTCTGCTCTGTCGTCTCTGAAGGATAGCTTGCAGACAGACCCATCTGTACTCACAGGCCCGCTTTCTAATCCTTCCTTTCAGACCTCTGCAGATTTCAAGCTGTCGTTTTTTTTGGAGTCGGTGATGGCAGTGTCCATCGTGCTGAATCGCTTTTTAAAAATTAAGTGTGTGTGTGTGTGTGTGTGTGTGTGTGTGTGTGAGAGAGAGAGAGAGAGAGAGAGAGAGAGAGAGACAGAGAGACAGAGAGACAGAGAGACAGAGAGACAGAGAGAGAGAGAGAGAGGAGAGCACGTGTGGGTCAGTGAACAACTTACAGGAACTCAGCTCTGCCCCTCCACCACGTGGATCGCAGGTTCCAAACATGCACTGCCAGACTTGACAGCAAGCCCCTTCTCCCCACGGAGCCACCTCACTGGCCCTGAAATGGCTTTCTAGAAAATATTTATTTTTTATTGTATGTATATGGATAATTTTTGCCTGCATGTATGTGTACCACATGCGTGCAGTGCCCAAGGAGGCCAGAAGAGGGCGTCGGGTCCTCTGGAATTGGAGTAACAGATCGTTGTGAGTTGCACTGTAAGTGCTGGGAACGGAACTGGTAGCCAGTGCTCTCGCGCTGAGCTATGGCC
The DNA here is from genome assembly GCA_964023405.1 of Apodemus agrarius. Taxonomy (NCBI): domain Eukaryota; kingdom Metazoa; phylum Chordata; class Mammalia; order Rodentia; family Muridae; genus Apodemus; species Apodemus agrarius. Next base: position 70,013,866 of record OZ030018.1, read on the forward strand.
CTGAGTAGGTTTTTGAGTGTTTACCGTAGACAAGTCCACCGAGCCTCAGCTGAGAGGAAAGACTAAATGGGGGTAGCTCTGTCATCTGCGGGAAGGTGAGGTGGATGTCCAGAGCTGTCCATGTGTGGATGTGATGTGAGGTGAGGGAACCCCAAGTGAGGGGAAGAGTTTGCCGGGGGATAAAGCTCGCTGCTGGAGGCGCTATCGCTTGGCCTGGAGAGTCAAGTTTGCAGGCTTTTTTCCCAGGATTGTTAGTCATCAAGGAGATTTCAGGACAGGGATTGGTGAGGGAAGAGATGGGGGAGATGGGAAGGGAGGTGGAGTTACTCTGTTCAGGGTGGCTGTTCTGTCAGTCCTTGACTGAAAGCCACACTGTGTGGGGCGGCGGTACCAGCGTGAGGGCAGGGAGACTTGACTGAGTGGTACATTTGCCTCGCATGCTCAAGGCCCTGGGGTCCATCCCCGGCACCACTAAAGTTAATAAAGCTATATTCTCTCTCTAGATCCTAGAGCACAGGTTTGGCTAGCCTGGGCTTACTGACTTTCCTTTGTCTTTGCTCCGGTCACAAGACTCAGGATTTGGGGTGTTACTTGGGGAAGGGATCTGTCACAGCAGGATGCCTTTTCTGTCTTTTCTCCGCAGTGGGACCCTGAAGATGTCAACCTTGAAAGGAAAAAGGACACGGAACTCCTTAGATCCCAGGTACACAGGGCCTCTTTGAGCCCAGTGGACTTGACCTCTGACGACTAACATCAGGAGCCAGTTCATCGGCTCAGAACTCAGTCAGGCATCTGTCAGTGACTAGACAGGGATCGACCTAGGAGACCACCCGCGTCAGGAATGGAAGCCGCCACAGAAGCTTCCCAGGGAGTGAGGAACCCTGAGCTGTCACGTGGCTTGGCTACTCCACACCACACCACAGCTCAGAATGGAGCTGTGGGCCCTGTGGACAGATCTGCACGTGCCCATTTCACAGATGGATCCTGTTTGTAAAGATGAGCTTTCTTCCGAACGACACGGGATCTATTCCCACGAGGTTCGAGCATTAATACCGTTTGCTTAATAGCGGGATCGAACTCTCCAAGAGCTACTGTTCAGATCTCAGCAGAATGTGCTCTGCAAGACTCGACTAAGCCCATGTGAGGGAGGGAGTGCACCAGCGAGGAGGCCTGGGCCTATGGACAGGAAGTGGCTTCTGCCTTCCAATCAATTAACTGATCATTGGCAGGCCAAAGGCAACACTCTCTGCTCTGGCGTGGCAGGACTCCCTCCAGCCTGGCAAAGTGTGCGCTAAGCCTGGGCGACGGGTCTCCTGTGCTTTAGCCGGAAGCAGAAAGCGTGCTTTGCATACGGGCCCTTCCAAGCTCAGCAAGGCGATCGGAGGATGATTTTCATAACGTGACTGTGAGTGAAGGAAGAGTAAAGGGGATGGGGGCCAGGCAGGGGCGAGCCCTGGGGCGAATAAATTTCGGCTGAATGAGTTAAAAATGTCTCGCGATGGAGAACAGGAGTCAGTAATAATGGGACTTAAAAGAGAGGAAGGGTGTTAGTGAATATGGCATGGCGATGTGGGGGAAGGGAGTGCCTGAGCGGGCCCATGCTCAGGCATCACCTCCCCCTGAAGGACCACACATACACACCAACATGGCATAGAATAGAGTTTATTTAGAGAATAAGATGAGAGTAGTAGTAGAGAGAGAGGGAGAGAGAGAGAGAGAGAGAGTAGAGAGAGAATAGAGAGAGAATAGAGGGAATAGAGAGTGGAGGCCGGCCATGACCATGTGGAGAGAGGGGGGAGGGGAGCCCAAGAGGGGCAGAGAGGTGAGAGGATGAGAAGAGAGAGGAAGGAGCGGGGAAAGAGAGAGAGGAGGGGGCAGGCAGCCCCTCTTATAGTGGAGCAGGCATGTGGGGCGGGGCATACCTGGCTATTGCCAGGTAGCTGTGGGGTGGAGCTTGAACAGAGTACCAACATTCCCCAGTATTTGTTTAATTAAAAAAGAAAAAAAATAAAAGGAGGTGACGGTGAAGCAGGAATAGGGTCGTCGTGGTGACATCTGGCTGCTTCATGCTGACATTGGGGCGACGTGTCTCTGGGGAACCTAGAGAAAAGGGTTATGGGGGATGTTTGTCCAGTCTCAGGAGAATAGGCTGTTTTCTTGTTGTCCAGGGTCTGTGGAGCCATCTGAGGATGGGTCAGAGCAGGTCCAGTAGAAGCTGTCTGTGTCTAGAGAAGCTGAGGAGATTGGAGCATCTGAAGGTTGCTTCTCTGGAGCTGTCCTGGATGTGGCAAGGGTCTGGATGTGGCAAGATGTTGAAACACATTAGTATAGGGAGGGAATAAGTACAACTGGGAGAAAGGAAAAATTCTCTTTGAGATGTACAATTGAGATCCAGAGGAATCCCACCCTTTCCAATTGAGACCCAGAGGAATCTCACCCTTTGGATTAGGTAGTAAGTGGGAACTTGGGCAGATGTACTTATCTGGATGGAGCCTAGTTGGTCCATGAGCAGTAGATCTGGGTAGGTTCTTGTAGCTAACAAGTTTACTAAAGAGATAACAACATGAGTTAACCACATGAACAGTCTTTAAGATGAGCCTTTTGTGGAGGAGAAGGAATAGGGAGGAATAGGATTGAAAGTTGGATCGTATAGTGGAATATTTATTATTAGAGTTAGGCAAATCTATAGGAACTCAGATGTTAGGACAGTGACAGAACAAGAAGAGGAAATATGAAGTATTTAATGGAAATAGAGTTTAGGTAAGGAGATAGCTGTAGTCAGAAGTCTGAGGAATAAGCAATAACAGAGCAAGAAGAGGAAATATGAAGTATTCAATGGGAATAGAGTTTAGGTAAGGAGATAGCTGTAGTGGTAAGGAGATAGCTGTAGTCAGAAGTCTGAGGAATAAGCAATAACAGAGCAAGAAGAGGAAATATGAAGTATTTAATGGAAATAGAGTTTAGGTAAGGAGATAATTGTCTAGTGGTCAATGTAGTCAGAAGTCTGTGGAATAAGTAATAACTTAGCAGTTATATTACTAAAAGGTGACAGATTCCAGTAGCCAGCAGTTCTTTGTGGTCTCTGGTCTCCATGGCGGCTTTGGCTGTTAGTCTGGCTTTGAAACACAGAAGATGCAGGGCTTCTTCTGTGGAATGGATACCCATGATATGAGAAATGGCTTACCTTTGTTTAGCTAAGTCATTTGACTCAAGGTATCTGGTCTTGTCCACTGCACTCCTTTTTGGGGGCAGCATCTGGTAGCGGTGGTGTCCACTGCACTTCCTTAGGCAGCATCTGGTAGCGGTGTCCACATCTTCTGAGACCTCATGGAGAAGCTGTCAGGCCTTTGGGAATTCTGTCTGTCTTAAACTTAATAGCAAACTTCTGACAAGATTGAACATGAGAGGGGAGAGTAATAGTCAAGAGAGGATAGAAATGAGAGAGCACAGGAAATGAGAGAGGATAGAAAATGAGAATTTTTAAGTAGCTTTGACAGGTTGCATAGGTAGAGGAAAGTATGTTGCTTTATTAGTAAAGAGGCTAGGATCAGAGTAAGAAAGAAAGCTGGCAGCAATGGATTAAACTGTGGTGACAGAAAATGAGTTTGTCTACTCGGATTTAGGCTTTATGCAGGCTATGGGAATGAACAAACTAAGAGGTAGTGGGAACATGGATAGGTGAGGCTTAGGTCCTTTATCATTTACCAGACTGTTAATTTATGGTCAAAGACAAGCAATAGCCCATTGGAGTTGATGAGAAGCAATCTAGACCTTATTACAGAGGTTTTGTTAACTTAGATCGCCTCAAATTGGAGGCCAATTTTAGAGATTTGAGATTCTCCAGGAGACATCCCAGTGGGGTACCTGGATGTACCGTCGAAGACGTATTGCCCATGGGTTAGGGAAAAGGTATTCAATATAATCTCAGCGTCCTGGAATATATTGCAATACCGTAATTACCCGCTAGGCTAGGAAATCAGGCCGTCGCGTGAGATCCTAGGAGCGTCTCGTGAGGCGGGAAGTGCTTGCCTGGCCAGGACTTAAACAGCAGTGAAAACACTTCCCGGGGGGTGGGGGAGTTTAACCCAAGGCTAACGTCCTAATGCGAATGAATGTTGGCCAGGGCCAGTTATGTGAGCTGGGTTAGGGGAACGAATTTCAACCCAGGGTAGGCTGGCCAATTCCTATCCTTTGGCTGAAATCCCCCTAGCCAACCCAAAGCCTGATCGTCCTAATATGAATGAGTGTCAATGACAGGCATCTGCCTGTAGGAGCGTGAGGTAGAGCTGGCTGTGGGGCCCACAGCCTCAGTAAGACCTGTGCTGGATCGCGGCCCACAGGCGCGAGTCTGCGCCTGTGTGGAAGCATGGCAGAGGAGGCGGTGGCGGTGGCGGCGCCGCCCGCCGCACGAGCTGGCCAGCGCGGTATAGAGCGCTGGTGATCGGGAGCTACTGCAGGGGAACCGAGAATGTATGCGTTGAATAACCGTGGCTGCGAGCGCCCGCGCGGAGGCGCACACGCGCGCGCGGAGCTGGGAAAGTTACAGACAGCGGGGTGTACGGCAGCATCGGGCTGCCGCGGCGGCAGACAGCAGCAGGAAAGGGGAAAGGAAACCGCGAGCCATGGAATCATGGCTGCGAGTGCGCGCACGGAGAGGGGAGCGAGCAGGACGGCCGTCCCGTGCGCCCCCGAGGAGAGTGCGGGCTCGTGAGGAGAGTGGCTGCTGCCGCTTCAGGCTGAGAAGAAAGGAGGAGGGGGGTGCGGGAGGCGGCCAGAGGGGCATGGCACCGGGAACCGAGCGGAACCGAGCCGCCGCCTCCGAGCGCTCGCGGCGGCGGCGGGGGAAAGGGAAAGATTTTTCAGGCCGCGCGCAGGATCAGGGCTTGGGAAATAGAATGGTGGGTACAAGGAGGAGACAGGCAAACAGCAATTAGCGTCCGCAGATAAGGGAAAGGAAGGATTTTCAGGCAAACAGAACGAATGCTGTTTGCAGGTAAGGGCTTACCATGGCAAATTTTGCTCGCAAACCTCGCAGTTTCTCGATCCGAGTCACATGGCACCAAATGATGATTTCTTTATTAATTGGGTTGTTGATGTTCCCGGGTTTCGGCACCATTAATGGGACTTAAAAGAGAGGAAGGGTGTTAGTGAATATGGCATGGCGATGTGGGGGAAGGGAGTGCCTGAGCGGGCCCATGCTCAGGCATCACCTCCCCCTGAAGGACCACACATACACACCAACATGGCATAGAATAGAGTTTATTTAGAGAATAAGATGAGAGTAGTAGTAGAGAGAGAGGGAGAGAGAGGGAGAGAGAGTAGAGAGAGAATAGAGAGAGAATAGAGGGAATAGAGAGTGGAGGCCGGCCATGACCATGTGGAGAGAGGGGGGAGGGGAGCCCAAGAGGGGCAGAGAGGTGAGAGGATGAGAAGAGAGAGGAAGGAGCGGGGAAAGAGAGAGAGGAGGGGGCAGGCAGCCCCTCTTATAGTGGAGCAGGCATGTGGGGCGGGGCATACCTGGCTATTGCCAGGTAGCTGTGGGGTGGAGCTTGAACAGAGTACCAACATTCAGTCTGAATCCCAGCACAGAGGGCTGCCGTGAGGGAACCTGGGGAAAACACCAAGGCACACAGATCTGCCCCCAGCTGGCCATGACCCATCTGTGACTCAGCCGCAGATGCCCAGGTTTTCCCGAGGGCAAGTCCCAACAGTGTGAAGAAAGGGGTGCCAGGGGAGATTGGTTGGTTATGCGGGTTTCCCAATCCCCTGGGTGACCTCTAAACTAGAACCCAAAGCCGCTTTATCTGCTCTGGGCTCTCGGTTCCCTTGTGAGGAGGCTCGCTGAAGTCGGCTTTGCTCTGTAGTCTTAACCACGGAAACCACCGTGAGGAAGGGACAGTGGAGGACGTGGAGAAGTGGAACATTCCAGCCGGGGAACATTCAAAACTAGAGGCAGGGAAGGGTGGAAATCTAGTCAAGGAAGGAGAAACCTGACGTGGACGGAATGACTGGTGCCACGATGCAGTTTTGAAAGGAGAGAGCTGGAAAAGAGCCAGGCTGTGGAGGTTAGGGAGTCAGTGCCAGGCAGGACACCAGAGCTGGAAGGTGACTGACTTGCCACAATTAGTGAGTTTTTCACCCCTGACTTTGCATGAAGCAGAAATGTAGTCAAGGGTCCAGAGTAAACGCGAGACACACGCTTAAGGTATGATCCTTAAAAAAAAAAAAGAAAAAAAAAAAACCCAGGGACTGTAAGAGGCCAAGATAACTTCAAAATCACCATCTTCCCACGTCCGCTTTGCAAGTGCTGGGATTACAGGCCCCAGCAATCAGGCCCCGTCTTTTACTTTACCGACGAGGAAACATGTTTAAATACAGTATCCAGAGTATCAGCCTCACAAGTAGACACAGCCATAATCCGTGATAATGAAGGCCCTGCTTAAACTCCCGGAGTTTGGGGTGAGCTACCTGCCCCAGAAGTCTATGATTTAAGGAGAGCTCTCATTGCTAAGTTCTTTTAAAAGTTTGCCTGGAGGGCCGTGGCTTAGTGGGTGATTGCTTTCCTAACACGTACAAAGCCCTGGCTTCTAGTGCAGCAGAAGGGGTAGAAGGGGAGACACCTGGAATCTGGGGAGTGGGGGCAGCAGGATTAGAGGTTCAAGGTTATCTATCTAGCTCTGTAGCGAAGGTTGGTGTGAGATATGAGACCCTGGGGGTGGGGGGAGAGAACAACTATAAGGACCTTGAAGAACTAATCCCCTTAAATCCATCCAGGCACTCCAGAACGAGGTCATGAGGAGCATCTGATGATACATGCACAGCTGTTACACTGAGTCACTGGTCTAAGGAAGCTCTGGGTGCAGGAAGGAGCACGACCCGTCTCCTGTGTGGGGTCTGAAGAAGTGTGCTGTCCATCCCCTGCTGAGTCACAGTTTCCCGCCAAGCCTGGTGGCTCACGCTTGGGAAGCAGGGACAGGAGGGCTTTCACAGCCGGGCTATTGAGACCCCGTCTCAAAACAGACCAACAACCCAGGCTGGGTGTGGTGGTTCATTCCTTTAATAACAGCATCTGGGAGACAAGAGGCAGAGGATCTCGGAGTTCAAAGCCAGCTTGGTGTTCAGAGTGAGTTCGGGGACAGTCAGGGCAACACAGTGAGACCCTATCGCAAACAAACCAAACAAAACACAACCACCGCTGAGCTGGGGATCTAGCTACAGTTCAAATGGCAGAGCACTCGCCTAGCAAGCCCGGGCCCTTGGCTCCCCTCCCCAGCATGAAAGCAGTCAGCCTTCTTCCTTTTCCTCTCATGACTATGCCAGTCAGCAGTTCACACATCAGACTAACATTTTTATACACACCCAGAAAGACGTGCTGTATGAAGGTAAATTTCATATACACTTGGAAAATCTGTTTTCAATTCATTATTTTTTTAAATTATTTATTATATGTAAGTATACTGTAGCTGTCTTCAGACACCCCAGAAGAGTGTGTCAGATCTCATTACAGATGGTTGTGAGCCATCACATGGTTGCTGGGATTTGAACTCATGACCTTCGGAAGAGTAATTGGCCCTCTTAACCATCTCCTGAGCTATCTCGCCAGCCCTCAATTTATTATTTTTAATCGATTGGTTGGTTGGTGGTTTTTCCTGAGACAGGGTTTCTCTGTATAGCCCTGGCTGTCCTGGAACTCCCTCTGTATGGCCTCGAATACAAGAGGTCCACCTGCCTCTGCCCCCTGAGCAGAATGGGGTTAGAGGCGTAGACCACCAACGTCTGGCTTATTTTGTTGTTTGTTTTCAACAGCTTGTGTATGCTGCACCTGCACCACGGAGCATGTATGGAGGTCAAGGTGACAATTTGCAGATGCCAATTCTCTTTCTCCACCATGTGGGTTCTGGGCAGCTTTACCGGTGACTCCCCCTCCCCCAATCTGGTTAAATGTTATTACCTGTTTGAGATAAATAACTCTAGGGGTAAAATATAGCCGAGTGGATTAGTAAATACCTAACAGGCACAAGACCCCATGTTCAATTTCTAGCATCAAAAAAGGGTCAAAACCTTCAACAACACTTCCCAAGTTCCCTGCGCGTCCCTTCCCCGCTCTTTCACGTTCGCCTGTGCAGACACTTACCAACTTTCTTCCACGCTCTCATCTTTTTCTGGAATTAAAAGGCCATGCGTGGACAGAGGGGGCTCTGCTTACAACAAACCCAGACGCGCTGCAGTGTTCACAGCTCTTTAATCAGTGAGAGATGATCTCTGACAAGTTCAAGACTGGTGCAAGCTCAAACGATACAGAGAACGCTTAATAAGTAGGGACCGGCCGGGCGTGGTGGCGCACGCCTGTAATCCCAGCACTTGGGAGGCAGAGGCAGGCAGATTTCTGAGTTCGAGGCCAGCCTGGTCTACAGAGTGAGTTCCAGGACAGCCAGGGCTACACAGAGAAACCCTGTCTCAAAAAACAAAACAAAACAAAACAAAAAAAGTAGGGACCGGTGGCACTGGCCTGTGATTCCAGTTCTTCCAGACTGAGACAGGAGGCTGGTAAGATCCCCAAGCTCCAGCATAGCCTGGGTAACTTTTGTAAAACCCAAACGTGAATAAATATATAGTTTTTTTTTTTTTTTTTTTTTTTTTTTTTAATGGGATGGAGCTATGTTCAGGGCAAAGCACGTGCCTAAAACACGTCATGCTCAGGTTTCAATCGCCAGAGCAGAAGAACGGCTAATCTGCTTTCTGTTTGCCCAAATCTGGCAGCCAAGTACGGCGCCGGGCATTTGGGACTACGGCTTCTGAGCAGGGCAGGTCACTAAACTCCTGGGTTCATGCTCCAGTCGCATCCGAACCCGGCGGGCAGCAGCCGCCGTTTGGAGGCGGAGGCCGGGGCATTTCTTCCTACACCTCAGGGTATGGCTGAGGGTCGGTCTCTCCCCTGCGGGTCGCTGCCCCCTCTTCTGACTCCGAGGCTCATCCTCGACAGCCCTCGGGGGATAGCAAGTAGTGTCCTCCAGCAGCAGCAGGGCGGCACAGAGCGGGACTGAATCAGGATAACAACTTCAATTAGAAGCATTTGCGCCATCGCGGAGCACTTCCGGGAGGGGCGGCCAGCGCATGCGCACCATGCCGCTGCCTTTGCGAATAGCGCAGGCTCCGCCCAATGGAACCCTAGCTCCCGGGCTCCTGGCCTTCTCTGCATGGGCACCCAGACTTAAGTGTCTCCCCTCTGTGGGACTGGGGGGGCGTTAAAAGATAGTTATAAGGCATGTATATATTTGCGGTTTATATATAGTTTAAGGCTATTCTGTGTGTTTGCAACAGCCGGAAGCTGTACTGCAAACCGTTCCACCTAACTGCGTTCAACTTAAAAAAAAAAAAAAAATGCAGGTGCATGATTTAACAAAAGAAAGTCAAATCGTGCCAAAGTTTATAAGGAAAACGACGGCGCTCTGCCCACACATTCCCATTTCAGCTTCCTTTGGGTATTTTGTTTTGCCTCCAGCGACAGATTACTCGTGTCTTTGCACGATGTCAAAATGTATTAACAGTAAATTCAAAAGCTACTTGGAAGTCTAGATTTCCCTTGGTAGCAGACAACTGGCAAACACAAGTTCTTTTATCTGGATCTTAATTACTAATACTAACTTTCAGACCACACATACACACCACCATGTAGTTGTATGCATATTGTATGTGTGGGTTACATAACAGCTACAACGTGTGAAAGGTGGGCAGAGTCAGAGGTTTTGCTGGAGGCAGAGACAGAGGGCGTGCAGATGCAGCTGTGGCAGGTGATATATAGATGCTAAGAAACGCAGTCTGGACATTAGTCCAGAGACGAGAGCCAAGCCGTAGTGTCACAGGGTCGAGCTTCACAGCAGAGGCTCAGCTCAGAACTATGGCGGTGAGGTGATGGACCTGACTTGGACAGATGAGCAGATGGATTGACAATGGCAGTTGTAGCAGTGGAGACTGAGCTGAGCGGGAACTTTGGGGACAGTAGAAACGTGGGTGGCAGGTGAGCGGTGGTGGCACATGCCTTTATCTCAGGAGGAAGAAGAAGGTGGATAAGCCGGGACTTCACAGAGAGATCTGTGGGGTGCTAGTAGACAGGCCACTGGTATTGCCCTGTTGTGTGTCCTTTTTTGGTGCCTACGCCATTGGGCTAGTGTGTTTCAAAAGTTTTTTTGTTTGTTTGTTTTTTGGATTTGGTTTTTTTTTTTCGAGACAGGGTTTCTCTGTATAGCCCTGGCTGTCCTGGAACTCACTGTAGACCAAGCTGGCCTTGAACTCAGAAATCTGCCTGCCGCTGGGCAGTGGTGGCGCACTCCTGTAATCCCAGCACTTGGGAGGCAGAGGCAGGTGGATTTCTGAGTTCGAGGCCAGCCTGGTCTACAGAGTGAGTTCCAGGACAGCCAGGGCTACACAGAGAAACCCTGTCTCGAAAAACCAAAAAAAAGAAAAAAAAGAAATCTGCCTGCCTCTGCCTCCCAGGGTGCTGGGATTACAGGTGTGTGCCCTGGCGTGTTTCAAAAGTTATTAGGCCTGGCTTTACAGATAATCACACCCAAGTGATCCTACGTTCCTAACTTACTTTGAACATTTTTGTTTGTTTGTTTTGTTTTTTGGACTTGGTTTTTTCGAGACAGGGTTTCTCTGTATAGCCCTGGCTGTCCTGGAACTCACTCTGTAGACCAGGCTGGCCTCGAACTCAGAAATCTGCCTGCCTCTGCCTACCAGAGTGCTGGGATTACAGGCATGCGCCACCACCGCCCGGCTACTTTGAACATTTTATAAGTGATGGAGTTTTACTTTGAGGCATAAGTTCTTGATTGAGTCTGTGCCTCCTGGGTGTTGCTGGACTCATGCTGTTGTTCTCACGAACAACAAGGCACAGTCACCCTGCCTCATGTATGCACTCAGAATGGAGTCAGATGATGCTTGAAAAGTGGGGTTACATATGGTTTCCTCCATCCTTCTCATCCTGCAAGTGAGCAGTCTATGAAGCCTTTGGTGCAAGCCAGGGGAACCCTCCAATGCCACAACCAAAGCGAAAGCTCACAGACGCTTGTCACCCCCCAGCTGTCCCAGGATGCCTCGCTGCACGTGACAAGAGCCATTTTGCAGGCCCTGGAGGTTCTGACTAGCTAGCACTTCTGATTAACTGTATAATCAGTTTATATTAACTTTATATTCCCTAAAGTTCTGATACTCAGATGCAGGCTCTTAGCCTACCTCTGATGATTCCCTAGGTCTGGACAGGGCTGTGTGATTCTAGCTCCTCAAATGCTTTTCTTACGGGCCACCTAGGGACACTGAGAGACACTGTATTCTCAGGACATTTTCGATTGTTTGTTTGTGCCACAGGATCTTGCTAAACAGCTTAGCCTGTGGCTTTCTGTGTCAGCCAGGTTGGATTAGAGTCAATCCTTATGTCTCGATCACCCGAGTTTTGGGATTATAGGAGTAATCATACTTTACCAGATAATCACTTTTAAGCTATTCAGGATGAAGGCCTGGTTCAATCCTTAGCACTTTGGGGTAGGACACAACATTACCTATTGGGGGAGATTAAGAATTGAACTTTTGGGGCTGGAGAGATGGCTCAGTGGTTAAGAGCACTGACTGCTCTTCCAAAGGTCCTGAGTTCAATTCCCAGCAACTACATGGTGGCTCACAACCATCTGTAATGGGATCTGACACCCTCTTCTGGTGTGTCTGAAGACAGCTACAGTGTACTCATATACATAAAATAAATAAATCTTTAAAAAAAGAATTGTGCTTTAATGAAGACATTATATTTTGCATTAAACTTTAAAAAAAAAAAAACCCAAAAAACAAAGCAGGCCAGGTGTGTGGTGCATGCCTTTAGTTTTGACTCTTGGGAGGCAAAAGCAGGCAGGTCTCTGCCAGTCTAGCATGCGTGCTGAGTTCTAGACCAGCCAGTGTTACATAGGGAAAGAGCACATAAATGAAAGAAAGAACGCCATAACTGAAGAGCAAGCTTAAATTACCTTGAAATCATTTGGGCTTGTACCTGAGTGGATTATCTGTTCTCATAACGTGAAACTCTAAGTTTAATTTTACTAGTTGAATTTCTCATTCTCAATTGGCTTAAAAAACAAAACAGAACCAACCATAAAAACAAAACACAGAGCCAGGCGTGGTGGCGCATGCCTGTAATCCCAGCACTTGGGAGGCAGAGGCAGGTGGATTTCTGAGTTCAAGGCCAGCCTGGTCTACAGAGTGAGTTCCAGGGCAGCCAGGACTACACAGAGAAACCCTGTCTCGAAAAAAAAACAAAAACAAAAACAAAAAAACCCAAAACAACAACAACAACAAAAACACAGGGCTGGAGATATGGCTCAGTGTTTAAGAGGACTGGCTATTCATTTTTGTTTTTGTTTTTGTTTTTGTTTCAAGACAGGGTTTCTCTGTGTAGCCCTGGCTGTCCTGGAACTCACTTTGTAGACCAGGCTGGCCTCGAACTCAGAAATCCACCTTCCTTTGCCTTCCATGGACTGGCTATTCTTACAGAGGACCAAGTTCAATTCCCAGCATACACGTGGCCACTCACAGGTGTGTGACACCACCTCTGGCTCTTCCTATAGACGGACGCTTTTCAAAGGAAGCTTTCGGAGAAAGAAAAGGCGTAACAGAAGGCTTACAGTGCTAGCCCTATTGGGAAGGCTCTCTGGGAAATCAATCACACTTGCCAGCTCCTTGAAGGAAAGAGCTAGGTGACCAGGGGCCACCTCTTAGCAGCTTCCCATGTGTGGCTGGGTGCCAAGGAAATCAATACTGCCGCCCGGCCAGGACGGGTTCCAGATCCCAGCTTGCCTGTGACTTGGAGGAGGTGCCTGGTGAGCGCCAGATAAGGTGCCTCTGAGCTACGAGTGACAAGGATGGACTGACTGGACTAGGGAAGCAGGACAAACGGAAAGCCTGGAGCGTCCAGACAAGGAAACTCTCTCCCTGAATTGCCTTTTCCTATTGAGATAAGATAATACACAATAAAACACAGGGCTGTGAAGGGCTGCTTCCAACCCCAGCAGAGCAGCCTGCCCTGGGGCCTGACTGAGGAGGCATAATACTGTGGGTCAGGCCCTGTGGGACCCCAGCTGGCTCCCGCCTGCTGTTACATCAGGTAGTCATGGGCCTTAGACCAGAAGCAAAGTCTTGACTCCTACCACTTATTAATTGTAGGATTCTGATTTTCTTTTGTGTTCTCTCTCTCTCTCTCTCTCTCTCTCTCTCTCTCTCTCTCTCTCTGAGATTTGCGACAGATTCTTACTGTATAGTTATAGTCCTGGCTGACCTCAGACTCACTATGTGGCCCAGGCTGCTCTTGAACCTCCTGTTTTAGCCTTCTCATTACTGACATTAGAGGTGTGAGTGGCTGGACCTGGCTGTCACTATTAATCTCACATATATGTCCACCTCTTCTGCCTGCTATAAAATGCAAAGAACTCTAAGAAGCAGTGAAAGAGCCCTTTAAACTCCAAAATGTCACAAAGGGAAACCCACCGTCACCGTCTCACGCCACAAAGCCTTTCCTTTGTTCAGGTTTTCCCACGTTTTGCTTCTTCTTAAAACCCACCTGGTCGTCTTTTTTGTTTGTTTTGTTTTGTTTTGTTTTGTTTTGTTTTGAGACAGGGTTTCTCTGTGTAGTCCTGGCTGTCCTGGAACTCACTCTGTAGACCAAGCTGGCCTCGAACTCAGAAATCCGCCTGCCTCTGCCTCCCAAGTGTTGGGATTACAGGCATGCGCCACCATGCCCGGCTCACCTGGTCGTCTTTTAATGCTGCAGCACATTTTTATTATCCAGCCGTACATACGATTAAAATTGTGAGCGTTCAGGATTGAGGAGAGCCTGAGAATTGTGAGCAGAGCCACACAGTGTGTCACCCTGGCCACAGGGCAGCCTTGGGTAGGAAATAGTGCCGTGCTGGCACTCGAGTGACTCACCTATGGCCCCAAGTGAGGCAGTGTCCCAGGGGAGCCGGTGCTGGCATGTCCGAGAGGATGGGAGACAGCGGCTAGGCCAGTTACTTTTCTTGTCACTATGACCAAGTACCCACCTAGAAGTAACTTGAGGAAGAGTTTTTTTTGTTTGTTTGTTTGTTTTTTTTTTTGTTTTTGTTTTTTGTTTTTTTTTTTTTTGGAGTGGGGGGGCCTCACAATTGGAAGGGATACAGTTCCTTATTGCGGGGCTTGGGGGGTCAGGGCGTCAGGATAACTGCTCACCTTGCACCCACAGTCAAGAGGCCCAGAGAAGTAAATGCTGGGCCCAGCTCAGTTTCTTCTCTGTGTTTAGTCCAGGACTCCAGCCCACGGGGATGGACCCAACCACACTCAGGGCAGGGCTGCCCTACTCGGACAAGCCTTGCTAGTCACACCCTCACAGCCTCCCCGAGGAGAGCTGCTACGGCACTTCTAAATCCAGTCAAGCTGACAAAATGAACCCTCAGTCTGAGATGCTGGCTTTAGTGGCAGAGTCAGAGAGGCCGAGCAGAGCCGCCGAGCAGAGGGGGGAGCGGTGCTTGGGACCGCTTGACACGCGCCCTAGCCCTGAGCCTCACCCGAGCTCTGCTTGTTACCTTCTGCTGTTTCCTCTGCTGTAAAATGAGATAGTTAATATCTTCCTGTCACGTTGGGTTATGAGACAAAGAATGTTGCTTAGTAAAACCATAACTTCACCTCTCCCTGTGTTCACAGTTACTAGGAGACAGGCCAGGGCCCCAACGGGCTGCCACGGAGCAGAACAAAGGTCAAATTCTCTCAAGGGGCCAACATCAAGTAACACTTTACTGGCTTATTAACCTATGAATGGGGTTGCATTTCTGCCCCCTTTGCCTTTCTTATCCCTTTATATTCTTTGGTTTTCTCTTCCTTTATATTCATTCAACTAACACTTTTTACATTTTTTTATTTGTATATGCATTGATGTTTTTCATCTGCATGTATGTGTGTGTAAAGGGGCCAGCCAGTTCCAGGAACTGGAGTTACAGGCAGCTGTGAGCTACCATGTGGGTACTGGGAATTGAACCAGGGTCCTCTGGGAGAGCAACCAGTGCTCTTAACTTCTGAGCCATCTCTCCAGCTGTCAACTAACACTTTCAGAGGGGTTAGTGAGTCCGGGTCACCCTGCTGGGTCTCGAAGAATTATAAACAACACCCAGTCCTGGGCTGTGTTGTCTGGAGAGGAGTACATAGTGCTCAGGGGAGAGGCTGGGCAGTTGAAAGCCAGAGCAGGGAGGCATTTACCATGATAGGATCTTTGAGTCTGTCTTTGAACAACAGACTGTGATCTCCCAAGTAAAAAGGTCAAGAGCACAGAGTGCATGGCTGCATACATGTCTCACACATGGGTGCATACATGTGTCATACATGGGTGCATACGTGTCTCATACATGTATGAGTACAACTCCCCTTCCCTTTATGACAGAAAGGCAGTTTCAGCCATGCTCGGCCAGAAGCTTCTGTTTGAGCAAGTTAGAGCGTTCCTGGAAATGGGGCTGCCTGTTCGTCGTGGGCTGCGAGCATGACGAAATTAAAGCAGCAGTCCCCGCCCCTGGCCCTGCACTAGAATTACCTGTGGCTAGAATTACTGCGTTCCCCTTCTTGCGAATTCTGAGGGTAGAAATAGCGTTTCAGTTTTGTTTTTCTAGTTCCACAGTAGAGGCTGAGCATTTGCCAGTGTGGTGGTGTCTGCCCATTACCCATCACCTCAGCACTCTGGAGGCAGAGGCAGGAGGATCAGAGGTTCAAGGCCAGATCGCTACATAGCAAATGCACACACAAATATTTCCGGTAAATGACGATAAGCTATATAAAGTATATATCTGTTGGCAAGCATATACCTCCAAAAACAACAGATCAGAACAAAGCAGGACATAGTGAATTGACTAGTAGGAGACCAGTGATGGACGGCTAAGTAAAAACCAATAAATATTAGTTATTGTTGCCTCTGCTGTGACTACTTGTGACGAACAGGCAGCCCCATTTCCAGGAATGGTCTAACTTGCTCAGACAGAAGCTTCTGGCCAAGCATGGCTGAAACTGCCTTTCTGTCATAAAGGGAAGGGGAGTTGTATTCGTACATGTATGAGACACATATGCACCCATGTATGACACATGTATGCACCCATGTGTGAGACATGTATGCAGCCATGCACTCTGTGCTCTTGACCTTCCTACTTGGGAGATCACAGTCCGTTGTTCAAAGCAGGACACAGTGAATATGACTAGTAGGAGACCGGTGATGGACGGCTAAGTAAAAACCAACAAATATTAGTGATCGTTGCCTCTGCTGTGACTGCTTGCTGCCTCACGGTGTCACTGTTGGACGTGGTCCTGCTGTGCCATCCGCTGGCCCCTCAGGCTGTCGGGGCGGCTTTGGCCTTGGCTGACCTTGGCATGGGGAACTCACTTGAGTGACCCAGAGGCTCGCCGGCAGAGGCTCCTCTTCCAAACGCCAGGCTCCAGCTCACCGAGCCAAACCTCCGCCCTCCAGACCTTCCCCTCCCCGGAGCCCCGAGGTGGCTGCGGCTTTTCTTTGACTACCTCGGACCCTTAGGGTGGCAACACATCCGGGTTCTCAGTGAGATTGTTCTTTTAAAGAAGATGCCCTGTAAGTCCTGACTTCCGTTCAGAAGGCTGTACTTAACGGCTCCTATTAAGCCTCTAAATCAGTGGTTCTCAGCCATCCTCATGCTGTGACCCTTTAATGCAGTTCCTTATGTTGTGGTGACCCCGAGCATAAAATCATTTCCCTTGTTACCTCATAACTGTAATTTTGCTACCGTTACGTTATGAATCATGGTTTCTAGTGGGCTTAGGTTACCCCGTGAAAGGGTTGTTTGCCACCCCCTCCCCCAGAAGTCGAGACCCACTGGTTGAGAACAACTGCTCTAAGGGGGTACCCCTACACGATTACCAACACCTGTACTCCAGAGGAAGCAGATACCTGCGACTCCAAGGCACGTGTTTGCTTCTATAAGGAAGGAGGAAATCTCCCACATGCCTAATCTCTGCCTGGAAACCATGTGATGGGTGGTTGTTCAAAACCCAGCAAAAGCCTCTATGCGGCCAGGAAAAAGGATCGGTGCGTCAGGAGGACTGAGCCTTATTGGTTATTGAAGGTCGCCTATAGAGAGGGGACGCTGTATACTTATTCATTCATTCGCGTCTGCGCACTCCTGTGCTGTGGTCCACAGTGGAACTTACCAAAGACTGGAGCTGAGTCAGTTCTCAGATCACCTGCACGGCGCTCGTGCACACACACACACACACACACACACACACACACAGGCTGCAGAGTCTCTGAGGGTGTCAGGCTCAAAAAAGATTCTCAGGTCTAGACTTCCCACTAGTAATACGAATTCAGTGATATCGGGGGTGGAGGAATGGGGAGGAACCCCAAATCCTCGTAAGATGTCACAGAACACTGGAGAGGGCTCGGGCAAGGGGGGGGGGGGGGGGCTGCCCACCTATCGGGGTCCTGCCTAGCTCGGGGCTTAGGCGGCAGGAATAGCTCTCAGATAGGGTCCAATACATCCGAGCTGTCAGCAAAGCTGAAAACAAGCTGCCGCTTTCAGATAAATCTCAGACCTCTTGACAAATAATATATTGCCTGTCTGGCTGCCGGGTCATAGTTTGAGATGGAAGAAAATGTGTAGATCCAAATCGGGAATCTCAGAGAGTGTGGGAGCGGAGGTACAGCCCCTGGGAATCTAAGCCAGGAAGACAATCGCGGCTCGCGGGTCGGTGGCGAGGGAAGCCTGGCGCTCCGATGACCTCATGGCTCTCTGCTGGACACTCCCTTCCCTCCTGCCCACCTCCGCCCTCAGGCATATCAGACAGATGACCGAATGAGCACGAGGAAAAAGTGTTCCCCGTCGATAACGCTCGTTCTCACGTGCTGCTGCCCATCCCCAGCCTTGTCCCCCGAATGTCCCCTGCCGGCAAGCGGAGCAAGGCTGGGGGAGGTCAGCGGGAACTCACGCTCGCCCGCTCTCGCTCGCTCTCAGCGGACCCAGGAGTGGTTGAAGGTTGCGTAAGGGCAAACGCCTGGCCATGCCTTGAATTCTTTGTGTGAAACATTCAGCTCTGACAACTCAGCTCACATTTTGTTCCCCGGCTCACTGCTCCTGATTTTTGTCTTCTGCGCAGTTTTTGCTGTGAGGATAGTTTCATATCTCCTCAGAAGGGGTCAGCGAGGGACCCCCACACACACTTGACTCCAATGCTCCAGCCTCCAGAGCCCACCACCCCAGACAGAACCTCCCTCCCCAAGAAGAGGCGGTGATTGCCCCTGACAGACAGTCCGCCACAGCTATGTTTCCAGTCCCAGAGCCAGAGCCTCACTGGTGTCACCACTGACAGAAAAGGCAGAGGGACTCATCCACATGGCCGTGCTTTACACCCGTTGCTCTTAGGCCCCCACTTGGCTGAATATTTGGGAATCGACACAATAGCTTTCCTGAAGCTGGGGTGGGCACGATGTGGGGGGAAGTCACGTGACTGTCCAAATTGAACCAATTTGTCAAAGACCAGTTCCCTCTTACCCATCCCCCCCAACCCCCTGCCACCGCCACACCCCACGATAAGATAGGGTCCCCAGAGCACAATAATCCTTTCCTGAGATACAATTTAGAGGCTCCTGAGAAAAGAAACAACAGAGAGGCTAATTTTGGCTTTTCTGAAACTAAAGAAAAACATAACAGCCAGGCCCTGTCCTGCCCAAGGAAGCCAGGGTGGGCCCCCGTTTTGTCTCTCTAGGGTATCTGCTCAGATCGCCAGAGGTTTGGGAGAACAATACAGAGGGGTGAGGGGAATATGGGAGCAGAGTCTGCACCCCCACCACAGAGGCCACCGCAGAGCCTTGCCTGAGCTCTGTACAGACAAAACAACAACCTGTATTTCAGGCCTGAAATTTTCTTGAACCACCAGCTCCTTACCATCCCTCCCCCCCTCTAAACTAAGAGTTGGGGATTCGTTTGGAGTCAGCCCTGTGAAGAAAAGACCCTGAGGCTCCTCTGTAGACCCCTCCACCTTACTATGTCCGTACACATATGCACATTTTCCCCTGCCACATTTGACTCTCTTCTGATTCTTACAAGGATAAGATGGGAACAGATGACAAGCCCCGGGACCCAATCAACTCAGGCCAGGTTTTAAAGCACGTACTGAGAGTCTCCTGTCTTTTTTATAGGAGTCAGGGTGAGGCTCGCACGTCTGCGTTTCTGACACGCTCAAGGTGTCACTCAGGCTGCAGTTCTGCCGACCACATTAGCGTAGCAAAGCGCAGAGGCAAGTGGTGCTTCTGCTGCTACCCATGAGCCTGTGCCTCAGCCACAGCCTAAGTGATCTCCAGCCCTCTGTCCGGCTCCAGCCCACCCCGGGGCCACCAGAGGGACCTCAAAGCAAAATGCCAACGCTATTTTCCTGCTTTCCTAAAAAACTTCAGTGATGGGGCTGGAGAGAGGGCTCAGCCGTTGAGAGCACATATTGCTCTTCCGAAGGACCTGAGTTCAAATCCCAGCACCCACATCTGGCAGCTTATAATCACCTATAACTTCAGCCCCACAGAATCTGACTCCTCTGGCCTCTGAGGCCACCTGCACTCACATGTACAATATCTGCATACACACATACACATGATCAAGCATAATAACCCTGTTGGTGGTGGTTCACGCCTTTCATCCTAGTACTTAGGAGGCAAAGGCAGGCAGATCTCTGAGTTCAAGGCCAGCCTGGTCTACAGAACAAGTTCCAGGACAGCCAGGACTATACAAGGAACCCTATCTCAAACAAACAAACAAACAAACAAACATGAAAAAAACAACAAAAACAGAGAATAAAACAAATCTTTCTTAAAAGTCTGTGTGAGCCGGGTAGTGGTGGCGCACGCCTTTAATCCCAGCACTTGGGAGGCAGAGGCAGGTGGATTTCTGAGTTCGAGGCCAGCCTGGTCTACAGAGTGAGTTCCAGGACAGCCAGGACTACACAGAGAAACCCTGTCTCGAAAAACAAAACAAAACAAAACAAAAAAAGTCTGTGTGACAGGGCTAGAGAGATGGCTCAGCGGTTAAGAGCACTGGCTCCTCTTCTAGAGGTCCTGAGTTCAATTCCCAGCAACCACATGGTGGCTCACAGCCATCTGTTATGAGAGCCGATGCCCTCTTCTGGTGTGTCTGAAGCTACAGTGTACTCATATACATACAAAAATAAAATAAAAGTAAATCTTTTAAAAAAGTCTGCGAGGCAGTCTTCCCACCTATGTGGTAAGTATTGATGCTTCCAAATGTGTATCGCAGCCAGGCAGTGGTGGTGCATGCCTTTAATCCCAGCACTTGGGAGGCAGAGGCAGGTGGATTTCTGAGTTCGAGGCCAGCCTGGTCTACAGAGTGAGTTCCAGGACAGCCAGGGTTACACAGAGAAACCCTATCTCGGGGAAAAAACAAAAACTAAAACAAAACCAAAAAACCAAAACAAAACCAAATGTGTATCGCTTGCCGCTTATAAGTAGTGAGTTTGGTTTATCCTGAACAATACAAGCATAAGAACTCAGGAGACAGACAGATCAGTGTGTGCATCCCGTTTCCGCTCCAGATCAACGTTAGATCTTCTGTCCTCCCGTCTCTGCTCAGACACAAACAGGAACCATCACACTGTCCATAGGAACCACTTGAGCCAAGGCCGTGTCTGTAAAACTTTCGGCAGCCGCGTTCACGTGCTCAGGAAGCGGGACGAGTGTGACTAATCCTGACGTGTTTACCAGTCCCTGCTTGAACCGCATTCTCCCAGGACGCCTGGCCCTTTCTGTGGGGAGCAGATTTGCTTGCTTGAGGTGACTTTCCTTGGCCATTTCCTGTCCCTCAGTTGTCAGCAAAGCTGAACTGAGCTGAGAACTGAGAACTCTCTGCCCGAGCCAGGCTTAGTGGTGCTCGCCTTTAATCCCAGCAGGTGCAGCTCTGGGAGTCTGAATCCAGCCTGGGCTACATGGTGAGTTCTGGGACAGCCAGAGCTACAGAGTGAAACCCTGCCCGGAAAAAGAAAGAAAATGAGAGAGAGAGAGAGAGAGAGAGAGATTCAAAACAACCACAACAAAGAAACAGCTCTCTGTCATTTGACGCCTCCTTCTCTGATTATTGAGCCTGCCCAAGAGAAGGTGGTTCTCACAGGGCGTAAGTGCTATGCATCTTTAATTCTGCACTCATGAGTCAGAGGCAAGCAAATTTCTATGAATTCAAGGCTAGCCTGATCTACATAATGAGTTCTGGGAGTTTTTCTACATAGTAAAACCCTGTCTTTATAAAAAGTGGTGATTCTTGGGAAATAAGAGTCCCGATACCTTTCTCCTTTAAAAAGCTGATAATTATTAAAATTCTTAGCAATTTTATTTGTTTTGGTTTTTGTTTTTTTTTTAGACATGGGCTCACTATGTAGACTAGACAGGCCTTGAGCTCATAAAGTTCTGTCTACCTCTGCCTCCTGATTGCTGGGATTGCAGGCATATGCCCACCATCTCTAAGCCCAAATTCTGTTTCTTTATGTGTTTGAGACAGGGTCTCACTATGTAGCCTTGACTGGCAGGAAGCTTGGTATATAGACCAGGTTGGCCTCAAACATAGCCTCAAACATCGCCTGCTCTGCCTTCCAAAAGCTGGCCTTAAAGGTGTGCCCTGCATTCCTGGTCCAAATTCATTCTTAAGTTGTGTCTATGTGTGTGAGGCTGTGCGAGTTTATGTGTACCACATGCAAGCAGATCTCCACGAAGACCAGAGGGTGCTGACACCCTGGAACTGGCGTTACAGGTGGCTGTGAGCCATGTGATATGGGTGCTGGGAATTGAACCGGGGTCCCTGCGAGAGCAGCAAATACTGCTGAGCCATCTCTCTAGCCTCTTAGCAAACTTTAAAGATGTAATTTCAGGAGCCACCAAATCTGTATAAATGGCTGTCGCAAAGACACTGCATCGTGGTGATCCCCAGAAGCACACACCCACGCCCCGGCTATGTCTCCTTCCCCTGAACACGGTTCTGTTAATCTAAATAATTAAGATAAAATTCTTCCTGGCCAGGCATGGAAGTGCGTGTCTAATCCTAGCACTTGGAGAAGCAGAGACAGGCAGATTACTTAGTTCTAGCACAGCTTGGTCTACAGAGCAAGTTCCAGGATAACCAGAGCTATACTGACAAAGCCTGTCTTGAAAAATCAAAAATAAACAAACAAAACAAAACAAAAAACAAAACCCCCTCTTTCTGGGGCTGTGGATCTGGCTCGGTCAGTAAAGGCTTGCCATGTAGTGCATTCACGAAGGACTTGACTTCAGACCCTCAGTCACAGGTAAAAGCCTGGCACAGAGGCACACACCTGTAACTCCAGTACTGCAGGGTACACTGTCAAATAGGTCTGTAGAGTCTATTTGATTGCTAGCCTTGTTGAATGGATGAGTTCCGGGCTCAGTGAGAGACCCTGTCTCAAAAAAGAGATGGAGAGAAATTGAGGAAAGCACCTTACACTGGCTTTTAGCTTCCATCTGCGCGCGCGCACACACACACACACACACACACACACACACACACGCATGCACACTGACTCACATACTTTAAAAAGACCTCTCTTCTTAGCAAACTCCAGTGTTGCTTCATGCTGATTCATCCCAAAACACTTTTCTGTGGTAAGTTAAGAGTCCTGGCTTCCTCAGCACTGAGATCTCTGACAGTCACTGTTCAATTTACTGCAGGGAGCAGCACGGAGTTCTCTTCCCAGCCAAGGCTCCACTGCTGCTGAAAGACAAGCTTTACAGTCTACAGACAAGGGAACTATGGGTAGGAAGGTTGAGACTCGCCTGGGTATAGCTGTGCAAAAAGAGGAGCAGCTGCACCCTAGGAACCAAGGCTCTTGTTCTACCGAATTAAAAGTCCCTTCATTCTTCAGTGACTTCAATATCCGGAAGCAGCCTGTGTCCGCTGCAGAGTTCGATCCATCCAGCACAGGGTCACAGCCTCCTAAGGTGGCTCCTGCCCTCTCGCCAGCCATCTGCGGGAGGAGAGAGGACATTCCTGGCAACATTTCCTGCCGAATAGCGCAGGTCCGGACCTGTCTGTCCACGCCACCCTCCCTCACGTTGTTTACCAAACTCTTTCACATTTTGTCCACTGGCTTGTCCAGCTTTTATGTCCTGGCACCAGATATCACTAGTGTCCCGGCTGCACCATTCCATCCGGAAGGCAGGAACAGCAGGGGCGCTCCCAGCAGGGAGCAGCGGAGGAGGCGATGAGAAGGAAACACGTTTGCCTCCCAGCCGTCCTGTGGGTCAGTGGAATAGCTGCAGAGGTGTTCCAGCTGCGAACCTGCATGCTGGCGTGGAGAGCCCTGCCGCTTTCAGGGCCGCGTGTCACACCACCAGGGCACAGGTCCATTTCAGCCTTTCTGTTTACAAAGGGGACGAAGACCCAGAGGGCAAAGGCCCTTACTGCGGCATACTAGCTGCCCAAGTTCAATGTCTGGAACTCAGGGCAAAAGGAGAGAATTGACTCCCACAAGTTGTCCTCTGATGGCCACACATGCTCTGTGGAGTCTCACTGGAGAACTGTGTAGAGAAGACAGACAGACAGACAGACAGACACACACACACACACACAGAGAGGGAGGGAGAGGAAGGGGGAGAGAGAGACAGAGACAGAGAGACAGAGAGAGGGAGAGAGGTCGGGAGGGAGGGAGAGAGGGAGAGGGAGAACCACACACTGAAAACAAAACTCATACTTTTAAAATTTACAGTTGGCCCGGCGGCGGCAGTGGTGGCGCACGCCTTTAATCCCAGCACTTGGGAGGCAGAGGCAGGCAGGTTTCTGAGTTCAAGGCCAGCCTGTTCTACAGAATGAGTTCCAGGACAGCCAGGACTACACAGAGAAACCCTGTCTCGAAAAATAAATAAATAAATAAATAAATAAATAATAAATAAACTTTACAGTTTATATTTGGGCAGTCTGCATACCTATCCTTAGATGTTTATGGCCCATGAGTCACAGACTGGACATGTTTCCTTTAGGGTAAAAAGTTTGCAAGTATAATTAAAGATACCTTTCTTATACTTTATTTATTTATTTATTTATTTATGTATTTATTTATCTACTTATTTAAGACAGTCTTACTATATAGTCCTGTATAATTAAAGATAGCTTTCTTATACATGTTTGTTTATCTGAGAGAGTCTCACTATATAGTCCTGATAATTACAGTTTTGAATGAGAACAGCCCATATAGGCTCATATATTTGAAGGCTTGGCCCCCAGTTGATAGAACTGTTTGGGGTGAACTAAGTGTGGTTTCTTATTGGAAATGTGTCACTAGGTGGGCTTTGAGGTTTCAAAAGCCCTCGCCACTCAGTCTGTCTGTCTGTCTGTCTCTCTCTGCCTCGTGTTTGTGGATCAGATGTAAGCTCTCAGCTACTTCTCCAGGGCCACGCCTTCCTGCCACCATGCTTCTTGCCGTAATGGTCACGGACTGTATCCATGAGCCCCAAATTAAATGCTTTTTTTAAATAAGTTGTCTGGACATGGTGTTTTGGCACGATAATGGGAAAGTAACTAATATAGCTGGCTATTCTGGAACACTAGACAGGCTGGCCCCAGACTCAGAGTAATCCCCCTGCCTTTGCCTTCCAAGTAGTGACGTTATAGGCGTGGGCCGTCATTTCTAGCTCGAATCCAGTTCATCCTGCATTGTTCAAGGAGGCTTTAAATGCAACCACATGCGTCCCTAGAAGAGAGAGGCAAAGGTTGATTCGGTACATGGAGAGAAGGCAACCTCTGATGGACAGAGAGATCTGAAGATGCTGGCCTTAACAATAGCTATGGTGTGGTCACAAGCCAAGGAAAGCTGGCAGCTACCAGAGCTGGAAGAGGCAGGGAACAGCCTACCCTCCCGGGCCTAGACTCCACATCATGTGGCCACTTTGATCTTGGCCTAGTGGCCCTCTGTCTTCACAATTACATAAGGTAATGAGAACGAATTGTTTCTGCCTTAGGGTGGGTTTGTAACAATTTGTTACAGCAGCATAAAGAAGCTGACACAGACCTCTATGAGACTTCTGTACTTTGGTCTGGCTATGGCAAGCAACTGCAGCTTCTAACCCTCAGGTGTAAGGACAAGCTTGCTAGGGGAAAGGACTCTGCCTGGGGAGACTGCGTTCATTTCTGTGACCTCAAATCTGGTGTCTTAAAACAAAAGACTAGCCAGGTGTGGTGGCACACACCTTTAATCCCAGCAGGGAGGCAGAGGCCGGTGGAACACTGATTTCTGTGCTAATGGATCTACATAGAGAACTCTAGGTAGCCAGGGACGTGCAGAGAAATCTTGTTCCAGCCTGGATGCTGCCCTCTGGAAGCTTCCTGTGCTCTAGTGTCCTGTGTTGTCATTCATCACTAAGACCCGCTTTATCCTCATGCTCAGCTTCCTGTTTACCGCGATTTGTTTACTTACTCTTAGCCCAGGCTGGCCTAGAACTCACAATGTAGGTAAGGCTAATCTTGAATTCTTCACAGCTATCCTCCTGCCTCAGCCTGCTAAGAACAAGAACAAGGATTAACAGCATGTGTCACCACCATGCTGACTCCTCTTCTCTCGAATCTGACTTTGCTCTCCACCACACTTTCTTTGTTTGTCAAGACAGGGTTTCTCTGTGTAGCCCTGGCTGTCCCAGAACTCACTCTGTAGACCAGGCTGGCGTCAAACTCAAGAGGACTATCAGACTCTATCTCGAGGGTGTTGGGATTCATGGTGTCCGCCACCACACCCAGCACATCTACCACACTTTAAAACATTGTCTCTCTTCTCCAACCACAGCAACATAAAAACATGTTTGTCCTTTATTTAAAAAAAGGGGGGGGGCTGGTGAGAGGCTCAGTGGTTAAGAGCACCGACTGCTCTTCCAGAGGTCCTGAGTTCAAATCCCAGCAACCACATGGTGGCTCACAACCATCTGTAATGAGATCTGATGCCCTCTCCTGGTGTGTCTGAAGAGAGCAACAGTGTACTTACATGTAATAATAAATAAATCTTTAAAAAAATATTTATTGCCGGGCGGTGGTGGCGCACGCCTTTAATCCCAGCACTTGGGAGGCAGAGGCAGGCAGATTTCTGAGTTTGAGGCCAGCCTGGTCTACAGAGTGAGTTCCAGGACAGCCACAGCTACACAGAGAAACCCTGTCTCGAAAAACCAATATATATTTACTTATTTTATGTATATGAGTTCACTGTCACTATCTTCAGACAGACCAGAAGACAGCATCATATGGTTGTTGCTGGGATTTGAACTCGGGGCCTCTGGAAAAGTAGCCACTGAGCCACCTCTCCAGCTCCTCAAACACGTTTCCAAACTGCTTGTCTCGCCTTCCCTTGACTTTCCCAGCATCCTCTCCTCCTGTACTCCCGCAAACACCTCTATCAAACCAGCATATCCCTTTCAAGGTCTTCTCATCCTATGTTTCCCTCAAGAGTCGGCCATTTTCCCTTTCCAATGAGAAGAATTGGCTATCTCAGGAAGCAGGGACGTTTCACAGCTCTGTTGGACAAAACAAAATGGCTCTCGAATAGGAGAGGCATGCCAGGGCTCGCAGGCCTGTGGAGTAGTGTTGGAAATACGACTCTGTGACTGGTGAGATGGCACTGCTTCCAAGCCTAACGGCCCAAGGTCCATCCTTAGACTGCACACGGTGGGAGGAGAGACCTGGCTCCTGTAGGCGGGCGGTCCTCTGTTGGGGGAGGGGCTTGTGCACTGTGTAGTCAGAGGCTGATTTCTATGCCCCAAGATCTACTTACAGTCTGGACACGGGCATTGTCATGAATATTGAAGAATCTCCTGTATCAGTGTGGTGTAAAGAATGACCCCAAATGACCTCTGATTGGTTAATAAAAGGCTGAACAGCCAATGACTGGACAGAGGAGACAGAAAGGCTGGACTTCTGAACCAAGTCAGGGGTCCCAGGTGGAGAGAGGGAGGAGGAGGCACACACACAGACAGAAGACAGATAGACAGATGCAGAAATATAAAGTAAATATTTGTTTTGTTTTGTTTTGTTTTTCTAGACAGGGTTTGTCTGTGTAGCCCGGGCTGTCCTGGAACTCACTCGGTAGACCAGGCTGGCCTCGAACTCAGAAATCCGCCTGCCTCTGCCTCCCAAGTGCTGGGATTACAGGCGTGCTCCACCACCGCCCGGCTTAAAGTAAATATTTTTAAAGTATTATTTATTTTTGTGCCAGGCATGGTAGTGCATGCCTTTAATCCCAGTACTAAGGAGGCAGAGATAGGAGGGTCTCTGTGAGTTCAAGGCGAGCCTACATTGTAGTCTACATAGAGAGTTCCAGGACAGCCAGAGCTACATAGTGAGACCCTTACTAGTTGTCTCAAGCAAAGACACTGTCTCTATAAACCCTAGGCTGACCTTGAACTCAAGATCTTTCTGTCTCAGACTCCCAAACCTGGGGGTTGGTCTCCAGGGATGAGCCCGCAGTTTCCTTCATATCCTCCTGCGTTCCGTCTGCTACAATGAAGCACCATAAACGAGGCGGCTCGTTAGCCGTAAGCGTCCTCCTCGCACTTCTGGGAGCGGCAACTCTAAGGTCAAAGTTCTCTCTGTCTGGTGAAGACCATTTCCTGGCTCATTGACAGTGGTGACAGGTAGCTTCGTACTGGGCGTTCGTGTGGTAGAGAGGGTCTATAGCTCTCGGGCGGACCTCTCAGAAGCTCTGCACACCCTCCTAACCCATGGCACATTAACTCACAACTCTGACTCTCATAGCATCGCCTTGCAGGCTAGAATTTACCTTCAGGTTGTTTTTATTTTTCAAATATTGTGTGTGTGTGTGTGTGTGTGTGTGTGTGTGTGTGTGTGTCTCAGGGTGAGTATGCTCATATGAGCATGCAGCAAAGGGTGTTAACAGGGACTCAACAGTGCGGGGACAGTGTAAGGATAGTGCAGGTACAGTGCAGGACAGCGCGGGACAGTGTGGAGACGGTGCAGGACAGTGCAGGACTGTGCAGGACTGTGCAGGACAGCACAGGGACAGTGCAGATCAGTGCAAGGACAGTGTAGGGCAGTGTCTGACAGCACAGGACAGTGCGGGACAGTGCAGGACAGCACAGGGACAGTGCAGGACAGTGCAGGGACAGTGCAGATCAGTGCAGGGACAGTGCAGGGACAGTGCAGGACAGCACAGGGACAGTGCAGATCAGTGCAAGGACAGTGTAGGGCAGTGTCTGACAGCGCAGGACAGCGCAGGGACAGTGCAGAAAGTGCATATAAAGTGCAGTATAGTGCAGTGACAGTGCAGGATCCTTCACACTCAGTGTCCCAAGTACTTGGGATTACTCAGCTCTCTGTGTGTTAAGTGGGGCTTTCAGCTGGTTGAAGTAAGCCCCCTGCATTGGGGAAGGTAATTTGCTTTATTTCCTCAGTCTGCCCCCTTGTGCCTTTCTAAGAATATGTAAAACAGGGCTGACTCAGTCTTCTCCTCACTCCTCCCCTCCCCTCTCCTCCCCTCCCCTCCCCTCCCTTCCCTTTCCCTCTCCTCCCTTTCCTTCCCTTCCCTTCCCCTTCCCTCCCCTCCTTTCCCCTTCTTTCCCCTCTCTCCCTTTCCCTTCCCTTCCCTCCCCTCCCCTCCCCATCCTCTCCCCCCTTCCCTTCCCTTCCCTTCCCTTCCCCTCACTTCCAAGTTTTTGTTACTTAAGCACCAGAAAGCTATCTTCTATCAGCTTCAGAAGCAGGCATGCCCAAACTGAGGAGGCAGCAAGGTTGGTCTCTCCTGAGAGATCTGTCTGTGGTTCGTAGATGGGCGGTGTCTTCCACGGCCTTCCGACTGTCTCCAGATAGGGGATTTCTGTTCTGGACACAGAGTGTGAACATTTCTAAAGAAACTTGGTTCAAGGACAGCCAGGGCTACACAGAGAAACCCTGTCTCGAAAAAAAACAAAAAACAAAAACAAAAACTTGGTTCATAACAGTACACTTTATTATTTTTGTTGTTGTTGTTGTTTTGGTTTTCTGAGACAGGGTTTTTCTGTGTAGTCCTGGCTGTCCTGGAGCTCACTCTGTAGACCAGGCTGGCCTCGAACTCAGAAATCCGCCTGCCTCTGCCTCCCAAGTGCTGGGATTACAGGCATGTGCCACCACCGCCCGGCCGTTGTTGTTGTTTTTGAAATAGGGTTTCTCTGTGTAGCCCTGGCTGTCCTGGAACTCACTCTGTAGACCAAGCTGGCCTCAAACTCAGAAATCTGCCTGTCTCTGCCTCCTAAGCGCTAGGATTAAAGGCGTGTGCCACCACCGCCCGGCTAACAGTACACTTTCTATCAACCTTTTGAAGAAAGCAAAGAAAATAATAATTATTCACGTGAAGGATGAATAATTACAGGTTCCCAGGGCAACCGTGGGGCGAAAGGATGCATCCGTTTCGCTGGGCTACCTTCTCTAGCTGTTTAGTCAGCCGTGATCTCAAGGCTGCTTGAACACACTTTATCTAAAGTGTCTTCCCGGTAAAGCTCCCTCAAGGCAGACAGTCAGTACGGGGAGTCGTTAGCTCCTTCAGTCAGTTAGCAGTCTCACAATAAGAGGCAAGAGTTTCCTCAAGGCCCCGCCTGAGTCTGACTCAGTAAATTCCTTAACCGTTATTAAAGAAAGCAAGTCTCAACCACACACTCGTGCGCACGTGTGCACACACACACTCCCCCCACATACACACACACACTCACACACATACACGAACACATACATACACACGCACGCACACATACACACACACACACACACTCCCCCCACATATACATACACAGACACTCACACACACACACACACACACTCCCCACACCCCCCATGCACACATACAGACACACACACACACACACACGCACGCACGCACGCACGCACGCACGCACACACACGCACCAGCTCAAGACAACACAGCTAAAATGCGCCAAGAGCCAGTCTCGAACACACAAGTCACAGACCTGTTTCCTGTTCTTCGCTTGACTGTTAACAGTTCTGCCCAATGATATCTGGAAAGTTCCCAGGGGAGGGGGCATAATGGAAACAATTAAACCTTGACAAATGACCGCTTCTTCAGATAGGAGTTAAACACAAAGGGCCATAAGGAACTCAAGTACTGAAGCCCCTGATAACATCAGGGGCAGGAATCATTTCTCATAAATGTCAGGGGGTGATGTCATCTAAACACACAAGTGCTTAGTAGGAGTTCCAGCTCATCATGACGGAAATGGTTCTTATAAATAGTTCTGATGTGGAGATAGCGTTTGGCGTCTTAAGAATTGACTCTTGAAATAGGAAGACCTACCGTGGAAGTCGTCTGACCCGGGCACACCGACCCTATGAATCTCAGGCAGGATCGTGCTGCTGTGCTGCTCTCGGCTGGGCTTCTCTAGGATTCAGCAGTGCTCTGCTCGCCAGCATTTTGCATGTTTAAGGATAACAAAGGGACGTTTATTGCTCCAAACAATTACTTAAAAACACATACGCTCCTTGTAGAACTTTGGGCAATACAGTGGAGCGTGAAAGGGCTTGTACCAGAGATCCCTCCACTGGGGACAACCTGCCAGCATTTAGATGAATCTCATGCGATCCTTTCTCCACACACATATATGTTTATAGTTACATGTCCATGGTTTAACAAAACTAGGCATGGTTATAAATGGAGTTTCTACGTCTCCTTTTAAATAAACTCTTTGTATAATTATATAGTTTCCAGTTTAATGGCTACATATTGGCCCATTGTATGACTGAACCTTAATATGTTTTTGGGCTATGATGAATGGACCAGATTGTTTCTAGGTTTTTTTTTTTTCCTTCGTTACAAAGAATGTCTCCTTGATGATTCGAGGCAGGGTGAGTTACCCTTGGAGCTAACAGTACCTGCTTCCTCCAGGATAGGTCAGGAGCTGACTATGGTGCTGGGACACCCCGGAGAGTGAATGGGTGGTGGGAAGGTCCATCTTCCCCTCTAGGAAAGCGGACCCAAGGGGTACTAGGTAGTGGCCATACCCTGGGGTAAGGCTGCAAGCATGTGTCGCTGCGTGGTTCCTCTCCTGACCTTGTGTGTCTTCCAAGTCAGCTCACAGCTTACCTTGACAATTCTACCCCTGGCAAGAGCCTCCCACTCTGCCCCCAGTCCAGGACTCAGTCACCCAAGAAGACCACCGTTGTGCAGCTAAGACTCTACTGTGCCTCCAGCAAGAGACACGGCTGTCAATCTAATCAGCTGGTCACTACCCGAAGCCGAAGCTTTGTTCACCTCAGTGTGTGGCAGGTTACCAAGGCAACCGGGATCCCATCAGTGACCCCTTCCCCTTCCAGTTCAAGTCCGAGAGTCAGTTTCCATTGGTGCTGCCTGAGTTGAAGATGGAGTGGCTCTGGAACTTACCGGAATTCTGGGGACAAGCCTGTGAGGCAAAATTGCCACCACCTGTCTCTGGGTGAAAAGGGAGAAGGGGTAGGAACGGCCGTGGTGAATGCCTTTAGACACGTGGACTTTGCTCATTGGCTTAACTCTCCTTTCTCAAGTGACATTGCTGTGTCCAGAAGAATATTAAATCTTGAAGTGACACTGAGGTGCCCGGAAAGGACCGGCTGATGAGCTCCGAGAACGGTCACTGCGAGGTAGCTTAGTGTAAAAGTGCCCACGTCCAGAGCGCAACTTCGAAGGCTCAGAAATGTGATCCTATAAGAGCCTCAGAGTTAATGGGGCTGTGAGCGCTGACCCACGCAGAGGAGGCGGAGACAGAAAGTCATGAGAAGCCACGTGACCCACCAGGAGGGAACAGTGGCGCCCGAACCAGGCAAGGGGAGTTAGTTTGGTGAGCTGAAAGATCATGAGCTGGTCACCCTTATCAGGGTGAGCTACACCTCTCGGGTGACAGTGGGCACAAAGGAAAGTCTGTAAGTCTAGAAGCTGTCCCACGGCCGGGCCGAGGTGAACATCTCACCCACAGCTTCTGGGGCCCTGGTTCTGCGCAGATAACAAAGGAGCTGCGCACGGCTCACGGCACCGATGCCACACAACACCCGGAGATACGGCCTGAGCCTGCGGCTCAGACCTGAGAGGCGCGTGTATTTTAAATTGCAGTGTTTTAAGTGTGCGAGGTTTTTCTGACCTTTTTGAAATTTAATTCTGAAGAAGACCTATGCTAGCTTGACTCAACTTGACCCAAGCCAAAGATATTTGGGAATAAGAGGAAACCTCAGTTAAGGAGTTGCTTCTATCGAACTGACCTGCAGGCAAGTCTGGAGGGTTATTTTCTTGATTAATGATTGATGTGGAGAGCCTAGCCAGCTGCGGGCAGTGCCAGCCCTGGTCAGTTGGCTCTGGGTTGTGTAAGAAAGCAGGCTGAGCAAGACAGGAGGAGCCGGCCAGTGAACAGAGTTGCTCTGTGGTCTCTGCCTCAGCTCCTATCCCTGGGTTCTTGAGTTTCTGCCCAGACTTCCCTTCGTGATGGACTATAAGTTCTAAGCTGAAATAAACTCTTAGCTTGTTTTGGTCATGGTGTTTACCATAGAAGTAGAAAATTATACTAACATCATTCCTCAGCATATAAGAATGAATTTTGTGAGCCGGGCGTGGTGGCGCACGCCTGTAATCCCAGCACTTGGGAGGCAGAGGCAGGCGGATTTCTGAGTTCGAGGCCAGCCTGGTCTACAGAGTGAATTCCAGGACAGCCAGGACTACACAGAGAAACCCTGTCTCGGAAAAAAAAAAAAAAAAAGAATAAATTTTGTGTATCTTGGATTTTGTTGGTTTAGAATATTTGCTTTTTAAAAATTGCTATTTGAGCACTGGGTGTGGGACTCACACATTTATTTGTTTGTTTTTTGTTTTTTGGACTTTTTTTTTTTTTTTCTGAGACAGGGTTTCTCTGTATAGCCCTGGCTGTCCTGGAACTCAGAAATCCGCCTGCCTCTGCCTCCCATAGTGCTGGGATTACAGGTGTGTGCCGCCGCCGCCGCCGCCGCCGCAGCTGCCCAGCGACTAAGGCAACTCTTATAAAGGACAACATTTAATTGGGGCTGGCTTACAGTTTCAGAGGTTCCGCCCATTATCATCAAGGCAGGAAGCATGGCAGCAGCCAGGCAGGCATGGTGCTAGAGAAGGAGCTGAGAGTTCTGCATCTTGTTCCAAAAGCAATCGGAAGATTGGCAGATTGGCTCCGACATGGTTAGGAGGAGGGCCTCATCGCCCACCCGACTGGACACACTTCCTCCACAAGGCCACACCTCCTGACAGGGCCATCCCCTGGGCCAAGCACATTCAAGCCACCACACCTCCAGAAATGGGAAACGTATAAAGAAGAGTTACATAAAAGGGATATAAAGAATCGTTTTTAGATAAATTACTCATGATTTACTCCCAGTAAACATTTGATTTGTCTATGTTTTGTAAACCTGTATGCCAAGTGTCACATAAAAATGACTTTTCCTGAGTGAAAAGGGACAGTAAGTGGAAAATGTAACCTAGATCTTTTGTAGAAGCTGCTCTCTGGCAGTCTCTAGGGACCACGGGTGCATAGCTTTTCTTGTAAATCAACAAGGTTCTGGTCAGATCACATCCTAGAGTCTGATTTCCTTCCTTCTTTCCTTCCTTCTTTCCTTCCTTCCTTTTTGTTTCTTCGTTTGGTTTTTGGTGTTTCAGCTTCACAACTTAATTTGATGCCCTGTGGTCAGTACTTGGCCACATTGCATGGCCTGAGGCATCAGCCACACCCAGAAACTATGGTTTTTTGAATGTGGAAAGGAGGGCACAAGAAAGCTAAGTACAGAGCTTACTGGTGGAAATCCCCTCTGTGTTTCCTGGACAACCACTCCTCTCAGACGGGAAACGCCCCTTCCTTTGGGGTAGACACTTTTGTCAAGCCTGGTATCAGTACGCGTGTCTGAGTCCCTATCGCCTTCATTGTAAATTTCCGCACGCCTCCGATCTCTCAGGCACCCATCTTCCAGACCACGGATGGCCACACTTGTGAATGTTGGTGTTTTCTGGCGGATACCACTATTCCGTTCAACAGTGGCTCTTCTTGCTACTCTTCTTTGTAGGAGCTATTGTTCTAGACACAGGTTGGAAAACAAACTATTTAAAAAATAGTTTATATCTTCTTTTTCTATTTATCCACTCCCTTAGCATACAATGGTGAAACAACGGTTTAGGTCTGTGGCGGGAGTAGACAAAAAAGGACAATATTCTCACTGGTGTGGAGCTCATGAGTTCATGTTCCTATGAGAAAGACACAGAGATACAAGCAAATAAATGAAAAAATTGAGGGATAGAGAGGAGGCTCAGCACTGAAGTGTGTGCTGCTCTCAGAGAGGACCTGGGTTCGGTTCTCGGCACCTACATCAGAGGGTGACCACAGGTCACTCCAGTCCAAGGGGTCTGACACCCTCTTCTGAGCTCTTAGGGCACCTGCATGTACATGGTACACAAAAACATATGCAGGCAAACACCACACACACACACACACACACACACACACACACACGAGCCCAATGAATAAATAGGTGATTTTTTTTTATTAAAGCATAATAATTGTAACAAGTGATCAACCCAATTTCAAAAGGAAAAGAGCTGTTATTTGTGGTCTTACAAGCTGCATCTCAGGAGACAGGATTTGGTAGCTTTGGGGTCAGTGTTGTGAGGAAGGTCAGAAAGATGAGAGCCTATAGGTTAAGGACCAGGTCAGGTGACCAACAGAAAGGAAATGCCCACCAAAGGGGACTTCAATAACTTCTTGATGCTCAACTCAATTGTCTGGATGATGGACCTGCTACCAAGGTTAGTCAGTCAGTCTAGATGCCTGTGAACAAGACTAGAGGGGGTCAAAGTTCACATTCTTGCCTGTTTGGGCAGGTTCTTCTAGGGTTGTTTCCATTTCTCCTAACATAAGTATGACATCAGTTAAGTAGGACAATTGTTGGCTGTGGAATGAGTAACCTGTTAGGTGGTGTCATTTGCTATGGTTCAGTGGGTGATGAAACCTGACACTAAGCCTGACAACTTGAATTCATTCCCTAGGACCAACATGGTGGAAGGAGAGAATTAATTCCCACAAGTCATCCTCTGACCTCCATACAAGCTCGAGTTCACACATCGCATATACACTCTGTCACAGTGTCACATGTTCACCCACCACTGAGGAAGAAAAGGTGGCAAATTTATAAGTTCAAAACTAGTCTCATGCTGGACGGTGGTGGCACATGTCTTTAATCCCAGCACTTGGGAGGCAGAGGCAGGTGGATTTCTGAGTTCGAGGCCAGCCTGGTCTACAGAGTGAGTTCCAGGACAGCCAGAGAGCTATACAGAGAAACCCTGTCTCGAAAAACAAAAACAAAAAACAAAAAACTAGTTTCAGCTACATAAAAAAAAAACAAACCAAACCAAACAAACAAACAAACAAAAAAACACTACCACCCCCAATCTCTGTTTCAAAAACAACAAACAAAATCAAACCACGAAAGGCTGGGCATTTTCAAGGCTAGATCACTTGTCTAGTGTGTACTGTCTTTAGTTTGAACAAAAACAAAAATTATGAAGGAAAAACAACTAAGAAAGAAATAGCTGGGTCTGGTGGCATGCTCTAAACGAAAACTGAGGCCTGAGACGGGAGTTCGAGACCAGGCTGGACAGGGGATTAAAGAGGGTTAGGAATCTGTTAGGAGTATCTGGGGCTAAAGAATGGTAGAAGTTCTTATTGGCTGATTAAGAAAGGCGTCTCCTGAAGGAAGGTCACACTGCATAGCTGTAGAGGGGGATACTTGGGGGTGGGGTGGGGTGGGGCAGAAGCAGAGATCTCAAGAAGAGCTGAGGAAAAGGCCTCAGAGCTTAAGCTCTTCCGGAGGGCCAGCGTAGCTGCAGAAAAGCATCAGGCTCAAGGCTGAGTGCCGTGGGACTCCACCCGTCCTGGTTACTGCTCTGTTGCTGTGTTAAAACACCATGGCCAAGGCAGCTTTCAGAAGGAAAGGTTTACTCAGCGCGTGCTTCCAGAGGAATAAGAGGCCATGCTGGTGGGGAGGCATGGTGGCAGGCAGCAAACACGGCAGCCATCTGGGGTCAACGCTGGGTGCTCACATCTTGACCCCAGTCATGGGTCAAAGAAGGGGAACTGAGAATAGGACATGGCTTTTCACCCTCAAAGCCTGGCCCCGTGACATACCTCCTCCAGAAAGGCCACACCTGCTAAACCTTCCCACATAGTGCTACCAACTAGGAACCAAGAAATCAGAAGTCTGAATCTACTAGAGACATTCTTAGTCAAAGCCAGACCACCAGCGGACGGGCCTCACCTGTTACAGGGAGTCTGCCGCTGCTCGCTCTGTATGTATAATCGTCTGTAATACTTAGTCATTGACCATTAGGTCAGGACCGTTAGAGATCATAGTGTTCCCCACTGTTCAGAGTGTGGCCATGGACCAGAGACTTGTTATTCCTGGAACTTGTTAGACACAAAGAGTCTTGGTTTTCTCCCTTAGATTTTCTGAGTCAGAATCTTCATTGAGCAAGCCCAACTCCCATCCCCAAGTGATCTATGTCCACATAATAGTATTGAGAGCCCTGGTCTGAGGCCATCCCTTTGCTAGACTTGAATGTGTCCCCCAAAGTCACACATTGTGCACTTGCATGTTAACGGTGCTGGAAGGTAAATAGGTCATGAGGGAAGAGATTCATGATGGCCACAGGTAGAGGTAGGAGTACTTGAGCTAGCACATTCACCCTGAATTGATTGACATTTGGTGTCCTCCACCATGTTATGATGCAGCAAGGGTCTCACCAGATGCCAGCACAATGCCCATAGACTTTGCAATCTTAAGAAATGTAGGTTAAATGTACTCAGGCTTAAATATTTAGTTACACAAGAGAAGCCGCACTAAGCTACCCTTAATGTATATAATATATAATAATATGTATTTATATGTGTAATATATATACATACATGTGCATATATATGCCACTCTATATAAATAACAACACCAAATGTCAGTCTTCAGAGGCAGCTTGCCTTGATACACATGCTGAGTCCCCACCAGTGTCTTTTTTTTTTTTTTTTTTTTTTTTTTGGTTTTTCGAGACAGGGTTTCTCTGTGTAGCCCTGGTTGTCCTGGAACTCACTCTGTAGACCAGGCTAGCCTCGAACTCAGAAATCCGCCTGCCTCTGCCTCCCAAGTGCTGGGATTAAAGGCGTGCGCCACCACGCCCGGCCCCACGAGTGTCTTACCACACCAGTGTCATATCTGCCCTCGCTGGTGTGCCAAGAAGCAGCTTATGAGGAAAAAGACGTGCTTTGGCTCATAGTTTAACTACATCATGGTGGGGCAGACATGGCAGAGTCGTGGAGACAAGAGGATGAGGCTAGCGCTCCTCACATCTCCATGGATCAGGACAGATCGGAGGAGAGATGCTGGTACTCAGCTGGTTTTCTTCTCTTTCCCTTTATATGTAGTCTGAGGCCCTCGTTCATGGGATGGATGGCGCCGCGTGTATTCCTTTTCACTTAAGCCTCTTTGGAAGCACACTCCAAGGCATACCCAGACGTCTAGCTCGTAGGTGATTCAAATTATAACATTGAAGATCAGCATCACGAAGGCCCAGCTTAGCCCCTGAGCTGCAGCCCCAGGCTAGCCCCCTGAGCTGCAGCCCCAGGCTAGCCCCCTGAGCTGGAGGCCCAGGCTAGCCCCCTGAGCTGGAAGCCCAGGCAAGCTCCTTGAACTGGAGGCCCAGCCTAGTCCCCTTGAGCTGGAGGCCCAGGCTAGCCCATTGAGCTGGAGGCCCAGGCTAGTCCCCCTGAGCTGGAGGCCCAGGCTAGCCCGTTGAGCTGGAGGCCCAGGCTAGCCCCCCTGAGCTGGAGGCCCAGGCTAGTACCCCCTGAGCTGGAGGCCCAGGCTAGTACCCCCTGAGCTGGAGGCCCAGGCTAGTACCCCCTGAGCTGGAGGCCCAGGCTAGCCCACTGAGCTGGAGGCCCAGGCTAGTCCCCCTGAGCTGGAGGCCCAGGCTAGCCCGTTGAGCTGGAGGCCCAGGCTAGCCCCCCTGAGCTGGAGGCCCAGGCTAGCCCCCTGAGCTGGCTCTGGAGGGCTGGCTTTCCATCGTACCACATTATCTCACATGGTGATGAGGTCTATACACAGTAGTAGCCATGGCTTCCATCCATCATCCAGTCACGATGTCAGACACCAATCCCTAAGGCACTAAAGTCGCCCTCCACAGCAGCATCAATCTCATCAAAGATTTTATACTCCAAGAGACCAAGTCCACGTAGACTGGTCTAATTTAAAACCTGCCTTGGGTAATGCAGGGCTCAGCTGCAGTTCTTTTCCAACCCTGTCTCTCTTGTCAATGCTGAGATTTTTCTCGACACACCCAGGATGTTTAGGTGTGGTGGCCCCTGAAATGTTTCTTCCTCCAAGAGGGTGGGAAAGAACACAGATGTCATTGTCTTGGCAGAAAAATCTCCCATAGCCTGAAGTAATTAGGAAAAAAAAATGTCTGGGTGATGTACCAGCCCAGGATCTTGGAGATTAGACACAGAAACCCAGGTCATGTCCCAGAGGGGAAGAGTTGAGAGAGGAGAGACTATCTCCAAGGATTTATAGGGTGAATGG
Organism: Apodemus agrarius; assembly: GCA_964023405.1. Lineage (NCBI taxonomy): Eukaryota > Metazoa > Chordata > Mammalia > Rodentia > Muridae > Apodemus > Apodemus agrarius. Next base: position 70,052,523 of record OZ030018.1, read on the forward strand.
CTGGAAGTTTCGACAATGGAAAAGAGGCTGGGTTATCCTCTCTGCCCTCGCTGTTATTGTTGTTGTTATCAAAAACATGTAAATAGTGCTCCTGGATTATTGTCCCTCCAGAACAATAAAGGTGATAACAGGCTCCCTGGTACATTGCAAACCCAAGGAGAATGTCGCTGTTCATCACGGCTTGGCCCCGGGACCGGCATCGGAATCTCAGCCATCTCAGGGCTAAGGAAAGGGCTAGACTAGATCCACTGAGGGATGATGTCGTCGGAGGGCTTGCTAAAGAAATGGCCTGACACGGTGGAAGTGCCCTTGCAAGGGGAGGGACCTGTAACTTTAGGAGCCAGGTGTCATGGGACAAGAAAAGGAAAGAGGACAGGAGGGGGGGGATGGGAGATGCTATAGAGGGGGGATGGGAGATGCTATAGAGGGGGGATGGGAGATGCTATAGAGGGGGGATGGGAGATGCTATAGAAGGGGGATGGGAGATGCTATAGAAGGGGGATGGGAGATGCTATAGAGGGGGGATGGGAGATGCTATAGAGGGGGGATGGGAGATGCTATAGAAGGGGGATGGGAGATCTACAGAAGGGGGATGGGAGATGCTATAGAGGGAGGATGGGAGATGCTATAGAGGGGGGATGGGAGATGCTATAGAGGGGGGATGGGAGATCTACAGAAGGGGGATGGGAGATGCTATAGAGGGGGGATGGGAGATGCTATAGAAGGGGGATGGGAGATGCTATAGAGGGGGGATGGGAGATGCTATAGAGGGGGGATGGGAGATGCTATAGAAGGGGGATGGGAGATCTACAGAAGGGGGATGGGAGATGCTATAGAGGGGGGATGGGAATCTACAGAAGGGGGATGGGAGATGCTATAGAGGGGGGATGGGAGATCTACAGAAGGGGGATGGGAGATGCTATAGAGGGGGGATGGGAGATGCTATAGACTGCTATAGAATTGCTCGGTGGGAGAAGGGATGAGGGAGGAAGACTGAGCTGTCTGTGTACTGCTGAGCCTGAATGATGGTATTGGGGAAATGTGAATTATGTGAAAAGTCACTGAATTTCCTCACTAGCCTGGGCTCTCGGTACTAGTGGATGCACGCACTGTCCCTCCCCTCACAAGAGCTCACTGTCTTGGTTTGGGTATGTATTACTGTGATAAAGCACTATGTCCAGAAGTAACTGAGGGAGGAAGGGGTTATCTGGTTTACAGGTTATACAGCTGGTCATTGGGGAAACCAAGGCAGGAGTCTAGAGGCAAGCAGTGAAGCAGAGACCTGTCCCCTCAACCCTTGACTCGCTCAGCCTGCTTTCTCATACCACCCAGGGCCACCTACCTGCCCTGGGGTGCCACCACCCACCACGTGCACCGTGCTCTTCCATATCAACACGACGCCTGGAGATGGTAGGAGGGAGAGAAAATGCTACAGACAATATGATAGGGGCCTTTTCTCAAGTGAGGTCGCTCCTCCCTGATGACTCCAGCTAATGTCAAGAGGACAAAAGAACCTAACCAGAACGACTGGTTCCTTGACAACTCGACACACCAGCTGGCATCCTGTGGGGAGAGGTGAACCTCAACCGGGAAGACGTCCCCATCAGAGTGACGACTGTAGGCAATGCTGTGGGGGATTCCCTTGATTACTGGTGCACGGGGAAGGGCCCCAGCCCATTGTGGCCAGTGCCACACCTAGGTAGGTGGTCCTGGGACATATAAGAAAGCAGGCTGAGAGCCGGGTGTGGTGGCGCAGGCCTGTAATCCCAGCACTTAGGAGGCAGAGGCAGGCGGATTTCTGAGTTCGAGGCCAGCCTGGTCTACAGAGTGAGTTCCAGGACAGCCAGGGCTACACAGAGAAACCCTGTCTCGAAAAACAAAACAAAACAAACAAACAAAAAAAAGAAAGCAGGCTGAGTAAGCCCTGGAAAAAAATCGGTGGGGAGCACCCTTCCAAGAGATCTGCTCCAGGTTCCTGCCCTGACTTCCCACAGTAATGGAGGGTGACCTGGGAGTGTGACATGAAATAAACCCTTTCTTCATGCGTGGTTTTGGTTATGGTGTCTGTTGGGACAATAGAAATCTTAACTGAGACACTTACTCCTTAAAGGGAGGATGTGTATGGCGCTGGGGTGAGAGGCGGTTCTGTGCAGATGTCCTTTGACCTTCATCATTACAGAACCATTTCTCCCCAGCTTGAGGACAGGAGGAGGAAGCGCAAGTCTTTAGCCCTGATGGATGACCCGAAATATCCGCTTCCAGCTGGAGCTGAAGGTAAGTAGTCAGGGGCAAGCATTTACCACAGGATCTGGTCAGAGGTCTGAGGCCTTGCGTGTGTTCTCAGAAGGTGGCCCCTGCTCCTCCTGGTCCAGGCCGCAGGTCCTGGACCTCACCGGTGTGGCGGGTTCTTGGCATCGTGAGTGGAAGGGAGCCTTCCTTGGCGCTTCCCTGCCCTCACCCACACCATGCTCTCATGTCTTCACAGTCTTGGGTTACACTATGGAGGGCACAGGGTCCACTGGGGTTCCATCATCTGAAGCTCTGTCTTCCAAGTTCCTTTGTTGTTCATGGTGGCCCTAGAGTGTGGCATCTTTGTTTTTTATGGTGGTCCTATAGAGTGGCATTTGATGCTCCTTTGATGAGGAAGGTTCAACTTTAGATTCCCACAGGCTCTACCCCTTTTTTACCCTCAGAGCTCAGGGAGTTCCCTCTCCACCCCCACCTCTGGTGCAGAAGCAGTAGGCTGGCCTGAGTGACCTTTACTGTCCCCTTAAGGCCCTAGAATCGTTTCTTCTCAGAGACAAACTCAAACCCTTTTCTGCCTCCTAACCCCTCCCCTCAGAAATGAGGAAGGCCTGGCAAATCTGGTTGGCCAAACTGGGCGACTCCTGCCTGTAATCCTAGCATTTGGGAGGCTGTGATGGAAGGATTGCTGCACGTCTGAAGCCAGCCTGGGCTACAGAGTGAGTTCAAGGCTAGCCTAGGCTACAGAGTATCTGTAAACAACCGTCATAAAACAACAACAACTGCAAACGACAAAACAACAGCAACCTTTTGGAGTTACTAACGTGTGCTTTCTCTACCTAATGTGGTCTAAAGTTGCATCTATAAACTCCGAGACTCCTTTCTGGCAGCTGTAAGTTTTCCATAGTTAGCCAAAATGGTGACAAAGCAGATCCTGAATGGGAGGCTGGAGAGGCCTAAGGCCCCATGGAATTAGATTTCACAGCAGCAAAACAGATCCAGGTGTGAGCAAGCCCTGCACTCTCTAGCTACAAGGGCAGATTTTATCAGACAGAATCCCGGTGGGCATCAAGTGCTGAGGTAATTGGTTTTGTGTCACCGTGACCAAGTGTCTGACAGACCATGTAAGAGAGGGAAGAGTGACTTTGACTCAGTGTGACAGCGTGTGGTATTCTGTCACCCTTCTTTCTCATCACCGCGATGCTTTGAACATCCTGGCAGATGCTCTCAGGGGCGTCAGCAGTGCCAGAAAGAGGGGCAAATGCCAGGTCCTCATCAGACCGTGCTGCGAAGTCACTGTTTGTCTCCCGAATGACGATGAAGCCTGGTTATGTTGGCCAATTTGAGATCATTGTTGAGCATAGATCTGGGAAAATTATCCTGAACCTCACAGGCAGGTTGAATAAGTGTGGAGTGATTAGCTCTTGATTTAACGTGCAGTTCAAACTTGCTATATATAGACCAGGCTAGACTCAAACTCGGAGATCTGCATCCCTCTGGAATGAGAGGTATACATCACTGTGTCTGGCTAAAATGTACATCTGCTGTGTGTGTGTGTGTGTGTGTGTGTGTGTGTGTGTTCCTGTTGTTTCATTGTACTGACAAACTCAGCTGATATTATGAACCATGAAGAAATAAGAGGAAAGCACACAGGAGGAAAACCCTGGAATCCTTCTCCTGGAGATGTAAAACACATTTTTTAAAAAATGTCTCAGCGGAGTCGGGGGAGAGCAGGGTTTACAGACTTGCTCCCTCACATTTGTGCAGGGCGTCCCGGGCTTGGGTGGGGGGAGTAGAGGGCAGCTGCTCACATCAATGCAGAAGGAAGTGGAGAGCGTGACAGGGCAGGGATATGGAAAATACAGTCCCAACAACCTACTTCACTGACCTACTTTCCCAGGGTAGTCTGGTAGTTTTCACCACTTCTCAAAATAGCATTGGAAGTTACTAACCAACGTCTCACTTTATACCCAACCCATACCATTGTACCAGCAGCCTGACTCTCTCTCTCTCTCTCTCTCTCTCTGGCAATGAAAAAAAAATAAATGCATTCAGTCTATGTCCAAGAATCCCAAAGTCTTAATAGTTACAACATCTGTCCAAACATCCGAGTCCATAGTCTCTTAGCTGTGGAATTCCTAAGAAATAAAAAACAAGTTGCATGCCTTCCAACCATGAAGTGAACATTCCTGTTCCCAAAAGGAGGAAGGGGGCACAGAAAGGAGGGATGGGGCCAAGGTAAGATGGAAGCTTAGCAGGGCAAACATTAAATCCTATAGCCTTACGCGTGCAGTCACGTGGTGTCCTGATGCACTTCAGTGTCCTGCAAACAGCTGTGCCTTCCTGGTTTGCCCACTGGCAAGCCACATGGATTCTCTCAAGGCCTGATACCCCGTCCCCTGAGGGTCTTGTAACAGGGAATCGGAGCCTGTTCAACACCATCTTAACTTCCAGGCCTTCCTCAAAAATCTGGGCGCAAACCTCCCTCCTGGACCCCATAACTAGGCATATCGCATGCCCGCAAAACCCAGGGACATATCAACAGTATCAAGGTTTGCCGCCGGTTGAGCAGTGAGTACACTCACTCGCACCACAGTAGTTTGTGAGTGGAGAGTTGGACCTGGGAAAACAGTTCCCCAGAAGGATATATGCAAGCAAAGCACACGGGTAGTTCTCTTTTCTCGAGGGGAAAATTCCAAACGTGTATACAGTCTTGGACCCTGGAGCCTGTGAACAATCTGGCCAATTTAGGAAGTCCCCCCTCTAGACATTGTTCCTATAGGCTCAGCCAAAAGTGTTTTTTATTTTACTTTAGGCGTATGAGTGTTTTCCCTACATGTGTGGATGTGTAGCATGTGTGTGCCCTCGGAGTTTCGAAGAGGATACTGGGTGCCTGAAACCGGAGTTACAGATGGTTAGGAGCCACTACGTAGGTGCTGGGAAGCAAACACTGTTCTCTTCAAGAACAACAAGTACTCTTAACCACTGAACCATCTCCCCAGCCTCTGTGTGTATGTGTATGTGCATGATCTATGGAGAGATCATTTTCCATGTCTGTGTGTGTGTGTGTGTGTGTGTGTGTGTGTATGCACACATATGGAAGTCAGAGGACAACTTTCAGGAATCAGCTCTCTGGGTTTTTAACTCAGGTCATGAGGCCTGCACAGCTAGCGGTTTTACACAGGGAACCATCCTGATGGCCTTTGGTTTCTTTATGATGTTCCTGATTCTCACACCCTCTTTATCCACCACTTCCAACTCACATGGTTCTGCTCTGTGCTTTGCTCCTGACTCGTCCTATGACTCTGACTGAAACCAGCCAACAATAACCAGGTCAGAGCCTGGATCCTGTTCCCTTTGACATTCTACCTAGTAGAGTAATTAACCGGTCACTTTTAAACTTCGCTCCCTACAGTCTCTGGACATGAGCCGAACGTAGATCAGAGATTTGCCAGAGGGTGACACAAATGGTCTCAAGTCCAGTTCCCAGTGGACCTGCAAGCTCGTGCACAGAGAGGACACTGTTCACATTTCTACCACAGTTCTCAATGTCCAGGTTCCGCCAGAATTCCACCGGAGTTCTGTTGTTAGAATCCTATCTAGAACGCTCTAACCAACATCTCCAAACTCTTCCAAATTCTTCCCACAAACCACTTCTAAAGGCCTCAGAACACTGTGAGGTTTAATCACAACCTAGACACCTGCAGACTAGCAATCAACTTTTAGTGCTGGCTTTCTGTGTCAGTTACATTTATTGTTGTTATGACCCTGAAAAAGACAACTTGAACTTGCAATAAAGGAAAGTAAACACAGGAGGCTCTACTGGTTTTTTTTTTTTTTCCTTTTCTCTTATAGGCTGGTCATGCTATTCACATCGAGGGCCTTTCCCTGTAAGTTTAATCCTTAAAACACTCTCACTGGCACACCCAGAGTTGTAATCTCCTAAATAATTCTAAATCCAGTCAAGATAACAATGAAGATTAACCATCTAAGATGCCTGCTCAGGTGTTTGAGAGCTACAAGGTAAAAACCAGAGGATGAGAATGCTTGCAGAGCTGTGGTCTTTATTAAGGAACCAACCAGGGGGGGGAGGGAGGAAGAGACGTGATGGGAGCCTGGGAGAGCTGGATTCTCCTAGAGAAGTCAGAGCCTGGCAGAGAACGCAAGGCCAGCACACAGCACGCAGGGGTTCATGGAGAAGGGCGGAAAGCACAGGAGAAAAGAAGCACGTCCGTCTCCCAGTCAGGAGATGCCAGGGCCTCCCAGTAACTGAGCCCACCGAGAAGTCAGGGGAGCAAGGAGCCCAGTGATACCCTATGGGACACATAGAGAGCCCAGCGTGTAGAGGGCACAGCATGTAGAGAGCACAGCGCGTAGAGAGCACAGTACATAGAGAGCATAGCACGTGGAGAGCACAGAGCAGAGGAGGAAATGGGTGGGGAGGCACTGGAGAAGGCAGCACATGACCTGTCTCAACATGTGTGGTCTCCTCCCCTCAGCCCCCCTTCCCCTCCCCCCCCCCGCCCCATCTGCATGACTGACTTGAACCGAGTTGCATATACTCCCTTGTTATGGTTTGTATATGCTTTTTCCCAGGGAGTGGCACTATTAGGAGGTGTGGCCTTGTTGGAGTAGGTGTGTCACTGTGGGTGTGGGCTTAAGATCTTCACCCTAGTTGCCTGGAAGTCAGTCTTCTACTAGCAGCCTTCAGATGAAGATGTAGAACTCAGCTCCTCCTGTACCATGCCTGCCTGGATGCTGCCATGTTTCTGCCTTGATGACAATGGACTGAACCTCTGAGCCTGTCAGCCAACCCCAATTAAATGTTGTCTTTTATAAAACTTGCATTGGTCATGGTGTCTGTTCACAGCAGTAAAACCCTAACTAAGACACCCCTCCCCAGTGAAAGCCCCAACCAGGTCAAATGCAGCAATAATAATGACGGTGCTGCCTTAGATTTCTGTAGCTGTGACAATGCAGGGAAATGATCAAGCCCTCTGCGTCTTGCACACACGGATTTGGAGCCCGGCCTGCTTTTTGTCCTGAGTGGTAACTCTAGCCGCTCTCAGTCCTGGAAGAGTTGCAAGTGTGGGATAAAATTAGACCACAGAGTCATTGTGCCACGGCCAATATTTTAAATACTTGATTTTTTGGCATGACCTTAAACCTCCATCCTTGCATAACCACACATTCTCGGACCTCGGTTTGACCGTCTCCTCAGTCTTCGACCCACATTCATGTGTGCCCCCCTCCCCCCCGCCCCCCAGCAGCTATGAATAGTTGTTGTGCACAATGGCGCTGGGTCGCGATCCGTTCCCACTCTGACAGAGAGCATCACTGTCAAAACAAAGTCAGTTCTGTGAAAACCCTTGCCGTTCCTCCTGCCTCCTTCTGGAATGCACTGCTCTCACTGGAGGCACAAAGCAGCAATTTACAAGCATGAACTGGGGTGGAAAACAAGACACAAAACCCAAGAGAATGAATATGACATGGTGTAGCATGAAAATCAGCACCGTACGTGGCAGACAGATGGGGTCAGACATGAAACGAGACTCCAAGATTAATATACATGAGTGCCAAGGGCCCAGCAATCGGCCCTTAGCTGGTCTTTCGTTTATCTGCACATTTGAGCTCCATATAGAATTGTTCTCAACAGACTGCTTTATTCTGGCATTTTAAAAGGTGCTTAAACAAATGTACCTTGGCCAGGCTTTCTAGGACAGTTTTAAAAGGGAAGACAGAAAGCTGAGCATGATGGCACAGGCTGTAATCACTTGAGAGGGAGAAGCAGGATAATCTAGGAGTTCAAGACCAGCCTTGGCTACATGGTAAGTTCAAGGCCAGCTAGGCTACATGAGATCTGTAAAGAAACCAAAAACAATACATAAGCTTAAAAAAAAACCAAAAAACAAAAAACAAAACCAACCCTGTTGTATATTATTTGCAGACTACGGGCTTCAGGTTATTAATTCGTGGTAGTAATTTTTTTTTGATTTTTTGTTTGTTTGTTTGTTTGGTTTTGGTTTTTTTGTTTTGTTTTTCGAGACAGGGTTTCTCTGTGTAGTCCTTAGACCAGGCTGGCCTCAAACTCAGAAATCCACCTGCCTCTGCCTCCCAAGTGCTAGAATTACAGGCATGTGTCTCCACGCCTGGCTCAGTAGAATTTTTTAAAAAGATTTAGTTATTATTATATGTAAGTACACTGTAGCTGTCTTCAGATACACCAGAAGAGGGGTCAGATCTCATTACGGATGATTGTGAGCCACCATGTGGTTGCTGGGATTTGAACTCAGAACCTTCGGAAGAGCAGATCAGTGCCCTTAACCACTGAGCCATCTCTCCAATTCCTCATGGTAGTAATTTAATAGCATAATGTCAGACTTTAAAAAACAACAGAATCAAATATAAGCACAAGAGTATATTTCAGAAATTTGAGTTTTGAATCACACATACCTGCACACAAGCTGAGAATTGGATGTAAGATGTACCAGAGCCAGGCGGACGTTAGGGCACCCGGCACCTGAGCCATCACAGCTACTAATCTTTTAATGACTTCCTTTAAACAAGGGTCCTCTCTGGACTCAATACTCTCCTGTTGAAGGGACACATTTGCAGGGAATGAGCCCCGAGTGCCTTCCAGTCCCGCTTCTTGTTTATGCACCGAATGCCCGTGCACTTGTTGTCCGGCATTTGCAGCCAAGAAAATAAAAACCTGGGCCGCCGGGCGGTGGTGGCGCATGCCTTTAATCCCAGCACTTGGGAGGCAGAGGCAGGTGGATTTCTGAGTTCGAGGCCAGCCTGGTCTACAGAGTGAGTTCCAGGACAGCCAGGGCTATACAGAGAAACCCTGTCTCAAAACAAACAAACAAACAAACAAACAAAAATATATATATATATGTATTATAATATTATACATATTATTTATAACATATACTAATGTTATTACTAATACTAATATTATTATATAAGTATATAATACATAAATATTAATGCTTTATAACATATTAATGATATTAATATATTATATATTGTGTTAAAGTTGTTATATATTGATATAATAAAATTTATGATACATAATATATAACATTATATTCATATTATTATATTGTGTCAATCATATCACATTATATTATATTAATATTGCAAGCATATTACATTACATATTAATGTATTGTGTTATACTAATATGATATAGAATAAATGTAATACATAATATATTAAATATATAATATAATGTTATATTTGTATAATATTATATACAATTATATATAATATGTACATATTCAGATATATGTGTAAATGTGTATATATGTATATATGTACATATGTATGTGTGTGTGTGTGTCCCCTTGGGTCATAAGGGCCACAGGGATTTGGGGAGATTAAGACATGCCTTTCTGGGGCCTGGAGGGATGGCTCAGTGGACAAAGTGCTTGCTGCACACTGCGGAGGATCAGTGTTCAGATCCCCAGTACCCGTGTAAGGTCAGCAGCACACACCCTGCCACACAGTGGGGAACAGAGGAGTCCTCAGAGGTGCATGGTCAGCTAGCCATTCAGACACAGTGTGACCAACAAGAGAGCCTGCCTCAGAAAAGATGGAGGGTGGGGGCTGGCACCTACGGTTGTCCTATGACCTCTCTATGTGTGCCCACCCATACACACACATACACACACACACACACACACTCACACTCACACTCACACTCACTCATATACACACACACACATTCACACATACACTTGCACACAGTTACTCTCACACACCTAGACACACACAGACTCACACACACTTGCACAACACCACTGTAAATGGGGTTTCTGGTGAGATTTCTAGAAAATTGTAGATTTACAATAGGGAAAGAAGAAAAGCCATACACATTTAGTCCCAAGGAGTTATTGATATTTTAACATGATTTTTAATATGTCTTTAAATAAAAAAAATACTGTTGCTGTATCAGCATCCTTCACAGCAAATGCGAACTGTGCTGTTAGTAATTTCTCTTCTCTTGTCCACACTATGTCCTTATTTTTTTCTGCTTATACTTTGGAGAATGAGATTGGAAGAAACCCAAGGCCTGACCTCCAGGGTTCTCCAGTGAACAGAAACCTAGCAAATGAGAGAGAATCCACAGATATGAACTCTTCTCCTTCTCAAATGTTGCCGGATGAGCAAAGGAGACCCAGGACACTACATGGGTTGGTTTAGAAGAGACTAGAATGGCTTCTCTCTCAATCGCTGCTAAATACATCTTGTTTGGCAACATTTTCTTTGGTGCTACGAATAGGGGTGCTGTGGGGCTAAGTGGAAATAGATCCTGCTCGACTTGGGTTTACTTCTTATTGTGAAAAACTTGGGAAAGTTAGAGCTTTGTTGCTTCAGACTGGAGGGATTTGACCCCTGAGGCTCCCTGAGGCCCCCAAGCAGCCCCATGCTCCTGTGGAGCCTGCATGCCGGATTTTATCCACTGGGCTGTGGTCCGCGTCTTCTGTTTGCCCAAAGTGCTGTGCCAAGTCCACAGCTTTCTCCCCTCCCACCCCCACAGGGACCTCTTCCTTTCTGTGAAGGAGACTAGCCTTGGTTTGATGCCTTTCCAGGGTTTTCTCTGGCTTCAAGACTGCAAGACGGTGTTGTCAGAATCATAAACAAACACACCTGCGTCTTCCCACAATGTCAGCATATTGAATGACAACAAATTCACAAGGTGCTGTGGTTTCATCTTGCAGCCATTTGACAAGTGGTCTTGCTTTCCCTGGGAGCCCTTTGCCAAGGAAAGCACAGGTTCTTTTATCATGATCACGATCTTAATTAGTAACATTAATTCTTAGATCACACATTAAATGTGTGCCTGTATGCATGTGTGTGTGTGTGTGTGAGAGAGAGAGAGAGAGAGAGAGAGAGAGAGAGAGAGAGAGAGAAGAGAAGAGAAGAGAAGAGAAGAGAAGAGAAGAGAAGAGAAGAGAAGAGAAGGAGAGGGAGAGGGAAGGAGAGGGAGGGAGGGAGGGACGGAGAGGGAGGGAGGGAGGGACGGAGGGAGGGAGAGAGAGAGAGAGAGAGAGAGAGAGAGAGAGAGAGAGAGAGAGAGAGAATGGCTGTAAGAGGTTTAGAAACGGTAGCAGAGTTCAGGAGGTTTTTGAGTCAGGGAAGCTGATAGAGGTTCAAATCCCAAGTCTCTAGAGATAAGATAGGTATAGATATGAGGCTGCAGTTGCTGTCCTCATTATAGAGTTAAACTGTAGGGTCAGAGTCAAGCTGCTGGAGGGAGGTGCCTTGGATGCTTCAGAAATAAAGGGCAGAACCAGGCCTGGGCAGATGGACGAACAGTGGCAGGTTAGGAAGTACAAACAGGCAATTTAAGTGAGCCAGCTCAGCAGAGGGCACTGAGCCGAACTAAACACGCGCCCCCAACACCCCTCTCTGACCCCCCCCCTAGGTAGGAGGTCTTTGTCTATGAGTTCCTTGTCACACACTGGGTGGTCAGAGGACAGGTGCTTAGTGGGGCTATTTTCTATGCAGTGTTAAGTGCAAAGACTTCTTTATGGGCTTGGTGTGTCTGATAAGTTCTCAGGCCCATTTTTCCTGATGTGATTTTAGTAGGCCCATGTGATACTGACTTAGCACTGTATGCTTAGATTGTTCAAAACCCAGAAGGAGTCTCTCTTCTACAGGCAGCTAGGAGGCTCTCTTTCAGACTGGATGGGGCTTGAGCCCTAGGAGACCTTAAAGCCCACCCACACAGTGACACACTTCCTCCAACGAGGTCACAGCCATTCCAACAAGGCCACACCTCCTAATAGTGCCGCTTGCCTTGGGCCAAGCGCGTTCAAACCAGCACATCCTGGGAACAGCCAGAGGAGAAACTTGTGATTTGGAGGAAGATTTGCAATTTCTTAGAAAACTCCACAAGATAGGCTGACATTGCAGAGGCTGGAGTGCTGGCAATGCTGGAGGAGGAGGAGGAGGAGGAGGAGGAGGAGGAGGAGGAGGAGGAGGAGGAGGAGGAGAAGGAGGAGAAGGAGGAGGAGGAGGAACTGTGGTGGTTTGAATGAGAATGGCCCCCATAGGCTCATACGTACGTATGTTTGTATGTATGCATGTATGTATGTATGCATGCATGTATGTATGTATGTATGTATGTATGTATGCATGTATGAGTTGGTGGAGGATAGAGTTATGGCCTTGTTGGAGGAGGAGGAGGAGATGTGTCCCTGGGGTGGGGGTGGGCTTTGAGGTTCCAAAAGCCCATGACAGCTAGTCATGATGGCTCACGCCTTTAATCCCAGCACTCAGGAGGCAGAGGCAGGGGGATTTCTGTGAGTGTGAGGCCAGCCTGCTCTGTGTAGTAAGTCCAGGATAGCCAGGGATGTGTAAAGAGACCTTACTTTATAAAACAAACAAAGCCCATGTTCAGTCTCTCTCTCTCTCTCTCTCTCTCTCTCTCTCTCTCCCACCCTCCCTCCCCCCTCCCCCCTCTCTCCCCCTCTCCTTTTTCTGACTGAGGTTCAGGATGTAAGCTCTCAGCCACTGCTCCAGCACCATGACTGCTTGCTTGCTGCCATGTTTCCCGCCATGCTGACCATGGACTAACCCTCTGAAGCTGTAAGCAAACCCCAGATTAAATATTTTCTCTTATAAATTGCCTGGGCCATCGTGACTCTTCATAGCAATGGAGGAGTAACTAACACGGGAACACAGCTAAACCAGGATTCTTACGCAGATGATCTCTTGCTTTGGTTTAAGCCTTACCTCAACAGACATCTGTTCTCTTCTCTTCAAGAATAGTTAATGCGCCAGGCAGTGGTGGTGCACGCCTGTAATCCCAGCACTTGGGAGGCAGAGGCAGGTAGATTTCTGAGTTCGAGGCCAGCCTGGTCTACAAAGTGAGTTCCAGGACAGCCAGGGCTATACAGAGAAACCCTGTCTCGAAAAAACGAAACAAAACAAACAAACAAAAAAAGAATAGTTAATGCATTAAACTGGTCATGAGACACCACAGAACAAATCATGAGTTTGGGGGGAGTGATTGCATGGCCCTTGCTTTGGCTTTCAAGACATGTAACTAAGGCTGAACCATCTGAGGGTGGAGGACCTAAAGGGACATTCCTGCCATAGCCATCCCTACCCATGTCACAGTATGTATGGTGGTTTGAATAGGTATGGGCCCCATAGACTCATGTGTTTGAATGCTTGGCCCTCATGGAAAGGCACTGTTAAAGGTATGGGCCTTGTTGAAGTAGGCGAGGCCTTGTTGGAGGAAGTGTGTCACTATGGGGGCGGGCTTTGAGGTCTCCCATGCTCAAGCTATGCCCAGAGCTGAGCCAGTCTCCTTCTGCTGCCTGTGGATCAAGATGCAGAACTCTCAGCTCCTCCAGCACCACGCCTGCCTGGATGCTGCCATGTTTCCCACCATGATGATAATAGACTGAACTTCTGAACTGTAAGGGAGTCCCAGTTAAATGTTTTCCTTCATAAGAGTCGCCATGGTCATGGTGTCACTTCACAGCAATAAAACCCCAAGACCCCTTGAAAACAGATGAAAGGCTAGAGCTTGAAGCCCCTGACAGCCGCACCTACTGGCCACTGTTACGTATGAGACGTACAACTGCGGCCAAGACGGCTGCTCAGCAAGCGCTTGCCTGTATAAGGGAATAATTACAACAGAAAAGAGACGTGTGGGAGGCACCCTTTGTATTAACCTCTGATTTGCCATATAAAATGGATACAAGAGAATGAAATAGAGGTCCTGGTTTGCTGCTTCTTCTGACTAGAAGGGAATGGAACACAAATATATCTTGGATCTGTGGTGAAGAGCCCCCTTCTGGGATCCAAACACTTGGAACTTATGAAAAGAGCCAAATAGCAAGGAGAGAGAAAATGAGGTTGAAAGGATAGACGATACCTGGCGGGCCTGACCTTTATATGGAGGAAGAGAAATCTGATTCAGTGAGCACACGAGGATTGTAATAAGGTTCCAGTTCAGGAAACCATGATAGCCTGAGAACATTCTGTCTTTGAACGGCTTGAGTTGGAAAGGACTTTTAAGCAAGAAATGAAAAGGCCTCTCCTGGTCTGGCTTGTGAGGCTGTAGGTCACGGGGCAGATGGAATCAGTCTAAGTGCTGTGGAAGCAGGGAGGTTGAGTAATCAATGACGACTTCTCCATTGAGACAAAGGTTGTGCAGTCTGAGACAGTGTGGGAGAAGTCAGTCTCTAATGGATTGCCGCATCATCAGAGGCATCTGATTACCAGTTGCTGAGATCGCTATGAATATCAGGGTCTGGAAGATATTTGAAGAGAGATAGACATTACTAAAGAGATCAGATGTATGCCTTAATTGACACCCTAGTGCTGTTACCATGCTGTCACCTAGAACAGACACCATGACCACTGTCACTCTTTTTTTTTTGCGGGGGTGGGGGGGTGGGGTGGAGGGTGGGGTGGGGGGGTTGGGGGGAGGGGGGTAGGAGGGTGGGGGGATGGGGGGTGTTCAAGACAGGGTTTCTCTGTGTAGCCCTGACTGTCCTGGAACTCACTCTGTAGACCAAGCTGGCCTTGAACTCAGAAATCTGCCTGCTGGGATTACAGGCATGCGCCACCACCACCCGGCCACTGTCACTCTTATTAAGGAAAACATTTTACTGGGGCTGGCTTACAGTTCAGAGGTTTAGTCCATTATCATCATGGCAGGAAGCATGGCGGCATGCAAGCAGACATAGTGCTGGAGAAGCAGCTGAAAATCCAGCATCCAGAATGTCAGACAGCAGGATGAAAGCAACAGTAAACCTGGCTTGAACATTGGAACCCCCACAGCCCACTCGGAGTGACACACATCCTCCAGCAAGGCCAAACAAACTTCAACAAAGCCCCAGCTCCTAACCCTTCTCAAGTGGCACCACTCTATAATGACAAAGCATTCAAACCTGTGAGTCTATGGGGGCCATTCTTAGTCAAACCACCACAGTACGAGAGACAGGCTATCTTTGATGCCCAGTTCTCTAGAGGCAAAGCTGTTAGAACCCCTGACCTTGAAACTGGCTTTGGCTTCTTGGTGGGACACGATATTTATGAGATAGGAGAGGCTCTGAAGGATCTGAGTGACTTAGGCCAGTATACAAATAAAGTCTATAAAAAAAATTCTAGGGGAGAGAAGGACAAAGCAGAGAAAAGGGATCTGTCTGGATCATTCAAAAGTGAATGTCACCAGGCAGTGGTGGCACACGCCTATAATCCCAACACTTGGGAGGCAGAGGCTAGCGGGTTTCTGAGTTTGAGGCCAGTCTGCTCTACAAAGTGAGTTCCAGGACAGCCAGGGCTACACAGAGAAACCCAGTCTCAGAAAAACAAACAAACAAACAAACAAACAAACAACAACAAACAAAAAACCAAAAGTGAATGTCGTAAAATTATGTTGAGCTAGAGTGCTTAACAAGAACATTAACAGAATGCCAAGCTCTGTGCTAGTGGGCTTCTGGAAGGCTTTAAAGCCTGAAGCATAGTTGTGAGAAGGCACAGATTATAAAATAGTTCGGAAGAAAAAGAGTAAGCTTGCCCAAAGTGCTGACAATTATCCCCAGCAGCAAGGTATGTACCTTTTACTCCTGGGGAGCTGCGGGGATGGCTCAGTGGCTAAAAGTACTAGTTGCTTTTCCAGGGGACCTGGGTGAGATTCTCATAACCCACAGGGCAGCTCACAACTCTGTAACTCCCAGGGGATCCAATGACCTCTTCTGACCTCATAAAGCCATGTAGGTATGAACCTCCCACCCCAATGCACAAAATAATAAAAATAGTTACTTAAAAAAGTATCCTGGGAATAAAAAGTGTTAAACTAGGTCAGGACTCTCAGCAACCAGGTACAGCTGAAGGAAAGGCAGTGGCAGCCCGCAGCCTCAGTGCCTGTCCTGACTTGGTCTCCAGGGAGCCGCTGTGAGCAGCGGGCAACGCAGGGTGTAGCCTCCCTCTCCCTTGGCCCTGGGCCAGCAGAGGGCTTGAGATGGCTTCATTGAGCCTGCCGTGGGTAGAAGGACACGTTACAGCCCCACAGCAGTGTCCCAGGATAAGAAAACAGGGAAATCATGGAACATTATTGTGAATTATAGAAAACTAGACAAGGCCGGGCATGGTGGCACACGCCTGTAATCCCAGCACTCTGGGAGGCAGAGGCAGGTGGATTTCTGAGTTCGAGGCCAGCCTGGTCTACAGAGTGAGTTCCAGGACAGCCAGGGCTACACAGAGAAACCCTGTCTCGAAAACCAAAAAAAAAAAAAAAAAAAAAAAAAGAAAACTAGACAAAATAATGCCTCCAATGTGTACTGTTGTCTTCAACATAGTTCTCTTGAGGAAATGGTTGATAGAGCATTGGAATCTCTTCATTTTTCCATGGCCCTTGTGAATGTTTTCTTTCCCCTTTAGTATCTCCTCAGCTGACGTTGCCCCAGGTCAGCTGATGTTAGCTTGTGGTAGATGATCCAGGGCTTTCAGAGATCCTGTCTACTCTCCATGAAAAGGCTTTGTTACATGGCTGTTCTAATGCTAACCTCCGAGTGGCTTTCAGATGTGGAAAAGCATCTGAAGAACAATAAAGACTGCGGTTAGAGTTTGAAAGAAGGTACTCCGTGTGACGAGGAAAAGGGGTCCTCCAAAAGCCATGGCTTGGTTAATGAAGAGCCCATACTGGGGTGGGCTACCTCCTTAGGACTTTTTGGCTAGTGAAGCCAAAATCATAACAGCCACTGTTGGTTGCTTGCCATAACTAGATGGGAAGACCCTACTGTTGAAGATATCATACATATTAATTTCCAGACATGAAGGTATCAGAAGCTCCTTCCTTACTGGTTGAAAGTCACTATGACAATGGTAGGAGGAAAGTTCTACTTTGTTATGGATCCTGTGAGCTACACTATTAAAATGGTGGAAAATATGTACCAACCAGAACAAGAGCAGCGTGAGCTGTTTTGGGTGGGACCAGTGACTTTCTGATTGGGTTTAAGGAAGGGAATTCGTGTATAAACAGAATAGAATCCTGTCCCTGAAAAGTCATAAGCCCTGTGAAGAAACAACTGCAATTGTTTTTACTGAATGGATATCATTTGCTTGTCAAATTCCCGTCTACACATTTATGATGGTTGATAGAGTGCCTCTGTGGTAAGACAGGATTCCTAGTCAGGTGGTGCATGCCTCTCTGATCCCAGCACTTGGGAGGCAAAGGCAGGAGGATCGCTGAGTTTGATCTTCAAAGTGAGTTCCAGGACAGCCAAGGTTGCACAGAGAAGCCCTGTCATGAAAAAACAAAACAAAACAAAACAAAACAAAACAAAACAAAACAACCAAAAACCAAAACATAGAATTGCTGTGAGGTTACAGATAACCTTGCTTACCCTTCTTAGCACAGAAAGGAATGTCTGTAGAGACAGCCTGTCTTCCAAGGTAGCTTGTCTCACCTTGGGCAAACAGTTTCAGGAAGGAGAGAATAGACAGACACCTGCACATAGGTCCCTTCTGGCTGCAGCAGTCTCCCCATTCCCAGGCTCCTCCCTCTGCCCGATGGAGGGTCGCAGCAGCCAGCTTTGTCCCCTTGGAGACGCTACAATTTCCCTTGGGAGAGAGAGGCGTCCCTCACTGTGTGCGCTAATCCGCACAGGCCCATCTGTTGAGAGTCAGACTCTGATCTCTCTGTGCTGTCTCCGAAATCTAGCAAGTGTGCCTATGGAGCCACTGCTGTCTGCCTTGTTTATATTATAGGAGAACTTCTTGTGGTGAATGGTGGGTGCTGATTCAGAGACTCCTGATTAAACTTATTCCAACCAATGACTGTGAAGGTGGCAGGGATGCCAAATGCTCCCCCCCCCACAAGCACGGATATGTCACCCCACCCTAGTCTCAGGGAACATTGCAAGGAAGGGCAAAAGGGGGAAAGAAGTCAGAAAGAAGGAGCTGGGGGAAAGTGGGGTGTTGTGATATGACATCTTTATCCCTCTGGGTATAGAATGGTTACTCTCTCACACTCTTAGAGTAGACTACTAATCCAGGAGACCTGGGCAATGAATTGAGCAGAACAATACAGAGGTAGCTGTGTTTATGGGAATGGCAATGACTCAACACTTCCCAGTAGAAGAGTGGAGGGTCACTCACCTGGGAGTCCAGCCATTATGCCCTCCTGCCCTCTTCAGCTGCAAGTGCTATTGGGAAATTCTAGAGTACTTAAAGGTGGAAGGTTGACGGAAGGGAGGACCCCATGACACACCTCCCATGAGGTCACCATCCATGCCGTGATGCGCTTTGTGGCGATGATGCAGTTTGGGGAAACCCCACGTTCCAGTGAAGTAACGTCTCATCTCCACGTGTTGTGGATTTGGGTTAAAGCTTGCATTATGTTAACTGGGTTCCCAAAATTGCACAAGAATCCCGCATGTAAGACCCCGAGGGTCCCTGACCCCAGTTGGTTTCGATTGGTAAAGAAAGTTGCCAGTGGCTAACGGTTGGTTGGGTAGGAAGGCAGAGGTGGAGCGTTAGGATTGACAGGCAAGGGAAGCAATGGAGGAAGAAGGAGATAGAACTGCAACGCTGGGAAAGGAGATAGACCAGGCCTGAGACGTCAAGACCAAGTCAGAGAGGCAGCCAACATGTAAGAGCCGGAAAAGCGTGGCCTCAGACCCCACTCCCTGTGGGGAGAATCTAGATCTTAGTAAGTAATAAATCAGGAGTATTGGAGGGGAGGTGTTAGTAACAAGAAAGTTTGAGAGTGGCCCAGCCATTGCACTGTTTGTGTTGTTAAATACAAGGCTGTGTGTGTGTGTGTGTGTGTGTGTGTGTGTGTGTCTTTCACTTGGGAATCCAGATCATTGGAGCCGGTAGCAAGGAACTGGCCCTGCTCCCTCTGGGGAGATTAAAGAAGATCAATCAACCAACGAAACACCATTTTGTAAGGGAGCCCAATAAACTCATTGGTTCACTAACTTGGACTTTGGTAGGGCCATACCGGGTAGTCTCTGGTGCCCCATCTGGAATCAATGAACTTTCGTTCATATCCGCCTCTGAACATTGGCACAACTCATGTGATTCCTAACTTATCTCATTTCTTTTCTAAACTGTGGCCTAAAGATGAAAATAGTAGAGGCATCTTGCTGTCACCCTGAATAATAAGAGCCTTAGGACCATTAAGGACCTTCCTCTCTTCCCCTAGTAACACTAGGAAGGTAAACATCAGCTTTGCCACTTAGGGGATAAATTACCATATGAACAGGTGTGAGTATCTGGCTTTGTTGAGTCCCATTGTAACTTTAATTTTTCCAAACCCTTTTAAAATGATGGTTCTTTTTTTGTTTGTTTGTTTGTTTGTTTGTTTGTTTTTCAAGACAGGGTTTTTCTGTGTAGTCTTGGCTGTCCTGGAACTCTCGAACTCAGAAATCCGCCTGCCTCTGCCACCCAAGTGCTGGGATTACAGGCGTGCCCCACCATGCCAGCCTTAATGATGGTTCTTCAATGCTTTAACCTCCCTTTTAGCCCATCACCCACTGGAGGTAGAAGGAAAAAAATTATACTGGGGAAGTGGACCTGTTTAGAAATGGTTCTTTGGAGCAATTCCCGTCTGTATTGTCTGGAGATCAACCATTCAGTCCACAGGTCAAAAGCACTGGCAAACACTTCATGGACACACCAGCAGTCCAGTTCAGTAGTTGGGATAGGAAACATGAATCAGCAGCACTGGCAGGACCTAGCAGAAACAGCCAGGCCTCAGCCTCGGCCTGGGTCAGCAGGAGGGACCAAAGCCAACAGGAACTCTGGGAAAGTTCTCAGCTGTGCCTCTCTCAGTGAAAGGAAGATCAGCGAAGATGTGAGACTAACAAGCATTGCACAGCTAGCTGCGCCAGCAAGCCACGCTCAGCCTCCTCCATGCTCCGTCAGTACTATCTATATCCCTCCCAACATCATGTGCCCTCCACAGGTCTTGCCTTAGCTTGTGTCTTGCCTCAGCACTCGAGTCTGACTTAGCAAAACTCTACGTGAGTCTGTCTCAGCTGACATCACCCTGCCAATCAGCCCAATTCTGCGGAAGTGAAAAGAAGCCACAGCATACCACCAGAAGTTTTTTTTTTTTGGGGGGGTGCATTTCTCTCTATGGAGCTCAATTATGCAATGTAAGGCAGACCAGTACATGTGTGCCATTAGTGAAGATTCCTTCATCATGGTTTGTTTTTTTGTTTTGTTTTGTTTTGTTTTGTTTTGTTTTTCGAGACAGGGTTTCTCTGTATAGCTCTGACTGTCCTGGAACTCACTCTGTAGACCAGGCTGGCCTCAAGCTCAGAAATCTGCCTTCCTCTGCCTCCCAAGTGATGGGATTAAAGGCGTACGCCACCACTGTCCGGCTAGCTGGGCCTATCAATCACATGGCCAGGAGTACAATCCCAACCACATGAATCACCTGAAGCCATGCTAGGGAGAGGAGGGATAATGTACCTGTCCTTCCCAGAATCCCCTGCTTCGGGTGGCTGCTTGCCAAGCTTCCCTCTCGTAGCACTAGTGTAACATTCTCTTTCATTTCTCCATCTATTTTTCTTTTGGCTACAAAGCAAATCTGGGCATGCTTACCTAGACACTCCTATCTGTCTCGTCCTTTTTCACTTGAAGACACTGAGAAGAGAGTCTAGGAATTACACAGACTCCCTGGTAGACACAGAAATAGGGATGGGAAGGGGCCACAGGCAGGTAATAGAAGTGGCGAATCTCCAAGATGGATGCCCTGTATAGCCCTGGCTGTCCTGGAACTCACTCTGTAGACCAGGATGCAACAGGATAGGAGAGTGACCCTGAGATCCGGGGAAGGGACTTTTAAAGGAAAAAAACCACAAGCAGGGCCTTTCCAAGCTTTGACATTGCATGATTAGGTAAGAGGTTTATGGAAAGTGGACTTTTAAAATGATTGGCTTGTTTTAGGTACCAAGGCCACAAACCATCTGGAGAACATCAGCTGCTGTGGAAGGGGATGGATTAGCCCCCCTTGTGCTAATCTAGACTCAAGACAAAAGCCCAGCAGGTTAAAATTAAGGCCTTGTGGGTGTTTTCTCTGCCTGGCAATGCCCCATTGAATAGACTTGCTCAACAAGTTCCAGGCCAAAACAGGACAGTTGTGGGCCAATCAACCATCAACCAGATCAAGCAGACCAGCTGACCCACCCAAAATGAGGGGAGGAAAATTCCTCAGAGACTTAAGAACAACAATCTGGGTTTTCCCATCCCACTCTCTGTCTGGCAGAGAAGGTCTTTTTCTCTGTGTGTCTGCTGCATGCTTTCTTACCATCCCCCCCCCAATTTCTTCAACTGTTGATTCTGTCTGCTGTTGTCTGTGGTGTTTGAGATTTCTCCACTGCTACCTGTTGCATTGGCGATTTTTTTTTTCTTTCTGCCTTTCAGTTCTTTAACTGACAGAAAAAACTAACCAGATCAAGACCCGGTAAGGCCTTATCACCACCAGCTGCATTTCCCCTCCGCGGTGTGGATGCTTATAAATGGCGTGGCTTTCTCTCTTCCCTTTCTCCATCCCCCTCCTCCAGGCAGCTGCCAAGACTTAGAGCTTGCCTTACCCCCATGGTTTTCTCTCACGTGGTAGTAAAATTCTGCTTTTGCTTTTATTTAGAAATAAGTTTGCCCTTGCAAAAAGCAACCACCATACAAACTAAAGTGTCTGGACAAGGCAAACTACTCTTGATTCAGAGGGTGTGCTTGGGTAGAGCAAACACACCTAGACAAGAAGTGCATTTGGTTTTTATTGTAAGTTGAGGTAGCTGGGGTGTGACCTTGAAGTCTTATTCAATTAGTTAGTCTGAGAAGAACTGCTTCGAGTGAAATTAGCAATGGAAAAAAGGTCACTACTTCAAGAAGGGAAGGATCACTGCCTTAGGTCACCAAATTCCTAGAGTGAAACAGTAGACTTTCAAGTGAACAAAGATTTTTAGTGGGTAGGAGTAGATAAAAAGATGGTTTGTTTATTTTCCAAGACTGGGTTTCTCCCGTAGCCCTGGCTATACCGGAACTCCCTCTGAGAGACCTAAGCAGTGGGGGCCCAGAAACTTAAGTTTAAACAAAAACCAGGTCCCAGGGTGAAAGATATCTAGCCAGCTGCATGCTGGGAGTCACTGGTCCTACTGTATTCTTTTCTTCATTCAGGAGATAACATTTCTAGCAACACTAGCAATGGCTCCTGGGAGTCACGTAGCACTGTTCCTGGAAATACCACAAGGGGTGCTAATCTATCCCCTTCCACAGCAGCTGATGGTCTCCAGACGGTTTGTGGCCTTGGTACCTAAAACAAGCCAATCATTTTAAAAGTCCACTTCCCATAAACCTCTTACCCAACCATGCAATGTCAAAGCTTGGAAAGCCCCCGCTTGTGGTTTTTTTTCCTTTAAAAGCCCCTTCCCCCAGATCTTAGGGTCACTCTCCTATCCTGTTGCACCTGGAAGGTTTGTGGCCTGAGCTCTACCTTGAATGAAGACTCTCATGGGCTTGCATCGGAGTTGAGGTTTCTGGTGGACCCTTTGGGGTTTTTGCAGTCTGGGCCCAACACCTCTGTGGTCCAGGCTGGGCTGGAACTCAGAGATCTTCTTGCCCCTGATTAAAGGTGTGTGCCGCCACCCAACTTCACTTTCACTTTTTATTCTTTCTTGGACACACAGCCTATGCAATGGTACCACGCACATTCAGAAGAGTCTTCCCTCCTCAGATCAGACTTCTTGGACACACCCACGTGGACACACCCTGACACGTTTCTGTGATGACTCTTTTTTTTTTTTTTTTTTTTTTTTTTTTGGTTTTTCGAGACAGGGTTTCTCTGTATAGTCCTGGTTGTCCTGGAACTCACTCTGTAGACCAGGCTGGCCTCGAACTCAGAAATCCACCTGCCTCTGCCTCCCAAGTGCTGGGATTACAGGCGTGCGCCACCACGCCCGGCTCCCGTGATGACTCTTAATCTAGTCAAGTTGGCAATGAAGATCAGTTATCATAGCCCATAAAAAATATCTCTAGTTGTTGTAATCATAAAAAGATAAAGAGGCATGAGACTATGTTCTACGCTGGTGTGGGGGAAGGGGTGCTTCAGCGGGCCCATGCCGAGGCCTCCCTTCACCCTGAGGGACCAGATACACTAGTATAGAATAGAGTTTATTCAGGGCATGGGGAGGGGAGCTAAGGGGGTAGGCAACAGTGTTGCTAGGTAACGGTGGGGAGGGGCATACTTGGCTGTTGCCAGGTAACTGTGGGGTGGAGCTTAGACAGAATCCTAATACTAGTCATTGGTCTAAATTGCTGTCACTGTACCTAGGGACAGCAGAGCATCCCAGACATATCACCATGAAGAGATTACCCCCAAACTGGACAAATCATCTTACTAGCCCCTCATTTCTTCTAAAGCAAAAGAAGACACCTTCAAAGTTGCTTGTATAACAGAACTAAGGTCATGATTTATCAGACCACACTTTTGCCCAATATTTCCTAATTATGTATTCATTAATTATGCATTATTTGTGAAACCCAGATTTCAAGCCAGTGCCCTGCCGAGACCTTTGAAGGCCACTAAACTTCTTTATCTCTGCTTCCTAAAGACTTCTTTCTCTCCTTTGCACTTCTCCTCTTCAGTATTGGGAAGAGTGGCCAAACCTGGTTGAAGCCGGACGTTAGGCCCTGCCAAGCCTGGTGTGGCCCTGATAGAGACTGTGACATGGTTCCTGCCCCTGGGACAAGGTCCTGGTGTGAGCCTCCATAAATGTTGGTGGCTGCTGTGGGCATAAGGCTTGTTTGTATAATATATACATATTTCACATTCCTCTGAGGAATGCCCTCCCTGTTAATGACTCCATGAGAATTAGAAGCAGTCCAGGAGGTCAAGGTTTGGATAATAGCTTAGCAAAATCGTAAATGCTGGGACCTTCAGGACAGCCCTTAAGGCTATGGGAAAGAGCTCTAAATCCATGAGTTTAAAAATACATAGTTTCAAGCCGGGCGTGGTGGCGCACGCCTGTAGTCCCAGCACTTGGGAGGCAGAGGCAGGCGGATTTCTGAGTTCGAGGCCAGCCTGGTCTACAGAGTGAGTTCCAGGACAGCCAGGACTACACAGAGAAACCCTGTCTCAAAAAACAAAACAAAACAAAACAAAACAAAAAAACAAACAAACAAAAAAATACATAGTTTCAGCCTGGCAGTGGTGGCGCACGCCTGTAATCCCAGCACTCTGGGAGGCAGAGGCAGGCAGATTTCTGAGTTCGAGGCCAGCCTGGTCTACAGAGTGAGTTCCAGGACAGCCAGGGCTACACAGAGAAACCCTGTCTCGAAAACAAGCAAACAAAACCTTGGCTTATTGAAACCTGTTTCTTTTTAAATGGATTCTAAGCCGTGAGGTCTGGCAGGGCACGTGGCATTTCCGGATGCCCTTTGCTAGTTCTGGCTGTCACTGCATTCCGTGCCCACTGTCTGGATGCAGCACCAGCCTTGTTGACGGTGGTGGCGGCCGCAGTGAGATGAGAGGGGACAGCAGCAGGCTGCTATATTAGGAGTAGCTACAAAAGGAACTAGCAATTTGGGCACCCTGGGAGAATGTCCTAACAACCCCCTGCTACCTCTCCACCTTCAGCCTTCCTTCCTCCCGACTCGGATGGACAGGGTAGCTGTCTCTCCCGCAGGCGCTGTCATCTCTTTGGGTACAAAATCAAGGATCCCGTGCACTCAAGAAGCTGTAGCCTCCTCCATCCCCCTCCTCCTTCCCCCTCCTCCTTCCCCCTCCTCCTTCCCCCTCCTCCTTCCCCCTCCTCCTTCCCCCTCCTTCTTCCCCCTTCTCCTTCCCCCTCCTCCTTTCCCCTTCTCCTTCCCCCTCCTTCTTCCCCCTCTTCCTTCCCCCACCCTGCCCTTTCCTCTAGAGCCCTGGACTCAGGATAACTACTGCCCTTCCAGACAGGTTGAACCAATTTAGAAGCAGAGCTAGGTGGCTTTAGAATTGAGTCAGAAATAAAGACCTGATGAGCATTTTGGAGGGCTCCGAGAAGTGTCTGCTTCCCGTCTCTGCTCCCCTCATCCTGCCAGAGGGAAAGAGGAAGGGGAGAGAGGGGGGGAAGCAAGCGAGCCGTAGCTGGACAGTGTTTGGTTTGGTTTGTTATTGAGACAATGTCTGGATATGTGGTGCACCTGTTTCCAGTGAGTAAATTCTCCTGCCTCCGTCTCCGAAGCACTTGTCTTATAGGAATACATTCTTACGCTTGGCTCAGTTACACCTGAGCCAGTCTTTGGTGCGTGCATTGCCCCCCTCGGGCTGTGTATTGTTTAAGAGCCCTAGTCTGGTTATGGAATGGCGATTAATCTTAGTGCTCTCTTCACTCAGAATCCTCACACTATTTAGACTTTCCACCATAGGAATCATATCAACTTAAATATTCCCAGAAAGGGTAGAGGGAGTATCTTGTGTGTTGTATGGATGCATCACCTGTCAATTAGAAAGACTATGGCCTATGGCCTGGGCAGGGAATAGAAGGTGGGGCAGCTGGGAGGCAGAAAGGATTCTGGGATAGAGCCAGGCACAGGGCAATCTGCTCAGGGAGATGTGACAAGACTGACACATGGTACCTGAGCACAGGTCACTAACCACGTAGCAAAATGTACATCAGGATGAATGGGTTATCTAAGTTATGATCTGATCAGAGTAGAGCCTAACTATAGGATTTTGTAAATATAGTTTGAGTCTGAGTCTCATTTCTGGTAGCATTGGACTGGGAGGAAGAACAGAGCTATCTTTTTATAGGAAGAAAAAAGACAAGGACACACACTTACAGACACACAGACAGCCGTTGTCCGCTGTGACCCAAGCTTGTTTATCCCCCAGATCTTTCCACGTTTCTAATTGTTTTTCAATTCTTCCAATGTCTCTCTGATCACCTGTCTAAATTCTAGACTGAACTGTGGTTTGAGCTGCCAGGACACTCCAGAGGGCCAGCCACGCGCTTGCACTCAGAGGAAGGTCCGTCACACCACTGGCGATCATGTGCGTGGCAGGCTGGGCTCTCCGGGGGTCCGTGGCAGGGCATCGGGCATCTTCACAGAGTCAGGTGTGAGAAGGCTTTGCTGGCTGGCACTTGGGAGGTAATTTTAGGAGCTGAAAAGAAGACAAGAAACTCAAAGCCAGCCACAAAGGGAGTGTGAGGCCAGCTGCAGCTATATGAGACCCAGAGAAGAGAAGATCGGAGAGAGAGGAGCAGAAGCAGCTGCTGGTGGCCACGGCCTCGGCCAAGGTCGAATGGCCCTAGGTTAGCAGTGTCCGGTACAGTTCTGTTCCTCTGGGTTTCCTGTATGAAAATTCAGAGAAGAGTTAAAATCCACATATTTAAAAACAGAAAAGGCAGGGAGAGGGTAGCCGGAGACATGGCTCCCTGGTTTAGAGTGCTTTCTGAGCCGGGCACGGTGGCACACACTTTTGATCCCAGTATTCAAGAGGCAGGTAGATCTCTGAGTTCAGGGCCAGCTTAGTCTACAATGTGAGTCCAGGACAGCTAGGGCTACACAGAGAAACCATGTCTCAAATAAACAAACAAAAAAGTGCTTTCTGTTCTTGCAGAGGACCTAGGTCCTATTCTGGACACCCATACGACTGCTCACAAATCACCTGTAATTCCCGTTCCAGGGGATCCAACACCCTCTTCGGGCTTCTGAAGCTCCCTCCATGCATGTGCACGATACACATAAACTAACTCAGGCACACATACTCATACACACCATAAAGAGACTAATCTAAAAACAAAAACAAAAAAGGAAGAAAGAAAAGCTGTTGTGTAAGCCAGGACTTGGACACAACACATGGTGGTTCTTGATGGGTTATTTCCCCAACAGTGAAATGAGCCAATTCAAGCCAGATTAGATTATACTAATGCAGGTTTATTGGGAAGCTGCTCTTGGGTGAGTTCACTGGCCCCAAGGATTGAGGGCAGGGGAGTTGCTATGGGGTTGGGGGAGAAAGAAAGAGAGAAAAGACACTTGGGAGCACAGAGAGAAAGGGAAGAAGGGAAGAGGAGGAGGAAGAAAGGAAGAGGAAGAGGAAGAGGAGAAGAACAAGAAGAGGAAGAGGAGGAAGAAGAGGAAGAGGAAGAGGAAGAAGAGGAAGAAGAACCAAAATGATGTCTGGATTATAGGAAGAGACTCTGAGGAAGGGCAGCCCAGCTCCCCTGGGCTGGAGAGTTCAGGGTTGGGAGCAGAGTTTGCCAAGTAGAGACTGAGGGATGCTGGGCGAACCTGGAGGCCAGGTCTGCTTTGACATGTAAAATATGTTCTTCACTCCACCTCCTTGAAACCAAAAAACATTTGTATGTGTGTGGTGGGTTGGAGTAGCAGCTGATACTAGGCAACACCCGAACACAGACTCAGAAAAGGACTCTTACAATCCCAGCCACTTGGAAGCTTGACCCAGGAGGATTGCTGTGAGTTCATGGCCAGTCTGAGCTGCATAGGGAATTCCAGAGCAGCCTGGGCTACAGAGGGAGATTAAACTAACAGCAAACAAACAGACAAACAAACCCCCACCTCTTCAACTCAGCAATTCACCTGCCAGGAATTTATTCCAAAGGGTAATTAAGTATGACCTGACCATAAAAGAAAATTAGAAACAAATGACATGCTCAGCAGAGAGGCTAGGCCTAACACCTGTGTCATGTCCGTGTGATGGTGTGCTGTAGCCACTCAAAAATTATGTTCTAGCTGGGCGGCGGTGGTGGCGCACGCCTGTAATCCCAGCACTCTGGGAGGCAGAGGCAGGTGGATTTCTGAGTTCGAGGCCAGCCTGGTCTACAGAGTGAATTCCAGGACAGCCGGGGCTATACAGAGAAACCCTGTCTCAGGGAAAAAAAAATCCAGCATCACTCACAAGGCACAACAATCGGTAGCTTACTTATAAAAGTAAAAATGTACTTACCACCTACAAGCTTATCAAAGTAATGCAACCCATATGCACACACAAGGGTGAAAGAAAGCATTGCCGGGGCCTGGAGAGAGGGCAAGGGCTTGGGGGCGTACACTGCTCCTGTAGTCTCCAGTTCCCAAGCATGTCAGACATACATAGTTGTGGCTATCTGTAACTACACTTCCAGAGATCTGATGGCATCTGCAGGCCTCTGTGCCACCCCACTCAAGCGCACAGCACAATCTCACACTCAGAGACACACGTGCGTTATATAATTAAAAATAAAAATAATCCTTTACATTTTCAGGAAGAAAAAAAAAGGCCTGAAAATGTACCAAATACCCCCATCTTAGTCAGTGTTTTATTGCTGTGAAGAGACACCATGACCCTAACATATCAAAGAAAGCATTTCGTCAGGGCTGGCTTCCGGTTTCAGAGGTTTAGTCCATTGTCATCGTGGTGGGAAGCATGGTGACACGTGGGCGGAGCTGGGACTGGAGAGGAAGCTGCTCTGCATCTGGATCCACAGGCAGCAGGAGGAGGAACCCACTGGGCCCGTCTTCCTCCTGGCGTGGGCTCGTGAGATCTCAGAGCCACACCTAATAATGGGTACAAATAGTGCCACTCCTTGAGAACCAAGTATTCACATCTCTGACTCTATAGTGGTGATTGTCATTCAAACCACCACACACCAGACTAAAGAAAGGTACAGTGTCCCCATTGGGACATCATAAAGAGGACCCCACATAACACTGCCATGCAGATGCTCTCAGCCACCTGTCATCTGAAGGACTCATTTAGGGGGTGGGGGTGGGGAGGAGGGTGAGGGATTTGAGACCCAGAGGGTGGCTTCCCCTTCTAAGGGGAATGGGGGGAGGACTTGTGTGATGGGGTACTGGGAGAAAAGGAAGGGCTGATATTGGGTTGTAAAGTGAATAAATACATGTAATTAAAAAATAAATAAATAATTTAAAAAGAAAAGAAAAAAGAAGCCAAAAGGCAGAAAACTCTTCTGTCTTCTGTCTCTGGAGTTTCAGCTCAGTTCAGTCTCCACGGCTGCATGGCCTCTCAAAATGCTATGCTTCCGTCCACTTATTCACCGACTCAATCCTGCCCCTCACCTACAAGGTCAATCAACCTTAGGGCTCTATTCAACCCTACAGAGCCTATTGCTTGGTTTTGTTCCTCCAGATCTCCAGCTGGCTTTGCTAATAGACATTTGAAACGTTACCACATTTTGTTTCATTTGTGTGTGTGGTGTGTGGTGTGTGTGTGTGTGTGTGTGTGTGTGTGTGTGTGTGTGTGTGTGTGTGTGTGTGTGTGTGGTGTGTGTGTGTGTGTGTGTGGTGTGTGGTGTGTGTGTGTGTGTGTGGTGTGGTGTGTATGTGTGGTGTGTGGTGTGTGGTGTGTGGTGTGTGGTGTGTGTGTGTGTGTGTGGTGTGGTGTGTGTGTGTGTGTGTGTGTGTGGTGTGTGTGGTGTGTGTGTGTGTGTGGTGTGTGGTGTGTGTGTGTGTATGTGTGGTGTGTGTGTGGTGTGTGTGGTGTGGTGTGT
Source organism: Apodemus agrarius (assembly GCA_964023405.1). Classification (NCBI taxonomy): domain Eukaryota; kingdom Metazoa; phylum Chordata; class Mammalia; order Rodentia; family Muridae; genus Apodemus; species Apodemus agrarius. The sequence goes on from OZ030018.1 coordinate 70,082,243, forward strand.
GTGTATGTGTGTGGTGTGTGGTGTGTGTGTGTGTGTGGTGTGTGTGTGGTGTGTATGTGGTGTGTTGTGTGTGTGGTGTGGTGTGTGGTGTGTGTGGTGTGTGTGGTGTGGTATGTGTGTGTGTGGTGTGGTGTGTGTGTGGTGTGTATGTGGTGTGTTGTGTGTGTGTGTGTGTGTGTGGTGTGGTGTGTGTGTGGTGTGTGGTGTGTGTGGGTGTGGGTGTTTGTGTGTGGTGTGTGTGTGTGTGTGTGTGTGTGTGTGCTTATGCATGCACGCACACGTCACAGTGCATGTGCGGAGGTCAGAGGATTTGCAGGATTTAGCTCTTACCTTCCAGGGATCAGACCTGGAGGTGGATGTCATTAGTTCTAGAGTCCCTCACTGGACCATGTTCTCTTACTCAACACCACAGTGACATTCTGCACCTCTGTCTGCTCTCTACCACAACCTCCAGTAGGAAGAACTGCTGTGGACTTCTTTGTTTTTTGTTTTTTGTTTTGTTTTGAATTTGGTTTTTTTGAAGACAGGGTTTCTCTGTATAACCCTGACTGTCCTGGAACTCACTCTGTAGACTCGAACTCAGAAATCCGCCTGCCTCTGCCTCCCAAGTGTTGGGATTACAGGTGTGCGCCACCACCGCCCGGCTCGCTGTGGACTTCTTAACCCTTTGTAGCCATTCTGTTACGGATGGATGAACGGATGAGTAGATGGCCAGGTGGGTTTAGGCTTTTACAGTTCCAAACCTACTTTAAGGGTTTATAGGGGTTCTTCAATGCTTCAACTCCCCTCTAGTCTACCAGAGGTAGTAGAAAAGAAAGGTTATTAGGAAACTGTGGTTGTGGACCTATTTAGAAATAGTTCTTCGGGGCTATTCTGCAGTCCAGTTCACTAGGCAATTACTACTCATGAATCAGCAACAGCAATTTGATCCAGAAGAAACCATGAGGTTCCACCAATAGGCTCAAGTCTGAGGAATGGCAAGAAGCCACTGGAATATCCTAAGTTCTTTGGCGAGTTACTCTCTATGAAGTCACAAGTAAAGATCAGCAACACATTGCAAGACAAACCAGCACCAGTGTTGTCAGTGAAGACCAGCAAGGCAGAGCAAGGTGTACCAATGTCAGGGCCTTTTCCCGCTGTCCATGGGGTCATATTTATATTCTTTCTAAACATCTCACACCCTCTCACATGTCTGCTTCAGCAAAACATTCTTTCACATGTCTGTTTTAGCAAAAGATCATATAACATATCTGAGTTTCCAAAGAAACCAGAAATTTCCTCTTCAGTGCCTGCTTGGGTGGGTGGATGGATAGATTGATGACTAATGAATTGATGGGTGAATGGGAGGGTGGAGAAAGATGGATGGACAGATGATAGAATTTAAGTGTGTAATCTGAGAATTAATGTTAGTAATTAAAACTGGAGTAAGAGAATCTGTGTTTGCAAATAACTGGCTATTAGGGAAATTGAAACAGTTTGGCAAACTGCAGCTAATGAGACTGATGCTGCTTGGGAATTGTAAAGTCTGACACTGTGGAAAGACAGAATATGTCTATTTTTCCAACATGGTGTGCTCAGGAACAACAAAAACGTCACCTACCGCCGGGCGTGGTGGTACACGCCTGTAATCCCAGCACTTGGGAGGCAGAGGCAGGCAGATTTCTGAGTTTGAGGCCAGCCTGGTCTACAGAGTGAGTTCCAGGACAGCCAGGGCTACACAGAGAAACCCTGTCTCAAAAAAACCAAAACAAACAAACAAACAAACAAACAAAAACAACAACAACAAAATGTCACCTATCATAGACGACAGGCAGTGGGGAGTCTGGAAGTGACCATATATGTAAAAATGTTACTTGTTTATAGCAGAATTGTGGCTCAGCTACTTTCTTCCGTGGTTATTCTTATTTCTTTGGGGTGTTGTTTTGTTTTGTTCTAGAGACAAGGTCTCATGTATCCCAGGCCTCGACCTTGCCTGAGAATGGCTTTGAACTCCTTATCTTCCTGTGTCCACCTCCCCAGTGCTGGGCCAGGCCACCATGCCTGGCTTCTATATGCTTATCTGTACAATGAGTGAATGGGTCACTTTCATCAATGTGACGAAATACTTGAGAAAATAGACTTAAAGAAGGCGAGATTTATTTTGGTTCATCTTTTCAGAGATTCGTCTTGGCTGGCTTCATTGCTTCTAGGACTGCCGCAGAGCAGAGACATTATGGCGGAAGGCCTGGTGGAGGTCAGCTCTTTCTCATCGCATCCAGAAGGTGGTGGCCGAGTGTCTTAGCATAAGGACAGCAACCCTGGGAATCAGGCCACACCCCGGAGCCCATTCAGCCTTGATTACTTCCTGGGACAGTCAGGATTGTGTCCTTGTCTCCTGGCTCAGCTCTCCTAAGCCCTTCTAGTTCCTGGGTGATGGAGGCACTGGGAGAGTCGTCCACGGAGATCCTAAATCTGGAATTCCCTGGGTCGTGAGACTGTGTATTTATTGATCAGTGATTGTGTGCGATGATACAACCTTCTAATCCCAACACTTGGAAGGGTGAGGCAAGGCACCAGCTCAGTCTTGGCTACACCAAGAGTCTGAGGTCAGTCAGCCTGAGCACATGAGATCCTGTCTCAGACAAGTCATCCTAAAGGCTGGAGAGCCAGTTACTAATCCTGTGTGCTGAAGCCTCCTAAAATGCCCAAACTATGGGTTTTGAAAAGTTAGTAAAAACATACAAGCTCCTGCACTTTGCCTCCCTGAGGGTAGATGCTCCAAAGCCTGGGGCCCTGTGGACCTTGTCTGTGTATCTCTCCATCTGCCTTTTCATTTGTATATTCTGTGGTCTGAATGTCTGCTTTACTTCAAAATTCATGCATTGAAATCCTAACGCCAAGATGGTAGTATAATGAGGAGGGGCCTTTAGGAAGTGAATAGGTTTGAGTGATGGACTCTTATGGATGGAATTATAAAGAGACCCCAAAGCACTTGGTCATTTCTATGTCATCAAAGATGGCTCTGGAGAAAAGCAGCCATTTATGATCATGCAGCCGAACACTAACTCAGCCGCACCTCCCCCTTCCATTTCCCACCCTCCAGAACCATGAGATAAAATTCTGCTTACAAAACGTTTGTTACATTGTTACAGTGGCCCAGACAGTGCCCTTTCAACACCTTTATAATAAATTGACAAACGCTATGCTTTTGCCTGAATTCGCCAGTCATTCCAGTAAATTAACAAAATTGATATCTGATTTTACAGCCCTGTTGATCATGATCTGGGGAATCTGTTGTTTGTGACTAGCTTCCAAAGTAAGGACACAGGACTAAGCTCTTTAACCTGGTATCTAATGCTAACTATGGGTAATTAAACACTTGAGAGTTGGGGCTGGAGAGATGGCTCAGTGGTTAAGAGCACTGACTACTCTCCCAGAGGTCATGAGTTCAATTCCCAGCAACCACATGGTGGCTCACAACCATCTTCTGGTGTGTCTGAAGACAGAAACAGTATACTCATATACATAAAAACAATTTTTAAAAATTCTTTAAAAAAACAAAAGAGTTGAGAGTGGGCTGGACCATTGACACCCAGTTGGAATCTGGGAAATTGTTGGTTTAGCAAGCACATGCATTTGTAATAGCCCCACTTCCTGCCCACTCTCAGCCTCTCTGCTTTGAGTGCAGATGCAATGTCCCCAGCTTCCCACTCCTGCTGCTGTGTCTCCCTGCTCCTACAAGCCAAAATAACATTTTTATTAATCTCTGTATGTGAATCTCTAACCCTCCTCCTCTGTGCTCCCCCTTTCTCTCAGCCTCTGCTGGCTTTTATATCCTTGGTTGTTCCCAGAAGTCTAAGAACCAAGTGTCATTGAAGAACTTAGGGTCATTTAAAGGGCCAGGCACATAAAATAGCTCATGCTACATTTCACCCCTCCCATTGTAAAAATAATTGTAAAAAAATTATGCAGTTCTGAATCTGCTTCTCAATTCTTTCCAATGTCATTTCCAGGGTCCTCAAGTGCCTGATGTATTGTTCTGTTGATCTCTGAGGAACATATCCACAACTGAGATAAGAACCTAACAGAGATGCTTCTTTCCTGTTATTTGGGTACCACTTCTTGAACCTTTTTTTACCTACCAGGTGGTCTTCTAGCATCTTGCGTTTTGCAGTTCCTCACTGAAGTCTCTCTCTCTCTCTTTTTTTTTTTTTGGTTTTTCGAGACAGGGTTTCTCTGTGTAGCCCTGGCTGTCCTGGAACTCACTCTGTAGACCAGGCTGGCCTCGAACTCAGAAATCCACCTGCCTCTGCCTCCCAAGTGCTAGTATCAAAGGCGTGCGCCACCACTGCCCAGCCTCACTGAAGTCTCTTAATCTTTGTCTCCAGTTCTGGGAACCTTTGACTTGTAGACCCAACTTGGACTTGCAGAATGTGGGATTCAGCATAATCATAATCAGTCTTAAAGATTCACTTAGAGACTTGTTGCTCTGTAACGTGGATGGCTCTGTAATGCAGGAGACCAAAGTCCTGCTCGTAGGTCTGTCAGTGGATAGGTGCTGAGTGTTTCCTGTCCAGGCTTATTCTTCCTTTTATAATTAAATCAGAAACCTTTTCTATTTTTTTTGGGGGGGGGTCTTTTTTTTTTTTTTTTTTTTTTTGGATTTGGTTTTTTAGAGACAGGGTTTCTCTGTATAGCCCTGGCTGTCCTGGAACTCACTCTAGACCAGGCTGGCCTCGAACTCAGAAATCCGCCTGCCTCTACCTCCCAGAGTGCTGGGATTACAGGTGTGCACCACCACCACCCGGCTCAGAAACCTTTTCTATACAAGTCCTTAATTCTAGCCGGGTGTGGTCGCTCATGCCTGTAATCCCAGCACTTGGGAGGCAGAGGCAGGCGGATTTCTGAGTGAGGCCAGCCTGGTCTACAGAGTGAGCTCCAGGACAGCCAGGGCTACACAGAGAAACCCTGTCTCGTAAAACAAAACAAAACAAAACAAAACAAAACAAAACAAAACAAACAAACAAAAATAAGTCCTTAATTATTTTCTTTATGTGCTAAGAAGATCCATTCGAAAATACTATCTTACCTTTGCCTAATGAGTCCAGTAGGAGGATGAGTTGAAGGCAAAAAATAACTAAAATACAGTCTACTTTGGGATCTGTGTGATCCATATGTGTATCTTCAGTCTCTTTTCTACTAAAGTTAACTCCTTCTCTGCTTCCTTTGTCAATGGACTTGGACTGTCTAAATCTGAATCTCCTTGTAGTAAATCCAATGGTGGGCCTTTTCCAATTAATTTCTCCTATTAATTTTTGAAAATCATTGAGAGCTGACAACTGACCTTTTCTGATCTGTTCCTTTTGTGGCTGAACAACCAAAGTGTTGGCTTACTTCATAACCTACATAGTGGATAGAATCTCTTCTCGTTTTGTTTTGTTTTGTTTTGTTTTGTTTTGTTTTGTTTTGTTTTTCAGAAGGAATATACAAACCCCAAGAATATAAAATTCTTTTTCTTTCTCCAAACATGTCCTCTAAAGTATCTGCATTCAAATCAGCCAACAAAATATCACTCATGTGATGGTAAGTAAATGGATCGATGAAATTGCCTATGAATTATTTCTAGTGAATGTTGAACAAAGTACTGACATAATGTTGGACTATTTTAACATTCTTTGTGGAAGAACTTTCCATTGATTTCTTTTTACAGTTTGAGCATTACTCATGAATTTTTCCTTATCCTGTCCTTGTAAGGGGATAGTAAAAAAGCATCTTTTGTTTTGTTTTGTTTTGTTTTGTGTGTGTGTGTGTGTGTGTGTGTGTGTGTGTGTGTGTTGTTTTTTCGAGACAGGGTTTCTCTGTGTAGCCCTGGCTGTCCTGGAACTCACTCTGTAGACCAGGCTGGCCTCGAACTCAGAAATCTGCCTGCCTCTGCCTCCCAAGTGCTGGGATTACAGGCGTGCACCACCACCGCCTGGCTAAAAGCAGTCCTTTAAATCAATTCCTATCATAGGCCATGCCTTAGGTAGTAAAGAAGGTAAAGGTATTCCAGGTGTAATGGACCCATTGGTTGGATTAAGATATTCACGGTTCTAAAAATCTGTTAACATTCTCCATTTCCCCAATTTTTTTAAATAACAAATACAGAGGAATTCCATGGGCTTGAAGACTCTTCTACATGTTGAACTTCTGATACTCTTGTACCAACTGCTCAAGTGCCTTTAATCCTAGAGTAGGGCCATTGGTATAATTTCAGCAGAGGCCCCCTTTATAAATTTGGAAAGTCAATCCCTGTTGTGTCCTGATAACCTGGACGGTCTGGGGTTGTTCTGGATGACATTTCCCAATGTCCTTTGCTGTGGCAAAGTCACTCCTTATTTTAGGAGTTGTCTTTGACATTGAGGGAATATTAATCTGAGTTCCCCACTGCTGTAATAAATCTTGTCCCCATAAATTTATGGCTATGTCAGGCACCTAAGGGCTTAATTTTTCTACTTGACCTTCTGCCCCCACACATTTAAGCCATCACACACACACACACACACACACACACACACACACACGTTATTTTATCTGAGATAACTTCCAATTCCTAGAAAGTGGGTATAAACCTTTTGAAGTGGCCATTCTGAATTTCAAAATATTTGTGGAAATGAGTTACATGGGTGACTGGTTTGGATTGATGTGTCCACCAAACCTTCAATTTCAGGGTCATTCACTTTTAACTTTAATTTTGGCCTCTGATCATTAACAACTGTTTCCCAGAACATCCATTTTCCAGGACTTTTTTTTTTTTTTTTTTTTTTTTTTTGGTTTTTCGAGACAGGGTTTCTCTGTGTAGTCCTGGCTGTCCTGGAACTCACTCTGTAGACCAGGCTGGCCTCGAACTCAGAAATCCGCCTGCCTCTGCCTCCCAGAGTGCTGGGATTACAGGGGTGTACCACCACGCCCGGCTTTTTCCAGGACTTTCAATCCCTCCTGATTCTTTTACTCAGCTTTGACTTGGATAGGGAAACAGTAACAGCTAAGCAATCCTATCTGCTGCGTTAAATTGTGTAATTTTTTTTACATTATTTTATTTATGTATTTATTTAAGATAATTTCGTTCTTTAAAAATCTTCATCTATACTTCCTGGATGTACACTAAATCCTTGGGAAATCAAACTGCTTCTTCTCATAAAACTTTTGGGGATTGGGCAAGATGTTTCTCTATGGCCAAGTCTGGAGCAGCACTGCCCATAGTAGCATGCATCAGATATGCGGTACTTAGTTGAGTTTTCTCTGCCTGCTTGTTATTTCCTGAATGACAAGAGTGAAACAGCTCGTACTTTTGGCTATGGGGCTCCAGCTAGACGCCCCCCCCCCCAAACCTCCCCATCTCTTTTTCTGCTGGCAAGAAGTTGCCTCGGCTATCTCTCTTGGACCTACTTTCGCTGGTCTAATGGCAACTCTTGTCACATCTTCACACTCCAGGAAGCCTGGGACTTCTTTCTGATTTATATTTTGAAAAACTCTTGCCCTTAGAGATGCTTTTTGCACAATTCTGTTTCAAATGTCCATATTTCCCACACTTAAAGCACTGGGCCTTTTGATATCAGAAACCTCTAGCTATAGCGTCACCTCTTATATTAGCATGGTACATATTAGAACCAATATCATTCATGCGATTTATTCATCTACGGGTTCTGCCTGTGCCCTCAGTGGTCTTACAACTTTTTTTACACTCTACATGCATTTTTGAATGCTGGGGTCTCTATCAACACCATCTTGCATCAGGATCCGATATAGTCTTATTTCCTACTGAGAGCAGTCTTTTTTAAAAATTCAGTGAAGGTTTCTTCAGCGCCTTGTATAATTTTTATAAATGATAGAGATTTTTCCTGGATCCAATATTTTGTCCCAAGTTCTTAAAGCTGCTAAAGACATTGATTGTTATATGATCGAATCGTCACATTGAACCTGTTTTTGTATATCAGTGTAACGATCTTCACCTATCAACTGGTCCCTCACTATATTAATTCCTTTTGCTCTGTGGCACTGTCCCAAATTCCTGGCTTCTTCTCTCTATCACAACTATTGTAACTGAGGACCAGCCTCTAGTACAGCTGTTACTAATTCCCTCCAGTCTTGGGGAATAATTCTATTTTGAGTAGCCCATTTATTTAGAGTTTATTTCACATAGAGTGAGTGTATCCCGTAAGACATAATTGCCTCCTCAAACCACTTTATGTCCTTCATTTCTATGGGATGGCATCCGATTCTGTCATAACCTTGTCGATCAGCCCCAGTAGAAGGCACATACTGTGTAACTACTGGGGATGCTGCTGGTAGTTTTTTGACCAAGGACTGCCCGTCTTCCAAAGGTGCTGTGGGTTTAACCCCATCTCCTAAAAGAGCTGTCTCATCTGACCATCCTTCTGCTTTTTCATTTATTTGACTTGACTGACCTTTGACACAGTTCCTTCCTCTCTGTCTATCTGGAGAAAACTCCCCCTTCCTGGTTCAGTCACTGGGAATGAACATATTTGTCCTCCTTTTCTTTTCTTTTCTTTTCTTTTCTTTTCTTTTCTTTTCTTTTCTTTTCTTTTCTTTTCTTTTCTTTTCTTTTCTTTTCCTTTCTTTTCTTTTCTTTTCTTTTCTTTTCTTTTCTTTTCTTTTCTTTTCTTTCTTTCTTTCTTTTTTTTTTTCCCCGAGACAGGGTTTCTCTGTGTGGTCCTGGCTGTCCTGGAACTCACTCTGTAGACCAGGCTGGCCTCGAACTCAGAAATCCGCCTGCCTCTGCCTCCCAAGTGCTGGGATTATAGGCGTGGTGGTGTGCCACCACGCCCGGCTATCCTCCCTTTTCTTGATGCTCTTTTTATACCCCAGTTTTTCTATTTCTGCCTGTATTTTTTCTAGTTGCTTAGCCAGTCTTTTCTCTAATTCTATCTCCATTTTTTTCCAGTTGCCTAGCTGGTTTTCTTTTATAAACAAAAAAGCCCAAAATGAGGAAAAGGAGAAAAAAAAAAAAACCCTGATGCTAAAAACTGTGTAGGAGGCATCTCAACAGTAGCTTCAGTAAGCACTATCAGCTTTTTCAAATTAAGTCTCCATCCCTTCTCTTCCTGCCTTTTGCTCTATTGCACTTGAAATCAAGCTTCCCATTCTGTCTAGACACAATGGGGGCCACATGTCTTTTAATGTTTCTTTTTCCTTCAAACAGCCTGCTACATTGGGCGCCAAATGTATATGTGTGCATATATGTGTGTGAGTGTGTGTTTGTGTATATATGTATGTATGCATGTGAGTGTGTATATGTGTGTATGAGTGTATGTATGTATGTGTCTCTGTGTATGCATGTGTGTTTGTATGTATGTAAGTATGTGTGAGTGTCTCTGTGAGTCTGTGTGAGTGGTGTGTGTGTGTATGTAAAATGTTATGAGTAGAGAAATATCTTTCCTTTATTTCTTTAGAGAGTCCATCTCCATGTATAGCTATAGCCATCCTGGGTATGGCTTTAAAATATGAATTTGGGAAAACGCAAGCTTTAGTTCATAAATATCTAATTCAGTAATCATGCTCCTGCTCAACTGAACTAAAACCTTACAGCTGTGCTGAAGCATGAGCGGATGCTTTATTCATAACCAGCTAAAGCGGTCAAGGAATCAAGATACAGATATCTTGTGTGTAGGCAAATTATTCTATTGAAAAGCTACCGAGGTATGAGAAAACATATATGAGACTTAAATACATATCACAAATGGGAAGAAACTAAGACAAACATCCTATCCTGTGTGATCCATTATGACATTCAGAAAAAGCCTGACTGTGGAGGCGACAGAGAGAGTGGTGGTTTCAAGGAGTCGGTGAGGAAGGAGGAAGAATCAGAGAAGTACCTGTGGGTGCTAGGCAAGTAAAACTGCTCTGTATGATGCAAACGTTCCTATTTTCTTTGTGACGCTGGGATCCTGGCAGCTTACTAAGAGTGCGGAGACTGGATAAAAATATTTAACATCAGCACAATATAGACAAAGGACTTTGAAGGATGGGATACGTCAATATGAGCTCAAGGATTGCGGACACTATATCACTGTGGTGTCTGATGTGGTAATGGGGTGGGGTGGGGTGTGTGCTGTGAAGGGGGAAAGTGGCTTACGGGAACTCTTTGTACTTTTTTACTCAAAGTGAAGCTAAAACCATCGTAGGAAACAATATAATGAGACTGTCAAGATAGTTCCATAGGAAAAGATTTGTTGACAAGCTAGACAACCCGAGTTTGATCCCTGCAATCTACATGGTGGAAGGAAAGAATGAACTCCTGAAAAAGGGGGTGACGACTGAGTATTATGGTCTTTCAACTTCAATGAGCAGACACAGACAGGGAAATACCTGGGCCGAAAAGTGGCCCCGGAAAATGTGAGGGTGCAGGGTTGGTTTCAGAACAGGAAAGAGAAGGGGGAAATGGCAGCTGGTCTTGGTGCTCTGCTGAGATTGCAAAGAGGCTGTGTGTGCTGTGTCCCTGAGGTCATTGAAGTCCCTGGTGATCTTCGGAAGCCTAGCTATAGTGCTGTGTGGGAAAGGGGAAGGGAGCGTGGGAAGGAGGCAGGGGCAGGTGGCTGAGAATAGCTGACCCACAGTGGGGAAGCGAAAGAAAGGACCTCAGACAACTCGAGGCTTGGAGGAACCAGCATGGTGGTATGTAGTGAGAATTTTTGTTTCTCGAAAAACCCAGTGGGGTTATGTGAATGTTTCGTTTTAATCCCAGGTGTGGGATATGGGTCTACCTCAGCTTATCCACAGCCACTTACTATGACTGTCTTGTGTTCTAGGATGGGCATGGTTTTATTCAGCGGCGGGTAGTTTCTGTTTGGAACTCTGGGACCACTTGAGAGGTATAAATTCAAGGACCCCGAAAGGGCCTGGGTAGCTGTTGTTCCCCTCGGTACCTGCCTGCTGCTGCTTGTTCCTGCTACTGCTTTGCTGTGCTGTCTTGCTGTCTTGCTGTCTTGCTGTCTTGCTGGTCGGACATACCCTAATGACGGAGATTGGACTTGCCCCAAGGACCCTGAAGTCCCTAATCATCAGGAAGTATCGCTTTGGTTTTGGTGTCTGTTCACAGCAATGAAACCCCTAAGACAGAGGTCTTGAAAACTTAAACTTTATTCAACCCCTTCTCGAAAATATAAGTTTTACTTTAAATGGCTTCTTAGATGGGTGCAGGTCTCTCTCTTAGGTTGGGGTTCACCCAAGGGACAGCTTATAAAGGCAAGAAACCATGAAAGATCATACGTGGGAACTGATGCTAAGCAGTTAGTTCAGGCCCAAGCTTATTGTGACTAACTACACAGCAATTCTCATGATCTTCTATTGTGATTGTTTTCCAAGAACCAAAGCATAGAACATAACAGAATATGCAGTCTTCTTGGGCGTGAGAAAGTTTCTTAGTAACAGCACAAAATGGCGGGCTAAACTAGTAACAATGACCTAGGCATTAAAAGTTCATCCAACGGAGCCGGGCGTTGGTGGCGCACGCCTTTAATCCCAGCACTTGGGAGGCAGAGGCAGGCGGATTTCTGAGTTCGAGGCCAGCCTGGTCTTCAGAGTGAGCTCCAGGACAGCCAGGACTATACAGAGAAACCCTGTCTCGAAAAACAAAAGTTCATCCAACGGCAGCTTGGGATACAAACAAAAACAAAAACAAAAACAAAAAACAAAAAACAAAAAACAAACTGTGTCTTAAACTGAAACAAACAAATAAAAAAAAACCCAACAATAAAAACACAAACTCTTTAGGAATGGAATAAATTAAACCGTGAGCAATTAGAGGGTGGTATTTGTTTTATTATGTGATGGAAATGAGTTAGGCCAATTTTAATTTTTTTTTTTTTTTTATAATTGTTAGTGCTAGTAGTTTCAGAAGGAAGTTTGGGTTCCAAAGAAAAAGACCTCCCCTCCAACTAAAGTATTTGAACAGGGTAGACTTCACTTATGATCAGGTACCCCCTGATAAACCACCCTGTCTCTATCTTGAACTTAAAAGCCATCTTATAATAAGGACAAACCAGGCTCATTCCTGTTTACGATTACATCTCTGCATCTTAAGGATTGGGCCATGCCCCACCTGTGACCTTAACTATAAATGCTTCTGTGCTCCCTGTGCCAGGAAACAGCAGCCGTGTCTTTGTTTCAGGAGGTTGCTATGACCACCTGTTGCTATGACCTCCTTGCAACCATGACTTTGTTTCCCAAGCTTGTTATGCACAACTCGTTATACATAAGTTCTGCTTCTGTAACCTCGCTTAGGAGCCCATCAAACACACCAGCTGGAACCACCCGACTCCTGACCGATAGAAACTACCTTCCCCATGTCCAGGGCTGCTCTCTTGAACCTGTCTTAGAGGAAGATAATCCGTGTACATGAATAAAACTTGCTTTCATTTGGCCATGATTCAGGGTAGGTGGCCTTTCTCCTTGAGTCTGTGAGATGAACAGTGCACTTGATTTTTGTCTAAAACACTCTTTGCTTAAAGATTGGAGAGTTTTAAGAAAATCAGAACAAAGGGAAATGCAGCACTTCCTTGGTGTAAAACAAATGTTTTACTGAGCTAGGGGGATTAAAGCATTTGCATAAAACTCTTCCAAGGTAAGGGAGATAAAAAGATTTGATGTCCTCATAAACACAAGTAGTATAGTAGCTGTACTTATGTAGACAAATATGTATAATGTTTCTTACACTAAAAGCCCCAGGTGCTGACCCTTAGGATTTCATGAATGTATGTGTTCTCCCCAAGCTACACTCCAGAGCATGCCATTTTAAGTAGCCTGAGAAAGGAAGAGTCCAACCAGTGCTTGTGGGACAGGGCAGGGCATGGATGCAGACGGAGTTGTTAAACGCTGAGGCAATTCTGTCTTGATTTCCACATCAGAACTGGCTTTTTGCTAAGAGTGAGAAGATTTGGGATCTGAGCATCATGGGGGGAGGGGAGGTTCAGGATGTTCTCGGTGGAGATACTGAAGCCCAGAGAAGAGAGGCAATTTGCCTGACGTCTTACAGCAAATTAGTGGGACTCCTTTGAAGACAGGCCAAGAGTTGAGGCTGCCAGGGTGCTTGTTACCTGCTGCCAGAAGCCCTTCTCCCTGTGGCTTCTCTCTACCAGGTGTAGTGCGGCAGGCTTCCAAGTCTTAGTAAACGCTCGGTCACTCCCTCATTTATAGTTTTCCACAGGAGCGGGACTCGGACAGTAGTAAAGGCTAACACGACCCATTTGCCTTCTCTCTCGCCCCTTAAAGGGAAGTCCGGGGTTCCCTTCCTGCCCCGTCATTGCTATCTGAGGTCATCAGAGGACCAGTCCCCCAGAACCTGGGAAATGAGGACATCGGTTTCGAGACCATTTCCTTTCCTAAACTTGAACACAAATAACATTTTCGTTTGCACACATGCCACCTTGGTTTTGGAAAGAGTTCAAGGCCTCTAGGGGCTATCAGTTGCTAAAAAACAAACCCTACTGTTTAGTGTGGGTGTGTGAATGCTCCACACCACAGGGTTGGCTCTTACAGGTTCCACTCATTAATTCCTACTGTTTCATAAAGGGTTGAGATCTCATTTTACACATGAATACAGAATAGACAGCGAATTAAAATCCCAACCCACAAAACTGGTCAAATTAGAAAGAGAACCGGGATCGGGGTAGAGAGAGACAAGGAGAGATGGCTCAGCAGTTAAGAGCATGTGCTGCTCTTGCAGAAGAGCTGGACAGAAGACCCAGTTTCAGTTTCCAGAACCTACATAACCTACAGAACGTGACTCATAACCATCTGGAACTCAGGTTCAAGGGGATCTCACACCCTTTTCTGATCCTTGAGGGCACCAGGCATATACATAGTCCACATATATACATGCAGGCAAAACATTCGTATACATAAGATAAATAAATTGTGTGAGAGAGGTGAGAGCTGAACCTGCAGGGAGTAGTCGTGTTTTCCTCTTTAGATAGACCAGCTGAGCTAACGCAGCATTGTGGGAACTCCATAGATGGGAAACCTATCTGAAGGCCGAGGAGGAGACTCATATCCTCGCTACGGCAGGAAAAAAGCTTTGACCATAGGTGACGTCGCCACATTCTTCAACATAGGACGCAGTCTCCTGCTTGTCCCACAGCCAGCTAGTACCTGGGAACTGCAGAGTGGCCTTGTCTGATGGACTGATTCCCCAGTGACTCAAGACTGGGCTGGGCTTGGTCTGTCTTTTTGTCCTGTTTCCTAAGAAATTACCCTGATGTTGTAATTCCACGATTGTGTTGAGTTTTTATTTATGGACTTTCTTGAGATCAGGGCATTTGGAAATTGATAAAATCAGATGCCTGGCCTTAAGAAGTTCACATAAAGAACTATCATAAAGAAGTATTCAAGTGCTGGGCGGTGGTGGCGCACGCCTTTAATCCCAGCACTTGGGAGACAGAGGCAGGCAGATTTCTGAGTTTGAGGCCAGCCTGGTCTACAGAGTGAGTTCCAGGACAGCCAGGGCTACACAGAGAAACCCTGTCTCAACCCCCCCCCCCAAAAAAAGTATTCAATCTGGGTGTGGTCTCAGGCACTTGAGGCTGAGGCAGTAGGATATTGAGTTCAAGGCAAACCAGGGCACTTAGACCAGATGGATAGATGGATAGATGATAGATAGATGGTGTAGACCGAGAGAGAGGAGAGAGAGAGAGAGAGAGAGAGAGAGAGAGAGAGAGAGAGAGAGGGTTTGCATATGCTCATCCCAGGGAGCAGCACTATTAGAAGGTGTGGCCTTGTGGGAGGAAGTGTGTCACTGTGGGGGTGAGCTTGGAGATCTTCCCCCTAGCTGCCTGAGGATGCCCAGTCTGTTCCTGGCTTCCTTCAGATGAAGATGTAGAACCCTCAGCTCCTCCTGCACCACGCCTGCCTGGATGCTGCCATATTTCTGCCCTGATGACAATGGACTGAACCTCTGAACCTGTAAGCCAGCCCCAATTAAATGTTGTCATTTTTAAGACTTGCCTTGGTCATGGTGTCTGTTCACAGCAGCAAAACCCTAACTAAGACAGACAGACAGATAGACAGACACACAGATACAAAGACAGACACATTGATAGATAGGCAGGCAGACACACATGCAGACAACTTCTAAGTTTGAAAAGTCTCCACAAAGGGACTAAATCCAAGTTTTGGGGCATTACAGTCTGAGCACTGGACTCTTGATAGTAATAATTTTTGGCTCATTCAGGGTTTTGTGTGCCAGAGTGCCTGCAAAGGGTAGCTGGACTTTAGTCTTTGCCTACACAGTCAGAGGACCAATGGCAGTGGCCACTTCCCTCTCCGACCAGCACAGGTATGTGGGCATGCTAGGATTCAGTCTCCATTTATATTTAACTTGATGTTGGCAATGGCTTTGCACATGCTCTCCCTGACTGCGGCTCAGGACCACGAGAGGAGGCTCTTCCCTTAGACTGAAGTCCCCTTAGACATGCTCTCCCTGACTGCTGAAGTGATGAAATGAGTCATATTTACAGGAGATGAATAATGAGAGAAGCAGCTGTCACCACCAGTGCCCTGCAGCCTGGCTGGGCATCCTTCTCTAGTCTCTGCTTCCCCTGATACCGCCACTGATTTTTAGGAGGTGTTTGTTTGTTTGTTTGTTTGTTTTGTGTTTCATTATTGTTGTTATTGTTTTGTTTTTGTTTTCGAGACAGGGTTTCTCTGTGTAGCCCTGGCTGTCCTGGAACTCACTCTGTAGGCCAGGCTGGACTCGAACTCATAGCAACCCACCTGTTTCTACCTCCCATAGGCCGGCACTGAAGGCATGTGCTAGCACACCTGGCTGCAATGCTCTAATTTAAAATAAATAAATAAAAGTGTAAGGCAGAGATCAGAGATCAAAGTCACAGGCAAGAAAGATCCAGGGCCAAAGACCATACAATTTGAAGGATCCCTTAGGAAGACCCCTTTAAGCTAGGCTGAGACAGGAGCATTGCTACGGTTGCTCTAAGTTTGAGCCTAGCTTGGGCTACAATATGAGACACCGCCTGACCAACAGACAGAAGGGCATGGTCTTGGTTTCTTTTCCTGTTGCTGTGATAGAATCAGATTTTATCAGAAGTGACTTAAGGCAGGCGGGCATGGTAGCCCGGGGCCAGAGATATAAACGTTATTTCTATGTCAACGTTTTAAGTCCAGGACTTTTGGAAAGGCATGTAACATGGGCATAGGGCTAAGCCTGACTGGGAAAAACATCTACAGTCGTGAGGCCTGCAGCCAACAGCTGACTGACCACACTCTGTGAAGACACTGAATATCCCACAGACATCACACCAGAGAGAGAGAAGCTTTGTAGATCCTGCTTCTGGGTTTCCAGTCAGTGCCCAGCTCTCGGGAGAAGGCGCCTTCAGAGACTGGGTTTTTTTTCTTTTTTTCTTTTTTCTTTTTTTTCTTTCTTTTTCTTTTTTTTTTCTTTTCTTTTCTTTTTCTTTTTTTTTTTCTTTTTTTTTTTTTTCTTTTTGGTTTTTTTCGAGACAGGGCTTCTCTGTGTAGCCCTGGCTGTCCTGGAACTCACTCTATAGACCAGGCTGGCCTCGAACTCAGAAATCCGCCTGCCTCTGCCTCCCAAGTGCTGGGATTACAGGCGTGCGCCACCACACCCGGTTCTTTGCTTTTGTTTATAAAGAACCACCTCTTCAGGTTCCTCTAGAGAAATTTAGCCGAAGAAATAAATGAGTGGGAATCTCATATGGCACTGTTCTCATTTCTTTATTCTTCCTTTACCAGTATTGACATCCAAAGTCAACCTAATTGCTCCCTTTTCTTCTTTAATTATTTGTTACATTTCAAAGTCTTTTGACACTTTCATACACATATACAATGATAACATGGGGGGCAACATCCCATTCCCTTTCACCCTGAATATCCCCCTAACACATCTCTCTCCCTCCTATCCTTCTGCCCACCCCTCCACGCTCCTTTTGTGACCTACTGCATCCAGTGAGTGCTGCCGGCTGGAATTCTGACGGGCTTGGTTTTGGGTGGGTAGCTGCGGCTGTGATCAGTTCCTGGGTGCAGCAGTCAGGCTCAGCTCAGCAGGTCCCAGCCCTCCCCCACCCCCTCCAGGGCTTACAGTCTTTCCAGCTCTGAGATGTCCCACATCTTTGGTATTTCTTCCTCTGAGTGTGTGTTGTGGGGGGGGGGAACATGTTAGAGAGGCAGATAGAGAGACACAGAGGCCAAGTCTACTGCCTTTGTGCATATGTACCTATGTCATGGTGTGTAAGTGACAATCGGAAGAAAGCTTGCAGGAGTCAGTCCTCTCTTGCTACTACGTGGGTCGCAAGGGTTGAATTCTCATTGCTTCTGCGGTAAACACCTCTACCTAAACCCCAAGTCATCTGCTGGTCCTACCTCCCTTTCTCTCAAACAGTTTCACAGGGGTGCCCAGGATAACCTCAAAGTCACCGTCTCCACAGCAGCTGTGTCTACAGGAACGTGGCACCTTGCCTGGCATGTCCCCTCTATTCATTATCTTTGGTCCTTTTGCTGCATTTCCTGGGAAACTGTCCTGATGGTGTAGCCCAATTACTGTGTCAAGGTTTTTATTCCTGCATAGGAAGAAAATTGTCTTTCCATGTGTGCGTACCATGTTTTCCCTTACCACGAGTATATCTAATGCATGTACTTTAATTTTAAATGAAGTATCAGAAAACAGACAGATCATGAAACAGAATCAGAAGTCCTAGCACTTGGGAGAAGCGGCTGCATAGCCAGACACTGTCTCAAAACAAAATGGCAGACACAAAGAACAGAATTGCAGGGCTAGAAACAGGCTCCCTCATTGTTGGCCTTTGTATATAAACCTCTCTCTTTGTATATAAGCCAAATTGTTTGTATGTTGTTGTTCTAAAACAAGATCTTGGCCGGGAGATGGTGGCTCACGCCTTTAATCCCTGCACTTGGGAGGCAGAGGCAGAGGCAGGCGGATTTCTGAGTTCGAGGCCAGCCTGGTCTACAAAGTGAGTTCCAGGATAGCCAGGGCTACACAGAGAAACCCTGTCTCGAAAAACAAAAAACAAAAACAAAACAAAACAAAACAAAAGACCTTAATTCAGGCAATTGTTTTCTTGCAAAGGACCCAAGTTCAATTTCTGGAACCCAAACGGTGACTTACAAGTTTGTAATCCCAGTTCCAGAAGACCCAACAGGCAAGGGGATCAGACATAAACGAATGCATTCATACCCATAAAGAAAAATGAATACATCTAAAACCAAATATTTTTTTAAAAACTTAAAATAATGTCTTACTCTAGTCCAGGCTGACTTGGAAGTCACTCAGTAGCCCAGGCTAGCACTCAATAGCCCAGGTTGGCCTTAAATTTAAAGCAGTCCTCTTTCCTCAGCCTCCCAAGTGTTGGCATGGCATAAGCCACCATGCCCAATTACAGGCGTGGGCCACCACATCCAGCCAGTCAAATTATATATTCATTTTCTGAAACTACATTGTGTGGAGAGGAATGTGGCTTCTCAAAAGAAGTCTGGCCTCTTTTTGGGGGGAGGGGGGCTAATTTTAACCCTTCATATATTTTTGCTATCTCTTTGCTGTGACCAAACACCCAATAAGAAACAACTTAAAGGGGAGAGGAGAGGATGTGTTTTAGGTCGTGGTTTCAGGGGATCCAGTCAATCGAGGCTAAGAAGGGCTGGTGGGAGCTCTATCGCAGTGGGAACGTGTGGGTCTGGGGTCTATAGCTCTCAAGGCCAGCCTCCCAGTGATCCATTTCTTCCAACTAGGCATGTTAGGTTTTGGCAAGGGGCTGATGAGGCCACATGTATACCTGCAGCAACGTCTCTCATATATGCTATGAAGGAAATGCAGCCTGTTTATGAATCTGTGGCCTGGGAATGGACTTCCCAAATGTCCAGATTCCAGGAGATTGGCAGGCACAGTATTCACTTCTGTTAAGAAGTTTATGAGACTCAGGCTGCAGGACTCCAGGGAATCAGAAGTCTCCTGGTACAATGGGTACACCTTAACCAGACAGTCTCCATCTTTCCTACTTCCCCCACAGCCTTGGAGCAACACGTTCCTTCTCCAGAATGCAGGCTGTCCTCACCTGCCACCCAGGAATCGCTAACCCCCTGGCCACTCTCAGGAGCTGTTAACTACTCACCAACTCTTAGGAAGGGGGCCTGAAGCACCCCCCTTCCTAAGAGACCTATAAGGGACCTCTACTCTGAATCATGAACCTGAGCGTTCTTCATATGTTATTCTCTATCCATTGCATTAATGACTCTTTTAATACAGTTCTTACCCTAAAAACAGTCTTATACAAGATTGAACCCCAAATGTAAAATCTTTTAGGGGATACCCCCCAGTGATTTCACAACCTTCTGAAACAGAGACATCCCTGGGCACTACATATTCAAGTATATGAGCCCGTAGTGTCACATGACGCATGCAAACCATAGCACTTCGTGTCTTTGTAACTCATGATGTGCCACTGGAACTACACAGGATGAGATAACGAGCTGTCTCAGGGTTGGGGCTGGCCATGGCAGGAAGACCAAAAGAGGTTAGAAGATTGGGATTTGGGGGTCACAGGATTTCAGCAGAAATGTTGGGGAGTTCCAAATCTTGTGCCATGTGTCAATAGGGAAAACAGAGCTGCTTTTTTGTGGGTTCTTGTTGTGGGAAATATTAAAAAAATGCACTGGCTCGTTCCGGTGCTAGTGCCAGCATAGGTCTGTTCCCGCTGAGTTACTATCCCCAGCTAGTCCCGCTGCGCCCCATTGCTGCTGCGTTCCCAGCTCTCGGTCACGGGTCCCTGGCACCACTAGTTCTTCCTCAGCTATAAACTCGTAGTCTGCGATCCCACAATCCGGTAAATGGAACCGCCAACCTCAGTTCACATCACAACACCCAGTAACCTGGTAAGATCAAGACTCTTAAAGCTTAATTAACCAAATCGATTTATGTATCAGTAATATCACAATTGACAAGAAGCCAATACAATAATTCCAGAACCAATTGATAATGATAAAAGCTTTATCCCAATTATTCTAACCTTACGATATCACAACTACTTGTGGCTAGTAAACACCACGCAGGTTCACGTCTGCCGCCGCCATCTTTCTCCTCCTACCCTGAGACACTCCCCGTCTCTGCAACTCTTAGCTCCGCCTCCCTTTTCCCTGTCCTATCACAGGCTCCCTCTGCACTAAGGTAACTGGACAGGGGAAATCCTGCGACGGGTTCTTGGTCTCATTAGTAAAAAGAACTTTAACATGGACTCAGTAAGAAGCTTAAGGATGATTTTAATTATGTTTGAGAGGAAAACAAGAGGTCTGGCGAGCTGTAAGCCTTGGCAGCTGCCAGGAGGGAGGAAACAACTATGGCAGTTTGAAGGAGTGTTGGCCTCCGTAGGTTCTTGTGTGTGAACACTGGGTTCACAATAGGTGACACCGTTTGAGGAGGTTACAGAGCTGTTAGGAGGAAGAGCCTTGCTGGAGGAAGTATGTCACTGGGTCACTGGGTCACTGGGGGTGTGCTTTGAGGGGTTACAGCCTTCCCTGCCTTGCAGCTCTGTCCCTGTCCCTGTCTGTGTCTCTGTCTCTCTCTCTCTGTCTCTCCCCCCACGCCCTTTCTGTGTGCAGATGAAATCTGACCAGCCATTTTCTACTCCGGTTGCTATCTCTTCCCTGCCACCATTAAGGACGTAAGGAATCATAAACTAAAATAAACCCTTCCTTCCTTAGGTTGCTTTGGTTGTGGTATTGTTGATGTGAAAACTACAGCTATCAGCTTTGTTTGTTTGTTTGTTTGTTTGACAGGGTATCTCTGTTTGAGCTCTGACTGTCCTGAACTCACTCTGAGTATCAGGTTGGCCTCGAACTCACAGAGATCTACCTGCCTCTGCCTCCCAAGTGTTTGGATTAAAGGTGTGCGCCACCATGCCAATCCCACAGCTCTCATCTTAAAGGGAATAAGAGACAGCTCATTCTAGAGCCATTATGAGTACCATGTCCCAGAAACACAGGTTTAGGTTACCCTAAATTCTGTGTTTCAACATGGACACATTTTCATGTTTTGTTTTGTTTCTGTTTGTTTGTTTGTTTGTTTGTTTTGAGACAGGGTTTTTCTGTGTAGTCCTGGTTGTCCTGGAACTCACTTTGTAGACCAGGCTGGCCTTGAACTCAGAAATCCACTTGCCTCTGCCTCCCAAGTGCTGGGATTAAAGGCATGAGCCACCACCGCCCGGCTGTTTTGTTTTTTAAATACAGATTTACAGAAAAAAAAAATTAACCGTAAGTCAAGGCAAATTTAAAATACATTGGGAGATGTGCCAGAGAGGCAGATACATCAAGATGGGGGAAACTTTTTCATTGGCCAAAAATGCTATCTGATGACATTTTTATCTCTTAGATTGGTGGAAATTAGTGTTCTTGCTAAGTTATTGGCTTTTAAGGAGTTTTTCTTTTCTTATTTCTTACTTCCTTTCCTTCTCCCCTTCCTCCTCCTCCTCCTTTTTTTTTTTTTTTTTTTTTTTTTTTTTTTTTTAGGTTCTTGCCACCAAGAGGTTTTTACTTATTATCTCGACGTATTGGTTCAGCTAAAGTCTGGCAAGGAGAAGCTGTTCCAGAAGGCTAAAGCTAGCCCAAGATAAGGTCGTTAGCCTCTGAACCTGCAAAATGCCACCTTCTCCGTGGTGCGGAGAGTCCAGTGGGCCCAGCCCACAATGGAAACACTTCCCGGGAGGCTTTTGTTCATGGCTAGACACAGTTTCTTTGCAGAAAATTTTGTTCACAGTATTTTATCACACCCATAGCCAAAAGGTTGATGGTGTTGAGGGTGGGGGTTCCAGAGAAAAGAGTGAGAGAGAACAGTGTGGAGCCGGGGCTCTGGGAAGGAGGGAGGATAATTATTCCTCCCATCTTCTTAGCATGGCTTTAAGGGAATCAGACTTCCTGGACGGTGGGGTGGATTCTAGGCCAGGGGACTGGTCTACCCAGCTGGATTAGCTCTTCCAGGAGCGGGGAGAAGACAACAGTAAACACGACTGCTTTCAGGGCTACAGATAGAGTCCATTCTTTTGATCAGGAGAAAATAGCTTCTCCTCAATGATTTTTTTTTTTTTTTTTTTTTTTTTTTTTTTTTTTTTTTGGTTTTTGTTTGGTTGTTTGGGTTTTTTTGTTTTTTGTTTTTCCCAGTCAGACAGGGTTTCTCTGTGTTATCCCGACTGTCCTGGAATGCACTTTGTAAACCAAGCTGGACTGGAACTCAGAGAGATCCACCTGCCTTTGCCTCCCAAGTGCTGGGATTAAAGGTGTGCGCCACTGCTGCCCGCTCCTTAAAGAGCATCCGTGGAGCCCCAGTGTCAGTCCTGAAGCCCTGAGAGGCCTTGTAACATTACTACCTAAGGGGCATTTAGGAGATGGGTGGAAATTGTGAAATGAATCCACCCTGTTTCTACCTGGAAAGTTCAGAGACCTCGTTGCTCACTAGAAGGTGTGGGTTGGTGTTTGGAGTCAGCCACACCCTGGTGTATAACCTCCCTCCAAGTGCTGCTTTAGGAGAAGGGAGGTAAGGAATCTGAGTTGCTCCTGGAATTCCTGGCTTCTGGCCAGAACCAAAACAAGGACATTCCCTGCTTCTGGCTAAGGACAAGAGTTAGAACCACTTACTTCCTGGGTACCTGCCCCTAAACTGTCTAACCAGTTTCTAACTCCTGTTCTCATCAGTACCAGCCTAACTTCCTAAGGAGGAGGGACTGAAAATTGAGTTCACCCCTATGGGTAACTGATTTAACCAACCTTGCCTATATTTAAAAATAATATACTCTATAAGATCCCAGGACATCAAAACTTGAGTAAGTATCTGTGGCTACTGGCTGGAAATCATACTGAGGACATGAAAGGATCATGTTGGTAACCCTCCTGCTGCCTGGATCTGAGGTCTTACTCTGCTCCCAGCTCAAACACGCGTGCGCGCACGCGCGCGCGCACACACACACACACACACACACACACACACAAAACCGGAGACAGGGATCTAGAAAAGGAAATACACTTATTTACAACTTTAGCCAGAAGGAAGCCCTTTGGCTACTCTGTGGTTCTTCTTTCTTCCAACCTCCCCCTCCCCCCCCTCCCGTTTAAACCTCCTAACACTAGATGGGAGAGGAAAACTAGAGAGGAACGGGGGCGAAGTTACCATTAGACTACTCGTTAGACTACTTCCTGCTGATGGGGGTGTGTGTAACTTTTTGCTGTCAGGATATCTAATTTCTTCTCCTTGTTTCTTCTTTGATCATGACTACTTAAGAAATCAAAACCAATAGCAACCAACCACCAGATTTCCAAACGTCACTCAATTGCAGAAACTATCTGCAGCTGGCAAAAACACGCCCCTCCAGAGCACGTGGGAAAGCCACGCCCCTCCAGAGCACGCGGGAAAGCCACGCCCCCTCCAGAACACGAGGGAAAGTGCACTCAGCTCAGCTACAGTGGACAGACAGTCTGAAGGAGCCCCTTATCTCCTACTTGGGATTAAAACAAAAACATTCCCATAATATTTCTGTGTGTTTCAAAGGAGCCAGAACCCTCACCACACACCTTGACTATAGCCTCGCCCCTTCTAGAAAATAATAAAGAAGAACCTGAAGGGAGCGTTCATAGATTCAGCTGTGAGGAGCATCATTAGAAGGGCGAGGTCCGCTTTTACTGGAAGATGGCTCCTCTTCTGGCACTTGTGCCTCCGGTGGTTCCTCCTCTGATTCCAGGGCTTCAGGCTGTCCTCACCTTCATCATGAGGTTTCCCAGACAAACTATGATTGTTCAGAGTCCCCAGCATACTGTCACACTGCCAGAATTTGCTCTAGGTGTATTTGTGTGTGGTTCTAACTGGATCCCTTTGCTATAGTTAAACTACAACGGCAAGAACGGCTCTTTACTGAGTTCTCCGAGTCCTTCCAGCGGCGTGTCCGACCTGAGGGGTCTCAGAAACCCCCATATTTTCAGTTGGTGTCTGGAGTGTCAGTCTCAGGAAGACTGTTCTTGTGACTGTGACACTGGTCCCTCATAGACAGGAGGCCTTTTGAGGAGAGCATGCCACGCTTCCATAGGAGGGCCGTAAGGAACAACACTCGTGTGACCACAGATACACCTTAGCTTGCAGTAGGGGGACGTCAGAGAACGTCCTTCGTTCTCCAGGCTTTTCTGCTCTAATGAGATTGGAAGATATTAGGGTTCGGCAGGTATCCTCAGAGCAGTTCCAGGTCATCATGTCCTGAAACAGGGAATTGGATAGAGACACAGAAATAGTGACATAACATGTGTGGTGGTTTGAATAGGCTTGTCCCAGAGAGTGGCACTATTAGGGGGTGTGGCCTTGTTGGAGTGGGTGTGGCCTTGGAAGTGGAGACACTGTGGGGGTGGGCTTTAAGACCCTCTGACTAGCTTCTGAGCAGTCAGTCTTCTCCTGTTTGCCTTGGGAGCAAGACATAGAACTCAGCTCCTCCAGCCCCACATCTACCTAGATGCTGCCATGCTCCAGCCTTGATGATAATGGACAGAACCTCTGAACCTGTAAGCCAGCCCCAGTTAAACGTCCTTATAAGAGTAGCCTTGGCCATGGTGTCTGTTCACAGCAGTAAAACCAAGGAAGTTTACTAAGAGATAAGAGGCCCAGCTGGGCAGTGGTGGTGCCCGCCTGTAATCCCAGCACTCTGGGAGGCAGAGGCAGGCAGATTTTTGAGTTCGAGGCCAGCCTGGTCTACAAAGTGAGTTCCAGGACAGCCAGGGCTATACAGAGAAACCCTGTCTCGGAAAAATAAAAATAAAAATAAAAAGAGAGAGAGGGAGAAGGAAGAGGGGAGAGGGGAGAGGGGAGGGGGGAGAGGGGAGGGAGAGAGGGGAGGGGGAGAGGGGAGAAGGGAGAGGGGAGAGGGGAAAGAAGTGGCCCATCAGGGGGCTGGAGAGATGGCTCAGTGGTTAAGAGCACTGAGTGCTCTTCCAGCGGTCCTGAGTTCAATTCCCAGCAACCACATGGTGGCTCACAACCACCTGTAATGGAATCTGATGCCCTTTTCTGGTATGTCTGAAGAGTGACAGTGTACTCACATACATTAAATAAATAAATCTTTAAAGAGAAGCCGGGCGTGGTGGCACGTGCCTTTAATCCCAGCACTTGGGAGGCAGAGGCAGGCGGATTTCTGAGTTCGAGGCCAGCCTGGTCTACAGAGTGAGTTCCAGGACAGCCAGGGCTACACAGAGAAACCCTGTCTCGAAAAAACCAAAATAAAAAAAAAATCTTTAGAGAGAGAGAGAGACAGACAGACAGACAGACAGACTCATCAGGCTGGAGCAGAAAAAAACAAATTTCTCTGTTCTGAAGAACGGCTACACAAAGGCCACATTGTGTGGGCTTTAGGGCTCATTTGCATAATACTGCTTCCTTGGCTTTCTTCTTTATTCCTTAAGTCCATACCAGGGTGTAATAATGACGCATAGGTTACCTTCACTCTGAGCCACTAACTGAATTTAGTTGGTCTCCTAGGGGACATGGCCAGCCTTCCTCTTTGTGTGGGTAGGTATGTATTCATGTGGTATGTATATGTACATGTTTTCATGTGTGTGTGTGTGTGTGTGTGTATGTGTGTGTGTGTGTGTGTGTGTCCATGTGGAGGACTGAAGTCATCTCCTCATGTGTCTTCCTTAGCCATTTTTCACCTTATTTTTGAAGCAGGGTCTCCAGTCTGGGCATGATGGTACATGCCTGCGATCCTGGTGCTTGGGACATAAAAGCAGAAGAATCAGACATTCAAGGCCTGCATGGCAACATAGAAAGTTCAAAGTCAACCTTGGGGGCTGGAGAGATGGCTCAGCGGTTAAGAGCACTGACTGCTCTTCTGAAGGTCCTGAGTTCAAATCCCAGCAACGATACAGTGGCTCACAACCATCCGTAATGAGATCTGACACTTTCTTCTTGTGTGTCTGAAGACAGCTACAGTGTACTTACATATAATAATAAATAAATCTTAAAAAAAAAAAAGTCAACGTTAGTTACACAAGACCCTGCCATGGGTGTGGGGTCGGTTGGGTAGGGAGGAGAGAGAGAATAGACATGTGTGGGTGGCTCTTCTCACCCGACCCCCTCAGTTTCTCATTCCCTTAGAACCCTGGTATTTTGACTGGACTCTCTTTTTTGTCTTATTCTCTTGTGCCCTCTCTCCTTGCCACCCTCTCCCTGCCAGTCTTCCTCTCTCCCACCCCCCAACTCCTCTCATGGCCTGGTTCAGCCTGCTGGCCCTATTTAGTCTGCTACTTTCTGTCCCCGCTCTGGATTCTTCCAGACACCTCTGGATATACTTTCCCTCCAGTCAACAGTAAAAACCTTCACCTTGCAGGGTGGTGGTGGTGTACACTGATAAATTATTTCTGCCAGGCAGATTTCTGAGTTCGAGGTCAGCCTGGTCTACAGGCTCCAGGACAGCAGGACTATACAGAGAAACCCTGAAAAACACCAAAAAAAAAAAAAAAAAAAAAAAAAAAAAGAAATTATTTCTGCCAATGAAATGAGTCAAAGCCCCAGTGGAGGCCAGGGAATCTGTGTTGGGAGGAGAGAGAGAGAGAGAGAGAGAGAGAGAGAGAGAGAGAGAGAGAGAGAAGGAGAGGAGAGGAGAGGAGAGGAGAGAAGAGAAGAGAAGAGAAGAGAAGAGAGAAGAGAAGAGGAGGAGAGAGGTGAGGAGAACTGTGATAGAGAAAGAGAGAAAAAGAAGGAGGGAGCAGAGAGAACAAAAATGCCTGGATCATATAGAGAAAAGCCACTGAGGGAAGGGCAGCCCAGCCCCTGGCCTGGAAAGGTGAGGGTTGAGGACAGGGTCTGCCAGTAGGGACTAAGGGATGCTGGGAGAAATGGAGGCCAGGTCTGCTTTGGTAAAATATGCACCTCAGGCCCTTGTCTCAGGGTCTGAAACCAAACACACACTTTTAATCCTAGCACTTCCGAAGCAGAGGCAGGTGGATCTCTGTAAATTTGAGGCTAGCCTGGTCTACAGAGTAAGTTCTAGGGCAGCCAAGGCTACATTGAGAACCCTTGTCTCAAAACAAACAAACAACGTGGTGGCACATGCCTGTAATCTCAGCACTTGGGGTTGGGGGGGGGGCAGAGGCAGGCGGATTTCTGAGTTCGAGGCCAGCTTGGGCTACAGAGTGAGTTCCAGGACAGCCAGGACTACACAGAGAAACCCTGTCTCGAAAAAACCAAACCAAACCAACCAAACAAACAAAACAAAATAACAATAAAAACAAAAAAACCTTCCTCTCAACCATTCCCAGAAGCAGACAGGTTCTGGGTTTATACAGGAAGAAGGTGGAGCAACCGAATTATTGATATATGTGATAATTTGATTACAGTTTCATGAAGTTATGTGGGTGCTGCAGCTAATTTCCCCAAATTACATAGCATGTGATTGTTATCGATGTTTTAGGACAAAACACCCTGATTACTAGAGTCCTAACAGACTAGGGTTTATGTGGGGATCAGGTTATACATAATCTATCTTGTACAAAACTGTGGTTAAAAGATTATGCCTTGCTGGGCGGTGGTGGCGCACGCCTTTAATCCTAGCACTTGGGAGGCAGAGGCAGGCGGATCTCTGAGTTCGAGGCCAGCCTGGTCTACAGAGTGAGTTCCAGGACAGCCAGGGCTATACAGAGAAACTCTGTCTCGACAAAAAACAAAAACAAACAAACAAAAAAGATTATGCCTTGCCGGGTGGTGGTGGTGTACACCTTTAATCCCAACACTTGGGAGTCAGAGGCAGGCGAATTTCTGAGTTCCAGGCTAGCCTGGTCTACAGAGTGAGTTCCAGGATAGCCAGGGCTACACAGAGAAACCCTGTCTCGAAAAAAACCAAAAAAAAAAAAAAAAAAAAAAAAAAAAAAAAAAAAAAGATTATGCCTTATCAGGAACGATTCCATTTTGCAATGCATCAGTTTGCTGTACGGGAGAACAATGGCTAAGGCAGAAATAATTCTCATTTTGCTTTATGTAAACAACTATCATGAACCATAATGCATAGACTGGTACATAACTCACTCATTAATAAAAAGTTACCACCAATGAACTTACTGAAGTAAACCAGGAGCACCCAGTAAACTTATCAAACCCTCCAGACCAATGTAAAATGAAACCCCCTCACCAAGGCTGTATAAAAGTCAGGTCCTGCCAGCTATAGAGCAGGCCTCTAATTCTAAGCCCTTGAAAGAGGCGAGACGGTATCTGTGTACTCAAGGACAGCCTGTTGTACAGACAACCCTGGTCAGCTAGGGCTACATAGTAAGATCATGCTTAAAAATGATACAATAAAGGTTTGCAGAGATACCGCATCATTTAAGCACCCTTGCTGCTCTTGCAAAGGATGGGGGTGGAGTTCCCTGAGCCCTCATGACAGCTCACAACCATCTGGAATTCCAGTTCCACAGACACCCAGTGCCTTCCTCTGGCAGCTTTGGGAATGTTTTTGCCTGTATGTATGTCTGTGTACCACATGCATGCTTGGGGCTGTCTTTCAACCACATGGGGTAGGATACGGCCAACAGGCAATGAACTCTCAGGGCTTCAGTTCAGCAGGACTACCTGCTTCATGTGGCCCACTGTGATCACCGTTGGTCAGACCAGATCTTGTTTTCCCAATTCAACCTTAGACCTTTGCCTTGAACGAGCTCTACACAGCTGCAGTGGGCTGGCTTTGTTGATATCTTATCACCTGCAGTGGTATGGGCTGCTTTGGCTCCCAGCCTTGGCCTCCAGTGAGGCCTCCTTCATAGCTCTCAGTAACTTATATCTCTCCATTAAGTGTTCTGATGAGTGTTTATATTAGTAGTTAAAATAGTCAGACAGTGGAGTCGCATGCCTTTAATCCCAGCATTCTGCAGGTAGAGAGAGGCAAGCGGGTCTCTGTGCGTCTGAGGCCAGCCTGGTCTACAAAGGGAGTTCAGGGACATCCAAAGCTACACAGAGAAACTCTGTCTTTTTTGTTTGTTTGTTTTTGTTTTTCGAGACAGGGGGTCTCTGTGTAGCCCTGGCTGTCCTGGAACTCACTCTGTAGACTAGGCTGGCCTCGAACTCAGAAATCCACCTGCCTCTGCCTCCCAAGTGCTGGGATTACAGGCATGCACCACCACGCCCGGCAAAACTGTGTCTTAAAAGACCAAAAATGGGGGCTGGAGAGATGGCTCAGCGGTTAAGAGCACTGACTGCTCTTCTGAAGGTCCTGAGTTCAAATCCCAGCAACCACATGGTGGCTCACAACCATCTGTAACAAGATCTGACACCCTCTTCTGGAGTGTCTGAAGACAGTGACAGTGTACTTACATATAATAATAAATAAATAAATCTTTAAAAAAAAAAAAGACCAAAAATGTGCCAAGGGGAATCAGGATCCTTTGTTCAGTATAACCACAGCACGGAGGCAGCTTGTAGTTGTATTGTTAGTTATTACATTCTAACGCTGTGGGAAGACATTAATGATCTGTGAACTCAAGGCAGAGTGTACTCATGAGATGTGGTCACAAATCCCGATATGCTAATTAGAGTAAAAAATCTTGAAAAGACAGTCAACTGTTGTGGCCACACTGGGAGGTACAAAGAACGATGTACCTCAAGTCCATGCTCAGCAAACTGACAAAAACCTTAAGACTCGATGGAAGCTAAGGAAAGATTGGGGTGGGAGCATTGTTGTGGGAAATAGTAAAAAATGACCCACCAACTCTCCTGGCCCGCCCGGCCATGGTCCTGCTTTAGTACCTGCCGGCACTGCCAGGCCACAACAATATGTCACTGCGATCTCACATTCCAGTAACTAAGTGGGACCGCCAACCTCGCAGGCGCATATCACAATACCCAGTACCCCGGTAGAATCAAGACTCTTAAAGCTTAATTAACCAATCAGATTTAGGTATCAATAATATCACAATTTACAAGATGTCAATACAATAATTTTAGAGCCAATTGATAATGAAATCATAGCTACTTGTGGCTGATAAACGCCACGCAGGTACACGTCCAAAGCCATCTTGGTTCCCCACTTTCTGGGATATTCTCTCTCTCTCTCTCTCTCTCTCTCTCTCTCTCTCTCTCTCTCTCTCCAACTCTTAGCTCAGTATTACCGTCATAGATGATCACCCTCACCGGGTCTGAGTTCCCTCCCTCTTAAGCTGCCCATTGCTTGAGGGACAGTTTGGCACCTTAGCAATGATTTGACAAAACCAGCTCTGTCAGTCAGCAGGTTCTCGAGGGACGGAGTGAGGATTAAAAAAAAAAAAAAAGAAAAAGACAATTAGACAACATTATAACATGACTCCAGCCAGTTCTGGAACTGAAGTGGATTTATTTTTTCCCAGTTTGCTTTTATATCATTCTAGGTACATGCAAAGAAGACGGTCAGTCCTAAGGCATAAAGAGTAGTAAGGAGCAGACAAAGCATAAACAAAGGTCCTGTCGTTACTGTATTCAGGGTCTAAAGAACACAATCCTCCGCTCTATTCATCTTGAGCCTACTTCCTTGTCCTAGCCCGATGCCAGATTCCTAGAAGGCAGCACCAAGAGCTCCCCACTTCGGTCTGCAGTCTCTAAGGTGGGGTCTTACTATGTAGCTCGTCCTCAGCCCGTGCGTCTAAGTCTGAGAAACCTGACTGGGAGACGAAGAAAGACAGAGAGGAGTAAAGCAAAGCTGGTGTCAGGTGGTGCTCCTGTGCTTGGATGGAGATGTAGCAGCAGCCCAGGCACATTTATTGTATATAGTAGGAAAGAGCAAGCTGTCTAGCTAATCTTGGTAGGAGGGGTCTGTAGGGGAACAGGCTCTGTGTGTATGTGTTGGGGGCGGGGAGGGGGGGTTGACCAGACAGTCATTGGGGACAAGAGAGCTGTGGTTGGCATTTCTTGCAATGCAGTGTTTAGCTGAAGGTCAGCTGTTGGTCAACATTCTTCCTCAGACCAGGGAAGACCTTGCCATTCCCATGAGGCTGTGGCATTGGCATCCTTGACATGGCTGTGCTTATGTCAACAGTGGCGTATTTATACAGGAGTTCACCATTCCTCACATAACCCGGGCTGACTTTCAATTCACTGTGTAGCCCAAGCTGACCTTGGGTTTGCAGTAATCATCCTACCTCAGCCACCCAAGTGCTGGGAAAACAGACGTTTGCCACCATATCTGGCTTATCACAAAGATGTAAAAGTTATGCTTGGTTCTTCCTCCCAGCCCCATGCTCCCAGAAATAAGACTTAGACTCAAAATATACTTACAAATACCTTGGCCAAAATGCTAGGCACTATTCTGACTAGACCCTAACTAAAAAAAACCCAATTATTTTAGCCTACATCCTGACACATGGCTGGTTACCCTGCTCGGGTACCATTCGTTTGCCTCCCCATCTCTTTCCAGGCTGGTCTCCTGCCTTACTCTCTCCTAGAATTCTTTTTTGTTTTGTTTTGTTTTGTTTTGTTTTGTTTTGTTTTGTTTTGTTTTGTTTTCGAGACAGGGTTTCTCTGTATAGCCCTGGCTGTCCTGGAACTCACTCTGTAGACCAGGCTGGCCTCGGACTCAGAGATCTGCCTGCCTCTGCCTCCCAAGTGCTGGGATTAAAGGCGTGCGCCACCACTGCCCGGCTCTAGAATTCTTTCTCCTCCCAGATCTCCCATTTCCCATTTCATGCCTAAGCCATAGGCCATGGGCTTTTTAATTGGCAGGTGATGCATCGATACAATAGACAAGTTAGTCTCTCTATAAGATGCTATTGATCAGTCTCATTGTTTCTGGAATCAGGGGTAACTGTGGGTTGAAAGACTGGAGACCTTCAGGTGTCTTTGGAGGTTCTAGAGTATGACATTGTAAAGCCACTGTGTCCCACACTGACATAAGATACCTGTTAAGTGAACTCTTTCCCCTAGGCAGCTGCAAACAAGCGTCTAAGGGCTCCAATGACAGACCAAAGCACAAGTCTCCCAAAGACCAACCGAGGGAACTACTAGGTGATTATAGCTCTTAGCTATGGAGTCTGTTAGGCTTACTTACTGAGCATGAGCGAGGGGCCACTTACAGGAACATGGGTAACTCCCTAAAGCAGCTGCATCACTGATGTCTCACTACGGGGTGGATGACAAGTTCCTCATAGCTCATAGGTGAGATCCTCCCACCCCATTGCAGCACAGATCACCCCCACCCCGCCCACAGCATAGATAGAATCCTCTCCCTTCACCAGCACAGAGGGAGTCCTCCCCATAGCAGCACAGAGTCCTCCCCAAGGCAGTATAGATGAGACCCTCCTCAGCGTAGCAGTACATATCATGCCTTCCCCATGGCATAAAGGGACTCCTCTCCCATAGCTGGGTAGTCCTCCCCTTAGCTACATAGATGAAATCCTCCTCCCCACAGCTGTGTGAAAGAAGTCCTCCTCCCATAGTTGCATGGATGAAGTCCTCCTCACCCCTTAGCAGCACAGATGAAGTCCTCCCCATTGCAGCACAGCACAGGTAGAGTCCTCCCCCATCATGGTCCCAGCGAACCCCTCCTCTCGGTTAACCTTCCGGCCTCTGCGTACCGCAGCGCTTTAGAGGGCCATGCAGCTGGGGAGGAGCTGCACGCAGATGGGCGGTGCAGCAGGAAGTTGCTGGAATCTCAGACGAGCATCCAATAGCCCTGTTCAGCTCCTTCTATGGGGGAACGTCAGCAGGTTACAGGCTGGATCTCTAGGGCCTCTTGCGAGAAGACATGGCTGCCGTGATGTGGATGATGACTGTGATGTTCAGTGGACAGCACTCCACACCAAAACTTTAAAAGGATAGGTTGGTTTTTTTTTTGTTTTGTTTTGTTTTTGTTTTGTTTTGTTTTGTTTTTTTGGTTTTTCGAGACAGGGTTTCTCTGTGTAGCCCTGGCTGACCTGGAACTCACTCTGTAGACGAGGCTGGCCTCGAACTCAGAAATCCGCCTGCCTCTGCCTCCCAAGTGCTGGGATTACAGGCGTGCGCCACCACGCCCAGCTAAAAGGATAGGTTTTTAAAAATGGAGGCAGGGATGGAGAGATGGCTCAGCGGTCAGGAGCACCAGGGTCTCTTCCAGCAGACCCAGGTTTAATTTCCACCGCCCACGGGGCAGCTCACCACTGGCAGCAGCTCCAGCTTCAGTGGTTATGATGCCCTCTCCGCCCTCTGCAGCACAACGCCCACACCAGATGCACAGACACACACGCAGGCAAAGCATCCACATCCATAACATACAGATAAATCTTGTAAAAGGATCGGGGGCAGAGGTGCCGGGCTTGTCCTCCGGCGTCAGATACCCGTGAGCCGCAGCACGGCCATTCCCACTGCTGTGGCCAGTGCTGGGCAAGAAGCAATTTAAAGGGGAAAGGGTTTATTTTGGCTCATGGTTCGGGGACAGAGTCTATCATGTGGCAGGAGCATGAGGTGGCAGTGATTGCATCAAACAGAGAGAGATGTTCTTTCGTTGTTCCATGTGTGTGTGTGTGTGTGTGTGTGTGTGTGTGTGTGTGTGTGGTGGGGGGGTACATTCCCATGTGCCTCTGGGCATACACGCAACCCTTGGAGGCCAAAGAAAGATGTTGGATGTTCTTTTCCATCACTGTCCACCTATCTCCCTGATACAGGGCTCTCTCGCTGAACTGGTTTTCTGTTTAGGCTAGACTGGCCAGGCTCTGTCTATCTACACACACACACACACACACACATCCCCCACACCATACACACACACTCCACACCATATATACACACTATACCCCCCATTCACACACACACACACACACACACACACACACACACACACACCACACATACACTATATCACACTCACTACACCATACAAAAAACACTCATACTACACCATACACACACTCACACTATACCGTACATACAGGCACACACACACCACACCATACACACAAACACACTATAATACACACACACACAGACACACATACACACACACACAGAGACACACATACACACACACACCACACCACCTGGTTTACAAGCATCCGAAACCCTGCTGGGTTTTTCTTTTTCTTTTTTTTTTCTTTTTTTTTTTTTTTTTTTTTTTTTTGGTTTTTCGAGACAGGGTTTCTCTGTGTAGTCCTGGGTGTCCTGGAACTCACTCTGTAGACCAGGCTGGCCTCGAACTCAGAAATCCGCCTACCTCTGCCTCCCAAGTGCTGGGATTACAGGCGTGAGCCACCACGCCCGGCTCCCTGCTGGGTTTTTCACAAGGATGTTTGAAAGGTTCAAAGTCAGTTCCTCATGCTCACAGGACACGTGCTTAGGTGCCTTACCACCGAGAGCCATGTCCTCAAACACTGTCCCTCCTCCTCTTGTTTGAGACAGGGCCTTTTATACCCCAGGCTGGCTTCAAATTCACGGTGTAACAGCAGCTGGTTCTTAACCCCTCTAATTCTGCTTCCACCTTCCAGCCTCCACCTTCCAAGTACTTGGACCGCAGCTGCCTGACACCACTTTCAGATATCTTATTTTCCCCATTCTTTAGCTGCTCTAGAACCACACCCATGGGATGGTGCTGCTCACATTCTGGAAGGCTGTTCTCCTCTCAACTAACCTCTCTAGAAAAACCCTCACAGACACACCCAAGGAGGCACCTCGGTAAAGCCCTGGGTGGTTCTTAATACACTCAAGTTGGCAAAATAAACATCATAGGAGTTCAACTGGAAAGTCAGCCTTTTAAGCAAAGCAGTTTTATTGCCTGCTTCATGATTACCTTTATATAACATCCATTTCTAAAAATTTATTATACTGCTGGGCGGTGGTGGCACGTGCTTTTAGTCCCAGCACTTGGGAGGTAGAGGCAGGTGGATTTCTGAGTTCAAGGCCAGCCTGGTCTACAAAGTGAGTTCCAGGACAGTCAGGGCTACACAGAGAAACCCTGTCTCGAAAAACCACACTGTATAATAAAAAAAAATTTTTTTTTCTGAGACAGGGTTTCTCTGTGTAGCCCTGGCTGTCCTGGAACTCACTCGGTAGACCAGGCTGGCCTCGAACTCAGAAATCCGCCTGCCTCTGCCTCCCAAGTGCTGGGATTAAAAGTGTGCGCCACCACGCCCGGCTCATAAGGCTATTTTTATGTAAGCAAATAATACTTTCTGAGCATTTTCTCTCTCCCTCTCCTCTCCACCCCACCCTCACCCCCATCCCTTCTCTACGATGGATCTCAGTATAGCTGGCCTTCAACTTGAAATGTAGCTGATAACAACCTGAAGTTCTGGTCCTCCTGCCTCCCCCTCCCAGATGCTGGGCCAACGTATAAGATGCCGTGAACTGAACTCTAAGCTTCCTGTGTGCTCGACAAGCACCTACCCAACTGAGCTGCATCCTCAGACCTGTAGAATATTCCTGAAGTAACGAAATTAGGGAAATACAGATGATAATAGTGCTGATAAGGGACTGGGGGGCGCGGAGAGGAAGGTAAACATATCCAGAACAACACAGGGGTGACCTGTGACGACTGAACTGTTTTTGTGCCTCAGTCAGGATCTCACACTGGTCCAAGCTGGCCTTAAACTCGTGATCCTCCGACCTCAGCTTCCGAAGTAGTAGGATCACAGGCCTGCACCACACTCAAGTGACTGAGTCTGAGCTATCTTAAATTCTACGTCACTGAATTGGCCACGACATGGGCCTAATGTGTGCAGATCATTTTGCAACTTGCCTTTTCTGAGGCTTTTTCTGCAGAAAACACAGCCCCACCTCTGCTTTCCTAGTTCCATTTTGTTTCATTACGTGGCCACTCCCCAGGTCCCCAGCTCCTCCTCAGTTGTCCTGAGGTGTTCTGGTGACCAGCTGAGCTGGCTCCTTTTTTTTTTTTTTTTTTTTTTTTCCATTCTTTCAAACTCACCTTCTCGGATCTGGTTCACACCTATCATCTCAGCCCTTGGGAAGCTGAGCCTGGAGGAATAAGAGTTTCAGACCATCCATCCCCCCTGTCTCAGAACACACAAATGGAATGCAACTTCAGCCTCGCCTCAGGGGTCGGCCTTCTCCTTTATCACTGCATTTTGGAGTGTTTGTGGAGCAGATTCCAGTCGATTGCATTTAAAGTTTTAGAATACCACATCAAATTGTCCTGCAAAATTAGGTTGTGTCAAAGTTCCCCCCTGTGGTGATGAGGCCTGTGGTTGGTCCTTGGTGTTCTCAGTGAGATTATTTACTTGTTCCCATCCCTACGACCTTTCTTCCAGTTAGTGTTTTCCGTCCCCAGCTCTCTGTAGTCTCTGTAGCTCAAAATGTTGGGTGTAGAAATGACCTGATTTTCTGATGATCATTCAGTCAACTAAAAGCTCAAAGGACAGTGGAAGAAAAACATGAAACTGAAGCCGGGAGGCAGAGGTACACACCTTTAATCCTAGCAGTTGGGAGGCAGAGGCCGGCAGATCTCTGTGTTTGAGTCCAGCCTGATCTATCTATTAGCAGTGAGTTCCAGAACAGCCAAGGTTGAACAGAGAATCCTCGTTTTGAAAAAAGGAAAGAAAAAAAAAAAGCAAATGAAGTTTTTCAAAATAAATAAATTAATAATTAATAAAGTTGACAAAGCTGATATAGGGCTGGAGAGTGTCTTAGAGGATAGAATACTGTGTGTGTGTGTGTGTGTGTGTGTGTGTGTATCAGGTATCAGACGTTTATGGTGAGAGATGGTGTTACTGTTGATAATAATAAAAATAAACTATTGCGCAAGTACACATGCCGGGAAGATTTGTTAACTCCTCCTCTAGAGATACCAGCCCTCCAGAGTAGAGGGCGTTACCGTGTTCTTATTATATAGATGCCTTGGTGATAGATAAGTAGGCGTTAATTAGGTGGAGAAAGGTCGTGAACGAGATGGAATTCCGGGTGGAATGGAAGGAAGGTGTGCACAGAGACCGGAGGCACGGACAAGCGAAGTGTAATTCAGAAGACGGGAGAAACAGCCAGAGGCAACTAGAAGACAGGGAACAAAGTTAGAAAGAGCCCATGAATGGGGATACGGCTGTTTCTCATGTCTTCCCTACACAGGTGGGTGAACTCGCGTGCGGGGGATGGGGGAGAAAGAGAGAGAGAGAGAATCTAATCTTCAACACTCTGTTAATGATGGCACAACACTGGGTATCTTGGGAGGGATAAACCCTTCATTTTTGATGTTCTGGAGTCAGCAAGTCTAATAGTGAAGCACTGATAGGTTTGGTTTCTGGTTACAAAATGTCTCCCTGTCGCTGTGGCCTCACATTGTCGAAGGGGAGAGGGCGAGAGAGGACACCACACCTTAAAGACCAAAAGGCAGAACAGAGCAAATCCACCAGCGATCGACCTTGTCAACCTGGCCGGGTTTAGCATCGCCGCTGCCGGGAACACCAGCGTCTGGGCGCGCTGGGAGGTGCGCTCTAGAAGGAACGCAGACGCAGACACTGGCTAAAATGTGGGAGAGCGCATTCCAGGGGGCCTGCCTGGGTTCTGGACTGAGCAGAAGGAAAGGGGGGCCTGAGCAGCGCTGTCCATGCCTCTCTGCCCCTGCTCTGATGCCCTGCACCCAGTGCTCCTGGCGCCGCCCTTTCCAAACCCCGACCGCCGGCAACCACAGACCACCAGCAGAAGAAACCCTTCCTTCCCTAAGTACGTTGCTTATGTGAGAGATTTTGGTCATGGCAACAGGAAACATAAGGGATACAGTCCTTTAACAACCCATTTTATCAGCATCATCATTCCATTCAGGAGGACCAAGTTCCCATCACCTAAACCCGTCCATTAAGCCCCTCCTTCCCACAGTGTGGCATTGGGAACTGACTTTCTACCTCTCTAGCTTTAGGGGATGTGTTTAGAGCACAGCAGGTGTATCAAGTCCAAGTGTGAAGGGGCCTGTGTTGGTTTCTGTTGCTGGGATTAAAATGCTATGACCTAGGCACCTTATAGAAGAAGGAGTTTATTTTGGCTTAAGGTTCCAGAACGATAAGGGTCCATTATGTTGGGGAAGCATTGCATCAGGCAGGCAGGTGGCCGAAGCAAGGAGAAAATGAACTGTATGCAGGGTCCAAAGCCCATTCCTAGGGCCACACCTCCTCCAGCAAGGGCCACACTTCCTAAATCTCCCCAGACAGTGTCAGCCCCCGGGACTCCGCATTCAGACGGCTGAGCCTAGAGAAGACATTTTCCTTCAAACTACTACAGGGCCCATGTGCACTGGTAAAGAGTCAGTTTTACTCCTCTGAATAATGGGTCGTTTTCCTTTCCTCAGCATGGGATAGTGATGAAGAGAGCTTGTCTGGGGCTGACTAATCCAGAGAGAAAGAGAAGAGAGGAGCAGTCTGGAAAACAACCAAAGCAATTAGCGCTTGCCCGAGATGTCTGAAAAGTTACAATGTTTAAGCTAAAATATAAGACAGCAGCTGCTGCTGGGCAGGGCTGATGATCGTGTGCATGAGAAGGAACAAAGTCACCTTTCTTCTCTTCTTTTTAAGATTTATTTGTTTGTTTTATGTAGGTACACTGTTGCTGTCTTCAGAGAACGCCAGAAGACTGCATCATATTACAGATGGTTGTGAGCTGCCATGTGGATCTTTGGAAGAACAATCAGTGTTCTTAACCACTGAGCCGCCTCCTCCCTCCCTCTCTCTTTCTTTTTTGGTTGGGGGTGAGGCTTCAAGACATAGTTTTCTGTGCATCCCTGGCTGTCCTAGACCTCTGTAGACCAGGCTGGCCTCTAACTGAGAGCTCTGCCTGTCTCTGCCTCCTGGCAGATTAAAGGTGTACTCCACCACCGCCAGGCTTGACATTTTTTTTAAACGTTTGTTTCATTATTTTATTGTTTAGTTATATGTGTCTGCACCATGGCATGTATGCCAAGATCAGAAGACAGCCTTCAGGAGTCGGTTCTCTCTTATTACCATATGGTTTCTGAGAATCCTTCAGACTTCTGTGTCACACACACACATGCACAAGCCACAGCACATGTGAGGATGAGAGAACAACTCGCAGGTGTCTGCTCTCTGCTTCTACCATGTGCACTCATGGCTCACTGGTCTTGTGTCCTCCCTTACATACACACACACACACACACACACACACACACACGTGCACCAAGACAGGGTTTCTCTGTATAGGCCTGGCTGTCCTGAAACTTGCTCTGCAACCAGGCTGGCCTCAAACTCTAAGATCAGTGGGCCTCTGCCTCTCAAGTGCTGGGACTTCGAGCGTGCACCACCACTGCCCAGCCCTTTGTGTCTTCTTTTAAATGAGTTCCCAGCAAATATTTGCTATTTCTCATTTTTGCATTTCTTCTAGCAAATACAGTAGCTTTTCCTTTGTTAGGTTAGGGACCCACGAGACCACCTGCTTTTCGGTCATGGTC
Organism: Apodemus agrarius; assembly: GCA_964023405.1. Taxonomy (NCBI): domain Eukaryota; kingdom Metazoa; phylum Chordata; class Mammalia; order Rodentia; family Muridae; genus Apodemus; species Apodemus agrarius. The sequence goes on from OZ030018.1 coordinate 70,121,605, forward strand.
AGCACCCGGTGTAAGAATGCATGCATGCAAGCTGGGCGTGGTGGCGCATGCCTATAATCCCAGCACTTGGGAGGCAGAGGCAGGCAGATTTCTGAGTTCGAGGCCAGCCTGGACTACAGAGAGAGTTCCAGGACAGCTAGGACTACACAGAGAAACCCTGTCTCGAAAAAACCAAAAAAAAAAAAAAAAAAAAAAAAACCAAAAAAAAAAAAAAAAAAGAATGCATGCATGTACATGTCTACAGTTCATGAAACCTCAGGAGTCTACAAACTACTGACATGTGCATTTCCTAAACTGAGAGCCCTCTGTGTCCAGCAGACAGGGGCTGTCTGTACGTTATGGGGAATTAAGATCGAATCCTATTAACTCTACGTTATCGAAGGAAAGTGAGAAGCATGAAATCAATTAATTAGTAACTTGGATACATTTTCGAATGGGATACACAGAAAGGTTAAAATAATAGGGTAGACCAGGTGTGGCACACGTGCCTTTACTCCCTCAGTGCACTGGAAAATAGAGATCATAGGATCTCTGTGACTTTGAGGTTAGCCTGATCTACATAGTGAATTTTAGACTTGCCAGGATCCTCTGTTAAATAGTAATCAGTAAGCAAATAAAGAAATAATAAGAAATAAAAAGTGGAAGGGGGGCAGGTGAGAAGCTTTTTAGTCCATTGGCATGGGGAGAGAGACTTCCCTGGCCCCATGCCTGTCTCCAGCTGGGCTGGGCTTCCCAAGAAAGGCCAAAGTGTGCAGTGCACACTCCCGCTTTAGGGTAAACAGAGGTGGTCACTATGTGGTCAGAACTCTGCCGAGCCTTGCCTAACTGTTATCTCTAACTCTGACCATAGAAAACAGTGGTGACTATTATTACCAACCTGCTGAGAAAATTGAATTTCAAGCCCAGAACTAATTTCAACCCAGGCAGAGTGCTGGAGTGTGCAGACATCAGTGGCGATTATTTTTTTTTCTTTTCTGTTTTTATTCTACATGGTGCTTTGGGTGGGTTTGAATGTCTTGTGATTTTATATAGTATGCTGTCTTAGTTAGGGTTTCATTCCTGGGAAGAGACACAAAAAACCATGGCAACTCTTATAAAAACAACAACAACAACAACAACACAACAAATTTAACTGGGCTGAATTACAATTTCAGAGCTTTAATTCACTATCGCCATGGCGGGAAGCATGGCGGGTAGGCAGACAGACACGGTGCTGAAGGAGCCAAGAGTTTACACCAGGAGCCGCAGGCAGCAGAAGGAGACTGGGAACCATGCTCCACGCATCTTAAGCACGTGAGAGCTCAAAGCCCGCCCCCACAGTGACTCACTTCCTCCAACAAGGCCACGCCTCCTAATAGTGCCACTCCCTTTGGCCAAGCATTCAAACACGTGAGACTACGAGGGCCATTCCTATCAAACCTTCATATGCGCTAATGAAAACAAAACCAAAGAACAAACAAAAAGGAAACAAGCACCTGCGTAGCAGAAATTTCAAACTTGTTCAGTAAAAAGATGGAAAAGAGAGGAAAGATTAAACTTCTTGAAAACCTGTCCTGCAACCCGATCATGTTCGCGCCTTGCTGCTGTTCTGTGCTCATTCCGGGGACTGACCAACATCCACGCCAGGGCGAGCATCACCCTCTCCGCCAGAAGCAACCCTGAATAGCTGGAAGGGTGGTTGTGAAGAGAGAGCCTGTGTCGTGTTGCACACAAGGGACAATGACACGGGACACTGCGTTAGGAAATGCCACCTGCTTTGTTAGTGCCCAGCGATTCCATTACCTCACCCTTTACTTTCTTGTCAGTGGGTTCGCTCTCTTTGATGATTTTTTTGTTTCTGTTTTTTTTTTTTTCTTTGTTTTCTGAAACAATATCTCACTTTGTAGCCAAAGCTGAGCTCTAAGCCACAGAATGCCTCTGCCTCAGATTGCAGGTGGGTACCACCCTGCCTGGCTTCTATGGAAAATTTCTAAAACAAAGGGAAAGACTGGGACTGGGGATGGACCCTCCTATTGGCTTAAGCCCAATATGTGGGTGCAGTGATCTCCGTTGAATACCCCACAACAGCCAAGCCGTTAAAAATGCCAGCTGTGAAAACACGAGGGCCTGAGTTTGGCTCCCATCACCCCTAAGGGGTGGGGGGAGGGGCACAGCAGCGTTGTTTGAAATCCCAGCTGTGTGGATGGAGAAAAGCAGATTCTTCTTCTTGTTGTTTGGGTTGGCTGGTTTTATTTTTTGCTTTTTTTTTTTTTTTTGTTCTTGTTTGTTTATTTGTTTTGTGTTTGGGGGACGTTTCCCTGTGTATCCCTGGTTGTCCTACAACTTGCTCTGTAGATCAAGCTGGCCTTGAACTCAGAGATCCACCTGCTTCTGTCTCCTGGGTGCTGAGATTAGAGGTGTGTGCCACAACACCCAGCTCCTCCTGTCAGTCTTTATCACTAACTCCTCCCCGTGTCACATCATTTCATTCACAGAGGTCTCAGGCAGTCTCTTTGGCTTGACAGGACCCTTCTTGTGATTTCTTTGTGGAAGACACCGAGTTGTTCATCTCACGAAACTTTTTATGTTCCTAATTTTGTGGGTCACATCTAATGACAACATCAATGTGTTCCCTGTAAACTAGCATATGGATTGCTATTTTCTATAAGCTACCAGGTGTGTGTGTGTGTGTGTGTGTGTGTGTGTGTGCACGCGCGCGCGTAAGCTAGGTAGAATCTATTACAAAATAATATTAGGTACTATAAATGTTTGACTTTGTCTTTAGTGGTGCAATCTGTGAGTCGAAAGGTCCTTTTAAAGTTGCTAAATATTGTGCTGAGGGTATGTAGTTTAGTTGGTGGAGTGCTTCCTCAGTGTGTAGGAAGCCATGGGTTTGGTCCCCAGAACCACATAAATGAGTTGTGGTAATGTTTGCCAATAATCCCAGTGGCAAGAAGATAAGTTCAAGATTATATAAATATAATATGAAAAGATAATATATTCGTATATAATTATGCATATTCATATACTATACATATGGGATATATTATTTATGTATGAGACAGGGGCTCGTGTATCATCTGAGCCTGGCTTTGAACTCCCTATGTAGCCAAGGAGATAGAGATACAGTGTTCCATTTTACCACATTTATTTCCCAAGAAACACTTTTGTTTTTATAATTTTTTTCATTTTTTTATTCTATATTCTTTGTTTACATTCCAAATATTCCAAAGGTTTTCCCCTTTCCCAGTCCCCCCCCCCACCATATGTCCCATAAGTCCTCTCCCCCCCCCCAACTATTCCCCAATCACCCCACCACCACCATTTCCCTGTTCTGGTATTTTCCTACAAAACTGGATCCAATCTTTTCAGGCCCAGGGTCCTCTCCTTCCTTCTTCTTGGAAATCATTTGACTTGCTAATTGTGCCTTGAGTATTCAGGGATTCTGGGCTCATAATATTCACTTATCAGTGATTGCATTTCATGTGTATTCTTTGGGATTGGGTTAACTCACTTAGAATGATATTTTCCAGATCTAACCATTAGCCTACAAATTGCATGAATTCATTATTTTTAATTGCTGAGTAGTATTCCATTGTATAAATATACCATATTTTCTGTATCCATTCCTCCTTTGAAGGATATCTGGGCTCCTTCCAACTTCTAGCTATTATAAACAGGGCTGCTATGAACATAGTGGAGCATGCGTCTTTATTGTATGCAGGGGAATCCTCTGAGTATATGCCCAGGAGTGGTATGACAGGGTCCTCTGGGAGTGTCATGCCCAATTTTCTGAGGAACTGCCAGACTGATTTCCAGAGCAGTTGTACCATCTTGCAATCTCACCAACAGTGGAGGAGTGTTCCTCTTTCTCCACATCCTCGCCAGCACCTGTTGTCTCCTGAATTTTTAATCTTAGCCATTCTGACTGTTGTGAGGTGGAATCTCAGGATTGTTTTGATTTGCATCTCCCTGATTACTAATGATGTTGAACATCTCTTAAGGTGTTTTTCAGCCATACGAATTTCTTCTGGTGACAATTCTTTGTTTAGCTCTGTACCCCATTTTTAATAGGGTTATTTGGTTCTTTGGGGTCTAACTTCTTGAGTTCTTTGTATATATTGGATATTATTTCTTTGTATATATTGGATATTAGCCTTCTGTCGGATGTGGTGTTGGTGAAGATCTTTTCCCAAGTTGTTGGGATAGAGATACAGTGTTCCATTTTACCACATTTATTTCCCAAGAAACAGACTTTTTTTTTCTTTTGGTTTTTTTGAGACAGGGTTTCTCTATGTAGTCCTGTCTGTCCTGGACTCACTCTGTAGTCCAGGCTGGCCTTGAACTCAGAAATCCGCCTGCCTCTGCCTCCCAGGTGCTGGGATTAAAGGCGTGCGCCACCTCCGCCCGGCAGAAACAGACTTTCTGTTATGCAATGATTTATTTCCCTGACTAGTATGAGAGGCTCAGGAGCAAGAAACTGAGAAGTGTTGGCATTAGCCTCTGTAAGTGGAACCTACGGGGACAGGTGGGTTCTTCAGAACCTCTCCTATGGAGAGGAGGCAGTCTGCCCCTCCCCCTGCCAGGGTACAGCCATGGAACTGGCTCATTGTCTTCTTTGGATTGCAGGCAGTGTTATGTAAAACCAAAACCAGTCCCTAAAGTTACAGTTGAATGGAGATTTCAGTCCAGGTGCTAGGACAGAGGGGACACCTCTTTTACCTGGAAAGGTAACAGTCTCCGGTTAGCTTGGCAATACACTTTCTGTTTTGGATGACGTGGAAGCTGGAGAGCCTGCTCAGCAGAACAGGCAGCTTTTGTGTCTGAATGTCTCCCGGTAGCAAAGGTGGCCTGTTTACTGCCCATAGTGCCTGTTGCCTGAGACTCTGCCTATCCGGTTTACACCCTTGGGCCAAGGGCACCATCTCTGCTTCTTCTTACAATCTGCCTGCTCTGGGTTGTTCCCAAGTGGAGAGAGATCTCGCTTTGCGTATGAGGTTCTTTGCATTCTGAAGTCAGGGGTCCTGTCTGTTTTACCCCATGTACCCCCCCTCCCCCAAGGGTCCAGTATGGATGCTCATCAGCTTCAGGACTAGAATAGCCCTGCATGGGAGCCCCTCCCAAGGCTTTGAGAGCATTTATAGACAGTGGTGTCAGGACAACCTTGGTAAAGAGCAAGGTTAAACACAGTTACAGTTAGGAGAGAAGGCACTTGATAAATATTTAACAAATGATCAAACATCCAGGTGTGGTGGCACATGCCTATAAACCCAGGCCTTGGCAAGGCAGGTCCAGGATGACGGCCAGGCAGTTCCGGGCCAGCCCGAGCAACAGAGTAACTTCCCTTCTTAAAAAGCCAAACCAAAACAAGACAGAAAAACAAACGGTCCCCTGGGTTTGTTGGGGCAAGCACTGAGGAAGGACATTCAGAGGATGAGGGTGTCTGGATAGGTTGTGGGAGTGGGGAATGTTCTAGAAAGAGAACATAGCCCCAGCCTTCAGCTCAGCAATGAGTACTGTCTATCTGGCCAAAGGAGACCTAAGAGGAAGCTGTGAGGAGCACTGTCGAAAGCTGACTAAGTGACCGCTTGCAGGGACCCGCTGCTGCTTCCCCCTGGGACCGGAGCCAAGAGCTCTGCTTGGGTGACTTAGTTTTATCCTCTTCCTTTTCCTTCAGACAGTCCCAAGAAGTAGCCAGGGTTTTAACTATCACTCCTGATTAATAGATGAGGAAATGGAGACGCCACAAGGTTAATTAACTTACCTGCAGGGTAGGGAGAGCCAAGATATCCAGTCCTTCTTGCCAAAGTAGGAATCCGAACTCTAACCAGCAGAGCAGAGGACACAGTGGTGCGGGCGCTTCAGAGAAAAGCGTTGTGGGGAAGCCGTTACGCATTTGGCCAAGAACATTACTGGGTTACTTGGTATTAACCGGGCCCAGGCCATTTTAGATAGGAACTCCGTGTTGCTTTAACAATGCTGATTCCCAGAAAGTAATTTGGTTCCTGAAACTTAAGTAACTCGTTTCTCTAGATTTTTTTTTTCCTTTTTCCTCCCTTCCCTCTCAACCCGGGAATGGCCAGCCACCAGAGATGGTTAGAAATCACCTGACTGACATTCCTAATTCAAGACTCCCCCATTAGCCCTGCAGAGGTCAACCGAGGCCAAAGAAGGAAGGTCTTCCTTCTTCCCCTGTTTAATCTGCCTGTCCTATAACTAGGGCAGTCTGCCCACTGATGTAAGCTGACTCTGAGCTCGCTGGAGTCTTGAGTTAGAGATCTCCCCTTCGCTCTTTCCAGAATCAGCAAGTGGGCTACTTTCCCCAAGAGGGCTAGATTCCCTGCTGGTCTTCTCTTCCACTGACCTCACACCTGACATCTTAACAGATCCCCCTCCCTGGCCCCCATCCTGAACTGGTGAATCAGACACTCTCCACAGAAGCTTGGCACCCTGAGTTCAATCTCTGGAAGGCAGCACGGGTAGAAGGAGAGAGCGGTCATCTGACCTCCACACACAGACAGACATGCTAATAAAAATTACACAAGCTCACTTCTGGGGTCAGGGAGAAGGCGCGGAGGTCAAGGTGCTTGCTGTCGAGCCTGCCTACCTGAGTTCTTCTTCAGCGGACTCGTGGTGGAAGGAGGGATTCGGTTCTCACAGGTTACCCTTTGACCTTCGCGCAGGCGGAAAGTGTGTCCATGCAAATATACTACCAGACACGCATAGGCGCGGGGGTGGGGGGGTGGGGGGTAGGGGGTGGGGGAGTGGGGGGTGGGGGTGGGGAGGTAGGGAGAGCACACACTAAATAAATAGAACTAAAACCTCACTTCTGCTTTTTTGTTTGCTTTATGATCTCAAACATATTATTTAGCTCCTCAGGGCCTCTATTTCCTCCTCTATAAAATGGGGGCAGAAAAGGCATCTGGCTTACAGAACTTTCTAAAGAGTGAATGTGGCGGCCACATTAGTGATGTGGCTTACACTCCTATGGTCAGTATGTTAGCCATATTGATCTCCCAGACTGGAGAGAGGTCAGTCAGAGAGATCAGCAGGAGGCAGGGACAAAAATAAGCACAGCCAAGGCCAAGAGCAGATGCTTGGGTCATACGATCTCTCTTACACACACACACACACACACACACACACACACACACACACAGCACAAATAATTTATCATGATGCTTAGAGTCCCACTCTTACCGACTAGTAACATAATATCTAGAGAGGGCCTACCTTGGGGACAGCAAGCCACACTTTTGGTGGCACATGCTTTGTCATCCCAGCACTCAGGAGGTGGGGGGTAGGAAGTTCAGGAATTTAAGGCTATCCTCTGCTACATAGTAAGTTCCCTATTACTATGTAATAGTAAGTTAGCCTATTAGCCTAGGCTACATGAGAACCTGTCCCCCCCCCCCAAAAAAAAAAAGCAGAAACTAGCTAGCAACGTCAAGGATAGAAAACCTTGACACTTGGGCAGGTGTGGAGACAAGAACAATGACTCTGAACACTCTGCTTTTGCTTCTTTGGGGACCCTGAGTTCTATCACTAGCTTCTCAGGTTGTCTTGACCAAACTTTCCACCCTTCTCTCAGCCTCAGTTTCCCCACAAGTCCAATGACGTGTTTTACATTTGGCATTATCTCCAAAGCGAGAGTTTTCCAGTTTCACATGGGGTACCTTAGAGGTCGTGCTCCCCCCCCCCCATGCACACAGCACAAGGGATCATGCTGAGACCTGGTTTTTAGAACCCATTTTTTTTCTTTCTTCGTGTGAGAAGAGGGCAGACCTACTATGATTCCCAGACTGACCTCAGATTCCTCGGCTTAAGTAATAATCCTCCTGCCTCAGAATTCCAGTTACTAGGATTACTATAGCACACCACAATGCCTGGCCTCTTGGGGATTCTTTTTGAAATCTGGGGTGGCCAATGGACAGAAGCAGCTATATAGAAGAAAGAGACACCCACCCATCACACACACACACACACACACACACACACACACACACACATACACACACACCGCATGCATGCTTTTTCATGGAAGGGAGCTTCCACGTGGCACTCTGAAGCAGCTCCCTCTGCAAGGCTCCTAAGAGTCTCTCCCATGCATCGACTCGCTTTCAGTGTTGGGAACTGGAACCCTGGAAGACCATGTGCAGTGTTGTTTGACTTAGCCTGGCTGCCTTCCACTCGACTGCTTCCTGCTCACGCTTTGTTTTCCCATAACCTTCTGGAAGAAAGGGGAGGTTGTTTCAAAAGTTCACTGCCCTTAACCCTGGCACCAGAGATGGAGAACTGTGAAACCAGAACCTTGGTGGACACAGTCCAGCAGAGCCTGTGTGTACCTAAGGGTGATGGGGGTGGGTGGGGAGAGGTTCAGGGGAGGCAGGGGCAGTGTACCACCCCTGGCCTCAGGCAGGTGCAGAGAGCCTCCACCCACAGCAAAGTTTCACATCAAATAGAACAGGATAAGAAAGGGACAACAGTGGATCAGAGAGATAGGTCAGTGGTTAAAGAGCACTGATTGCTCTTCCAAAGGACTCAGGTTCGAATCCCAGCACCTACATGGTAGCTCACAACTGTCTAATTCCAGTCCAAGGGGTCTGACACTCTCACTCAGACATACATAAATGGAGGCAGGACACCGAATCAAATTTTAAAAATTGAAAGGAAGGAAGGAAGGAAGGAAAAGAAAAGAAAAGAAAAGAAAAGAAAAGAAAAGAAAAGAAAAGAAAAGAAAAGGGCCATGGTAGCATCCTACAATTCTATAACTGGGGGTGGGGGGGCTGAGGAAGGAGGATCATGAGTTTGAAGCAAATCTAGAAAGCCTGTTTCAAAATGGGTTCGTAGCTGGGCGGCGGCGGTGGTGGTGGTGGCGGTGGTGGCGGCGGCGGCAGAGCCGCCGCACGCCTGTAATCCCAGCACTTGGGAGGCAGAGGCAGGCTGATTTCTGAGTTCGAGGCCAGCCTGGTCTACAGAGTGAGTTCTAGGACAGCCAGGGCTATACAGAGAAACCCTGTCTTGAAAAAAACAAAAACAAACAAACAAACAAAAAACCCAGATAAACAATAAATAAAAATCATCTTATTTTCTTTAAAATGTTTTGTTTACTATTATTTGAAGAGGGGGCTGTCCACCTTGCCCAGTTCCTGTCTGCGTTTTATTTGCAGAGTGTGTCTTGGTTTCTCTGAGAGCGCTTGATGGGTCAGGTGCCCTGATCTTCAAGCAAATTTGAAAGGACTTAGTGAAAGCTAGCGCAGAAGATGGTCCAGGGATGACGGATACAAGTGCACCCAGGGTCACAGGTGCAAATGCTGGAGATGCTGTGGGCTCGGCATACAGGGACCTGAAACAAGGTGTGGGCTCTGGGCAAGGGTGAGCTGGGATGACCGTGATAACCCTCCTCCTCTTCCCCATCCCCCTCCCTCCATCTTCTTCCTTTCTTCTTTTCTCTTCATTTAATTTTATGTACATTGGTGTTTTGCCTGTGAGTATGTCTGTGTGAAGGTGTTGAATCTTCTGGAACTGGGGTTACAGACAGGTGTGAGCTGCCATATGAGTGCTGGGAATTGAACCTGGGTGTCTTCTGAAAGAGCATATAGTGCTCTTAACTGCTGAGCCATCTCTCCAGCTCACCCTTTTCTTCTTTTTCTTCTTCTTCTTCTTCTTCTTCTTCTTCTTCTTCTTCTTCTTCTTCTTCTTCTTCTTCTTCTTTTCTTCTTCTTCTCCTCCTCCTCCTCCTCCTCCTCTTCCTCCTCTTCCTCCTCTTCCTCCTCCTCCTCCTTCTCCTCCTCCTTCTCCTCCTTCTAAGATTTGTTTATTAAATGTAAGTACACTTCTAAACTGTAGCTGTCTTCAGACACCCCAGAAGAGAGCATCAGATCTCATTATGGATGGTTGTGAGACACCATGTGGTTGCTGGGATTTGAACTCTGGACCTTAGGAAGAGCAGTCAGTGCTCTTAACCACTGAGTCATCTCTCCACCCCCAACCCTTCTGCTTAAGGAAATGAGTCACAGGGGTACCTGGGCAGAGAGTACTCACACTCTTATTCCTGCACATTGACTGATTTACATTGACAGGTGTCTGCTCTGCTTCATGCCATGGAACCCTGGCACAGAGTACATAGGAGTGAATGGAGACCAAATAATAAGCCTGGGGACAAACAGGAACAGCTGTGCCTATTCGAGGTCTTGTATGGTTTGGATGGGAGCCAGAATGCTCCTGTGTTGAATGTTTGGTTTCCAGAGTAACGTTCAAAGATGGGACTTTGTAGGGGTGGTGAGCTCATGAGGGCTCCAACCTAAGCGAGGAATTACATCACTGCTAGATGTGATGGCACTGTTGGGAGGTGACAGAAAGTAAAAGGTTGGTGGAACTGTGCTACTGAGGTGTGCTTTGAGAGATAGGTCTCCTCCCCAATGCTGGCTGCCATGATGTGAGCTACTGTGCCTCCTCCCAGGCCCCCACAATGGGCCAAATGACCATGAGCTGACTCCTTTGACGCTATGTGCTACAGACTCTTCCTTTGCTTCTCTCAAGGATTTTGTCACAGCAACAAAAAAGTACTTGGGGAGGGGGAGGAGAGGGTAGAACTAGGAAGTACATTCTGGGTGGAAGTGCAATCATATACTCAATAACATCTTCTATATACAGTTCTAGGCATGTGGGACTGGAATACAAGGGTCCAGCATCTGTCTCCATGGACTCTTGGAGTTGGAGTGTCAAATGTAACATTTATCCTTTTATGTCATCTAATATTTATACCAATAAAGACACAGGAGGCATAAATCTGCTAAGTCAGCAAGGTAACTTTATTTTCTGAACTATGTACAAAATATCTATATTTATAAGCCCGATTCTACAACCTGTTAGCTCTTTAGATATCTGTGTCCTTTCACCTATCTGGTCTACTTTTCTTTTGAGCTCCTCCAAATCCAAGACGGTTCCCTAGCTCTCTTTCCTAGAATACTGTTTTTACCTGTGTCCTGCCAGTTGCTTCTCTGTTGTTCCTGCAAGGCCAGAGAGAAAATCCCGATCTCTTACTCTTTCCATGAGTAAGAGGAAAGAGCTCTTCCCATGAGGGCTGCTCAAAACCAAAAGGGAGAGAGGTCTTGAAGGTCCAATTGCTATAAAAGTAGCCTCTAGCTCTTCCCCTTTACCTTTGGCAGGCTGAACTACATCACCATCATGGGGGTGGGGTAGGCTCCAAACCATTTCATCTTTTTTTCTTTTTTTTTTTTTTTATTGGATATATTCTATATTTACAATTCATTTCCCTTTTTCTGGTTCCCCACCCCCAAAGGTCCCACATTCATCTTTTTTTATTTCTTTTCTTTTTCTTTTTTTTCTTTTCTTCTTTTCTTCTTCTTCTTCTTCTTCTTCTTCTTCTTCTTCTTCTTTTTTTTTTTTGTTTTTTTTTTTTTGTTTTTTGTTTTTTGTTTTGTTTTTGAGACAGGGTTTCTCTGTATAGCCCTGGCTGGCTGTCCTGGAACTCACTCTGTAGACCAGGCTGTCCTCGAACTCAGAAATCTGCCAGCCTCTGCCTCCCAAGTGCTGGGATTACAGGTATGTGCCACCACCGCCCAGCACCATTTCATCTTTCGGGTGAGGAAGCTCCAGGCCATGCAGCTGCCTTTACCTCTAGTCTTAGAGCAAAGACCATAAGTCCTCTCCCAAGCTATTCACCTTAAGATAGGCAGGAATTTTCTTTCTTTCTTTCTTTCATTTTTTTTTTTTTTTTGGTTTTTCGAGACAGGGTTTCTCTGTATATCCCTGGCTGTCCTGGAACTCACTCTGTAGACCAGGCTGGCCTCGAGCTCAGAGATCCGCCTGCCTCTGCCTCCCAATTCCGCCCGGCGGAATTTTCAATTCTTTATCATTCTTATCTATGGAGGCTCTTAGAGGCACACCCAAGCTGCTTATCTTCTGGACACACCTAACTGTAACTGACATCTATTTAAGCTTTTATAATGAACAATTAGGTTTTCTATGTACAATAACCAAATATCCTGTAACTAGAGACAGAATGGTGGACAGAGTGGTGTCCTTATCAGCACTGTCTTCTAGCAGGGAAGGAGAGATGGACTACTGTCTTTTAGATGGAAGATGTGAGCTACAGAGAAGAGTAACTTTTGCCCTGGGGTGTGCCCAGAGGATCACAACTCTGTGTTATCAAGAGCTCATTGCACAGGTAATGTTTCCAAAAAATCTGAAAGGGGTTGGAGAGATTGCTTAGTGACTAAGAGCCCTCGCTGCTCTTGCGGGGGACTTCAGCTTGGTTCCTAGCACCCACGTGACAGCTCATAACCATCAATAAGGTATTTAATATCTAGGAAGTTGCCGGGCTGTGGTGGTGCACGCCTGTAATCCCAGCACTTGGGAGGCAGAGGCAGGCAGATTTCCGAGTTCGAGGCCAGCCTGGTCTACAGAGTGAGTTCCAGGACAGCCAAGGCTATACAGAGAAAACCTGTCTCGGAAAAAAAAAAAAATATCTAGGAAGTTATTACCATCAATAAGTTCCAGGGGTGCCCTCTCATGGTCTTTTTAGATACTATAAACACATGGTGCACAGACATTCATGCAAGGAAACACTCATACACATAAATAAACGTTTTTCCTTTATTTTTTTCATGTGTATATGTGGGTCTGAGTTCTGTGTATATTCAGTGCCGGCAAAGTACTGAAGAGGAAGCCTGATCCTCCTGGGACTGGAGTTAAAGATAGTTGTGAACCTTCACGTGGCTGCTGGGAGCCAAACTGAGATCCCTTGCAAAAAGCAGCAAGTGCTCTTAACCACTGAGCCATCTCTCCAGCCCAGACAGAATAAGTAGTTAAAAGAAGGAAGATCTAGCCGGGCGGTGGTGGTGCATGCCTGTAATCCCAGCACTCTGGGAGGCAGAGGCAGGCGGATTTCTGAGTTCGAGGCCAGCCTGATCTACAGAGTGAGTTCCAGGACAGCTAGGGCTCTACAGAGAAACCCTGTCTCAGAAAAAAAAAAAAAAAATCCAAAAAAAAAAAAGGAAGATCTGAAAGAAATGAAAGAGCTCCAGCCATGTCTTCCTACCAGCTGCCTTGCCCCCCTGCCGCAAGGGTCATGGACTCACCCTCTGAAACTGTAAGCCTCCTCCCAACCCCCAGCTGTAAGCCTCTTCCCAACCCCCAATTAAATGCTCTCGTATAAGTAGCCTTTTTCATGGTGTCCTCATAGCAATAGAACAACAACTAAGACACTCCTGGGATCTATTAGTGAAGAAGGCCCCAGAGTCCCCCCAAACAACTCAGGCTTCTGTGGTTGCTCTTCGTTGCCCATCAGAGCTAGATGCTAAGAACCTGCTGCTGAAGACAAAGCACACTTTAAATGCTGAACTTAGAGAAATAGGGGCGGAACTGAGCTGGAAACTTCCTTCTTCCTGGCTAGCATTCAGAGTGCTAGGAAGGTGCTATGCAGACCACTGTGGGGGGAAATCCAGTGATGTTATCACCTCGTGGTGAATCCTGCAGGCTGCAACACCAACCTGCCAGGCAAGACCCACCCACTGGTGCAATAATGATGTGGGTTTTGCGGTAACCAAGTGGCTTGGGATTGGATTTGAGGCCTGTTCCATGGAAGGGAATTCACACCTCATACTGTAAACCCAGTCAGAAGTCCAGGTTCTTAGAGGAGAATAGATCACCTCCACAGCTCCCAGCTCCCAAGCTCCTTCTCACCTGAGCTTTAAAAACTGCAGAGTAAGCCGGGCGTTGGTGGCACACGCCTTTAATCCCAGCACTTGGGAGGCAGAGGCAGGCGGATTTCTGAGTTCGAGGACAGCCTGGTCTACAGAGTGAGTTCCAGGACAGCCAGGGCTACACAGAGAAACCCTGTCTCGAAAAACCAAAAAAAAGAAAACAAACAAACAAACAAACAAACAAAAAAAACAACTGCAGAGTAAGCCGTGCGTGGTGGCGCACACCTTTAATCCCAGCATTTGGGAGGCAGAGGCAGGCAGATTTCTGAGTTCGAGGCCAGCCTGGTCTACAGAGTGAGTTCCAGGATAGCCAGGGCTACACAAAGAAACCCTGTCTCGAAAAACCAACCCCCCCCAAAAAAAACCCTGCAGAGTACATTGTGGTGCTCGTATTTGATCCCAGCATGTAAGGGATGGTGGGCAGAGGTAGGCAGATCTCTGTGATTTCCAGCCCTACCTGGTCTACACTTTGGATTACATAGGTCTCCAGAGGTACAGAATGTTTGCTTGTGGACCTGAGCATCTCCAGAGAAGGCTGTGCCCTAGTGTGGCTCCATTCACCCACTCAGAGCAAGGAAAACTGCTAGGCCTAAAGCAGAGACGGGGATCCTGGTTGTATTGGCTATTCCTGGTTGTCAACTTGACTGTATCTGGAATGAACTACAATCTAGAATTGGAAGGCTCACCTATGATCCTAATCTAGAGGCTCAGAGATATAAGTTTCTGACCTGGATTTAGCATGGAGGTCTTGAAGCATAGTGGCTATGGATTCCAGTTCAAGATCATCTGGGATTAAAGGCATGGAGATACACACCTTTTTTTTGTTTGTTTGTTTTTTGTTTTTTGTTTTTTTGTTTTTTTTTGTTTTTTTTTTTTTGTTTTGTTTTTCGAGACAGGGTTTCTCTGTGTAGTCCTGGCTGTCCTGGAACTCACTCTGTAGACCAGGCTGGCCTCGAACTCAGAAATCCACCTGCCTCTGCCTCCCAAATGCTGGGATTAAAGGCGTGCGCCACCACCGCCCGGCACCTTTTTTTTTTTTTTTTTTTTTTTGGTTTTTTCGAGACAGGGTTTTTCTGTTTAGCACTGGCTGTCCTGGAACTCACTCTGTAGACCAGGCTGGCCTTGAACTCAGAAATCCGCCTGCCTCTGCCTCCCAAGTGCTGGGATTAAAGGCGTGCGCCACCAACCCGGAGGAGATACATACCTTTAATCCCAGATTATGGCTATGGTTTCCAGTTCAAGATCACCTGGGATTAAAGGCATGGAGACACACACCTTTAATCTGGGCCAGACCCTCTGCTGGAGACCTACAGCCTTTAATCTGGGCTACACCCACTACTGGAGACATATATAAGGACATTGAAAGAAGGAAGACTCATTCTTCCTTGCCGGCTTGCTTCGCGGGACTGAGCAACTGCAAGATCCTTGGACTTCCATCCACAGCTGCTGCTGACTACTGTTGGGGAGTTGGACTACAGACTGTAAGTCATCGACAAATTCCCTAACTACATAGAGACTGCCCATACGTTCTGTGACTCTAGAGAACCTAGACTAATACACTGGTGAAGCCCAGCTGCAAGTCTGAGCTTGTGTGTGTGAACATTCTATGTCACACACTGGCTGCTTTCTGGTTTGCTTGTCTCTGAGGGTTTAGCTTTCAGGCTTTAAACTTAATCCTAGCAGACCTGAATTGATGCCTCTTAATTATGTCTATGATGTAGTAAGTCAACACCCTATTAGGAAGTTATTCAGGTATTTAATATCTAGGAAGTTATTACAAGAAAATTGCAACATTTAAGCTGTCTGGTGGGTTGGGAGGCTGCTAATCTGGGCTTGGTACTGGGCAATGCTAGTTGGCATCCTGCGACGCAGGGTTGGGCTTTTGGCCATATGTTCATTAGTAAATTCCAACGAACCAATGAGGTCTCAGTACATTCTATGATAGAAACACGGAGAAGGCTGACTGTGATGGTTATTTCCAGTTGCTAACTTGACTAAATATGGAATGAGCTACCCTCCAGAAACGGAGGGCACACCTGTGATCCAGATCGTAAGGCTGAAGACACAGGCTTTTGATCAGGCTGTTGAGGCATAGTGGTCAGGAAAGCAGAGGCCCAGGCAAGGTGACACATAACCTTTACCTAAGAGGCAGAGGCAAGCAGATCTCTGAGTTCAAGGCCAGCCTGGGACAGTGTAAGTAAAGAACAGTTTAGTTCCAGGCGTGGTGGTCCACACCTTTAATCTGGCCATATCTTCTGCCGGATGCCTCCGTAAGGGCAAGGGAAGGAGGAAGGCTCGCTCTCCCTCACCTGCTTGGGCTTGCCTGCCACCACAGCTGTTGGAATGTACTTCTTCAGCCAGCTCATAGAGACACCCAGCTGAATCATCTAGCCTCATGGGTCTGGGCAAATACTAGATTCTTGGACTTACTCTTCACAGCTGACCATTGTTGGGTTAATTGGACTTCAGACCGACCGTAAGTCATTCTAATAATTTCCCTTAATATATAGAGACATTCCATAAGTTCTGTGACTCTAGAGAGAGCCCTGACCTTGACTTTTGATTTTTTTTTTCCGGTCTCCACCTCCAGGCAGTATAGCTATGTAATAATACCCAGTTTACTTAGAACTGGAGATCAAACTCAGGGATCCCTCATTCCTCTAATGCTCCTAACTTTATCTCTCTACCTTGGACAAGGCTTATTTCTGAGCTCTTGTGAACTCGATCATTTCTCAGGCTGCTTTTAGCCTTAGAGCACTGTGCCTTTAAATAGCCATCAGCAACTGTGGGTTTGAATAGTAGGTAAATAAAGGCCCAAGGCCTTAGCTTTTCTGGAATCAGGGGATCTCTTTGTAATAAGTCTGAGCTAGTATAGTGGTATAAGCCTACAGTCTTGGTTCCTTGGGAAGCAGAGGCAGGATGATTGCTTAAGGCCAGGAGTTCAAGACCAGGCTGTGGTGGGGGAATTACCTACAAAGTTACTCGGAAGATGAATGAAGAACTCTTCATACACATACAATATATATATACTGTTATAGGAGCTCACAGGACCCTAACAGAAGACTCTAGCCCCTTCTGCTCAAGTGATTCATGGGGCTTAAGCTTCAGAATCTGAACTGGATGACTGGGGATTTGAGGCCAGCATGGCTACATGAAAACCCTAT
Organism: Apodemus agrarius; assembly: GCA_964023405.1. Classification (NCBI taxonomy): domain Eukaryota; kingdom Metazoa; phylum Chordata; class Mammalia; order Rodentia; family Muridae; genus Apodemus; species Apodemus agrarius. The sequence continues at coordinate 70,138,478 of OZ030018.1, forward strand.
TTTAGAAACAAATCCAAGCTGGGTGGTGGTGGTGGTGGGTGGTGGTGGTGGCGGCGGTGGTGGTGGCATGCTTTTAATCCCAGAGGCAGAGGCAGGCAGATCTCTTGAGTTCGAGGCCAGCCTGGTCTACAGATGGGGTTTCAGGACAGCCAAAGAACAGAATCTCTACATTGATGAGGCTTATTCATTTCTCACCATCTCTCTCTCTCTCTCTCTCTCTCTCTCTCTCTCTCTCTCTCTCTGAGGATTGGGTGGGGTTGTATGGCACTGGGGGCAAAGCTGGAATCTTTAACACTGGGTTACACTCCCACTCTTCCCCTTAACCTTCTATAATAACAATGCTTCAGACATTCAGGCTAGTATAACTAATATACATATTCTGTCTCTTTCCTCCCAGAGCTCCACGTGTAGTCAAGGATAACCTTGAATTCCTGACTCTCCTGACTCTGTCTCATAAATGCTGGGGTTGTGGGTGTCACCACACCTCTTTACTTGGTGCTAGTGGTTGAACTTGTGTTCAGGCTAGCTGGGACTATTCCAACCCCCCCCCCCCCACAGGGTTTTTCTGTATAGTTCCAGCTGTCCTGGAACTCACTCTGTAGACCAGGCTGGCCTCGAACTCAGAAATCTGCCTGCCTCTGCCTCCCAAGTGCTGGGATTAAAGGCCTGTGCCACCAACACCCATCCCCAAACGTTTTACATAACAATATTTTACTATGTGCACTTTGCTGCTGTTCACTTATTGGAATGGACTTTACTGCACATTATCCCCTAGATTTCCCAATAATCTTTTTCTTTCCTTTTTTTCTCTTCCTTTCTTTTTTCCTTTCCCTTTCTTTCTTTCTTTCTTTCTTTCTTCTCTCTCTCTCTCTCTCTCTCTCTCTCTCCTCTTTTTCTTTCTTTGAGACAGGGTTTCTCTGTGCAGTTGTGGCTGTCCTGGAACTCACTCTGTAAACCAGGCTGGCCTCAAACACACAGAGATCCACCTGCCTTTGCCTCCCTAGTGCTGGGATTAAAGGCAAGTGCCACCAGCACCCAGTTCCAATAATTCTTCCTTCCTTCCTTCCTTCCTTCCTTCCTTCCTTCTTCCTTCCTTCTTTCTTTCTTTTTCTTTCTTTCTTTTGATTTGGTTTTTCTGAAACAGGGTTTCTCTGTATAGCCCTGGCTGTCCTGGAACTCACTCTGTAGACCAGACTGGCCTCAAACTCAGAAATCCTGCCTCTGCCTCCCAGAGTGCTGGGATTACAGGCGTGTGCCACCACGCCTGGCTTCCAATAATCTATCTATCTATCTATCTATCTATCTATCTATCTTTCTTTCTTTCTCTTTTTTTTTTTTTTTTTTTTTTTTTGGTTTTTTGAGACAGGGTTTCTCTATGTAGTCCTGGCTTTCCTGGAACTCACTCTATAGACCAGGCTGGCCTGGAACTCAGAAATCCGCCTGCCTCTGCCTCCCAAGTGCTGGGATTACAGGCATGCGCCACCACACCCGGCTTCCAATAATCTTTCTTAAGAGTAAAAAATAATTGGGGGGCTGGAGAGATGGCTCAGTGGTTAAGAGCACTGACTGCTCTTCCAAAGGTCCTGAGTTCAAATCCCAGTAACCACATGGTGGCTCACAACCATCCATAATGAGATCTGACGCCCTCTTCTGGTGTCTGAAAACAGCTACAGTGTACTTACATATAATAAATAATAAATAAATCTTTAAAAAAAAATAATTGGGATTGGAGAGGTCGCTCAGTGGTCAAGACCACTTGCTCTTTCAGAGGCCCTGGCTTCCATTCCCTGGACCCACATGTAAATCTATCCTCAGGTGATTCTGAATTCATTTTTGGCCTTTCGGGCTTCAGGTACACATGAAGTGTACAAACCTACACACTGGGGATATTCAGGGGTGGGGAAGGATAGGGGTGTGTGTGTGTGTGGGGGGGGTGATGGAGATTGTTCTCTGTGACCACCAAGGCCAGCAGAGTCATACACTAGAGATAGGAAGGAAATTCGGGTCAACAGGAATCAGTAGCTGACCTAGGTTCAAACAGAGTCTGACTGTGAGTAGTTTTATTTCAGATATTTAAGCACAGTACAAATTGAAAAAAACAAGCAAACAAGATTCCTGGGGATAATTAACTCAACCCCATTTGCACAGCAAAGTTTAAGACTTGATTGCATCTAAACTATTGTAGCATATAATTGACATCTTCCATAAAGACAGACTCTACAGATCAACAGAGGAAACAGTCTACATGAAGAAGCTCATGATAAAGGTCTGGGAGTGTGTAGTGCCATACATTGACTGAGACGAAAAAAGCTCAGGAAAAGGGTCTACAGGAGCTCAGGCAGTTGGTAGTGCAGGGATTACCAGGCTGTTGCCCACCTCTGTTTCCAGTCTTCTAGGCAGAAAACATGTTATATGTCTCTTCCTTTGAAGATAAAACCCCATGTAGTTAACATTCCTGGTTTCCCTAATGCTTTTCTGTGAGGACAAGGACCTACATATCTCCCACAGAAATAGTGATACACGCATTTAGTGCTAGCATGTGGAAGGCAGGGGCAGGCAGATCTTTGTGAATTCAAGGCCAGCGTGGTCTATATATCAAGTTTCAGGCCAGCCAGGGCTACATAATGAGACTCTGTCTCAAAAATAAAACATTCATAAGCCGGGTGTGGTGGCGCACGCCTTTAATCCCAGCACCTGGGAGGCAGAGGCAGGCAGATTTCTGAGTTCGAGGCCAGCCTGGTCTACAGAGTGAGTTCCAGGACAGCCAGGACTATACAGAGAAACCCTGTCTCAAAAAACCAAAAAACAAAACAAAACAAACAAACAAAAAAAAACCATTCATTCATATGAAGGCAAAGCACTCATCCATAAAAATAGGAAGATAATAATAACAAAGATAACAGTAATCATCATAAAGTGTGGGCCAGGGAGACAGCTTGACAGGCAAAGTGCCATACAAGCATGTGGGGCTGAACTGGAATCACCAGAACACACATAAAAGCAAGACACATGGGGGCTGGAGAGATGGCTCAGCGGTTAAGAGCATTGACTACTCTTCAGAAGGTCCTGAGTTCAAATCCCACCAACATGGTGGCTCACGGCCATCCTTAATGAGATCTGAAGCTCTTTCTGATCTGTCTGAAGACAGTTACAGTGTACTTAGATACGATAAAATCTTTCTTTAAAAAAAAAAAAGCAAGACACATAATAGGAGTACATGTGCAAACAATACACATGCAGACACACATAGACACACACACACACATGAAATAAGGAAAATTCAAGCTAGCAGTGTGGCTTACTTGTTTACTTGTTAGAATGCTTGTCTTGCATGCATAAGGCCCTGGTTCCTGAGTCCTGGAATTAAGGTGTACAACACCGTGCTAAGTGTATGTGGCACTGGGAATCGAACCCCCAGGCTTTGTGCATGTTAGGAAGTACAGTTGATTGGAGTTAGGCAAGCACTCCATCAACTGAACTAAACCCCAACCCCGGGGGGTGGTGGCACATGCATTTAATCCCAGCACTGGAGAGGCGGGAGGTGTGAGTTCAAATCTAGGACAGCCAGGGCTTGTTACACAGAGAGAACAGCAACCAAACCAAACCCAAACTCTGTGTGTGTGTGTGTGTGTGTGTGTGTGTGTGTGGTGTGTGGTGTGTGGTGTGTGGTGTGTGGTGTGTGGTGTGTGTGTGTGGTGCGTGTGTGTGGTGTGTGTGTGTGGTGTGTGTGTGTGTGTATCTGTGTACATGCAAGTGTGAGCGCAGAGACCAAGGACAACTGTGAGTGCTGTCCCTCATGTGCTGTCCACCCTTGAGACCTGGCCCATCATTGGCCAGGGTACCTGGCTAGGGTATTCCAAGGGACCTCCTGTCTCTGTCTTCCTAGGGCCAGGATTACAAAGGCAGCACCACCACACCTGTCTCTTTCTATGGTTTCCGGGGACTGAACTCCAGCCTTTGTACTTGAGAGTCAAACACTTTACCTCTACAGAAAGTTGATGCATGAATGTCCTAGGTGAGGGGGCAGGCTCCAGAACAGAGAGAAAGAAAACCAAACTAGACATGGCCAGGGCTAAGGAAGTGGGAGAGTGGGCGAGAATAGTGGAGATAGCAGGATAGAAAGACACAGACAGATAGGAGAGCGCGCGCCGGGGGACAAATCCTGTGGATTACAGGGAGGCCCAGCAGCTGGGGGAGGAAAGGGCCAGAATGCCAGTGTGGACTTTGAAATGTGTCACAGGTGCTTGTGTTACAGAAGGAGCCTGGTGGCCAGTGTGTGCTCTGGTATGTTGATAGGCACCTTAGGCAGTCATAAGTCCCTGCAGCCAGAGGTAAGGGGTGGACTCCTTTGGGCAGATAGGAGCTGTTCCCTGAGGAATGCTGGCTTTATGTAACACCCAGAATCCTATAGTCCCATCTAGAGCTCACAAATGTAATATAAACTTTATTAGTAAAGTGTCATCACGGTTTCCACTCCACCAGGAGAGACTTTGGGAGGAAGACAATTGCCTCCCAGACTCCAGTATGTTTCTTCCAAGAGTCTCCCAAGACTGCCTGTCCTGGAGCGGGCTAGCCGCCTGCCTGTCCTGGAGCGGGCTAGCCGCCTGCCTGTCCTGGAGCGGGCTAGCCGCCTGCCTGTCCTGGAGCGGGCTAGCCGCCTGCCTGTCCTGGAGCGGGCTAGCCGCCTGCCTGTCCTGGAGCGGGCTAGCCGCCTGCCTGTCCTGGAGCGGGCTAGCCGCCTGCCTGTCCTGGAGCGGGCTAGCCGCCTGCCTGTCCTGGAGCGGGCTAGCCGCCTGCCTATCCTGGAGCGGGCTAGCCGCCTCACCCTCTAACAGGGAGGAAGGGGGAAAGGCAAACAACCAAGGATGTTAAAAAGCATTGCCTCCCTGACCGCAGCTTGAAGGTAACCATTCCCAACAGAGGTTACCACTGTGCATCCTGTGGCATAGAAATGCCTGCACTAGGAAAGAAGCTAGAAGTTCCTTTACAGAGGAAGAAGGTCTCTGCCCAGGACTC